>JAENRU010000489.1:1200000-1605000 GCA_016647705.1 Eucommia ulmoides
TTCTCTTCGGTGGGTGCTATTACAGTCACGTGATTTACACGTGCCTATTTTCCGTCCAATTCCATTCATAGCATTAGCCTAGGGTCCAAATTGAAGCGAAATTGAAATGTGAAGGAGCCAATGTGTCTACTTTTAAATACGAGGGTCTAAATTGACATAAAATTCATTTGTTCGGGCCAAAAATCTCATTATCGTTAACATAAGTAGCTAGTTGGGTTGGAATTGATTCTTGAATTTGAATAAGCAAATTAGTATTCAACTAGCTATTTTTTATGAAAAATTTGCTTAAAAATCCCATCCCATAAAAATATTATTTTATGGAATCCTTTAACGGTAATTTTTTTATACATGAGATGATCTTTAGAAAGTTATTTTTGGAATTTTAAAACCTCTAAAAAAGTTTTGTTGTTGTTTTTTTTTTTTTTTTTTTTTTTTTGGCTATTCAAAATGGCTATGTTGCATTGGAGATGTTTTGAAGAAGAACAAATTTAAATATTCAATGAATCTACCTGAGAGATTGAAGCGCCAATTGATGGATGTTCTTCGTCGCCTTCAAAACTTAAAAATGCTCAAACCCGCCCTTGTCGAGTTCTTCATATGAAAATGGATTACATTTCACTTTTACTCTTGATATTTTGTTTGCAACGACATAAAAACCCCTTAATAATTTAAAAATTCATTTCGAGACCCATGAGAACTTTGTTAATTTTCATTTTTTAATTTATTTATAATTATTTCAATTGTGGCCCTTATGAGAAATTCTCCCAAAAGTCTCATTCCATAAAAACATCATTTTATAGAGTCCTGTAACAATGATTTTTTTACACATAAGATAGTCCTTAGAAAGTTATTTTTGGAATCTTGGGACCTCTAAAAAAAACTTCCCTTATTTTTTTTTATGAAGTACTAATTTTATTACCTAATCTATTATTATTATATATCAAGGGAGAGATTTTTTAGTGTCATTTCGACTATCCCATAAACACACACTCTCTCTTTCTCTCTTTTTATAATTAAGAGAGAGAGAAAAAAATGACATTATTTCAATTTTTTGATAAAGTTACATTGAATTAATATATTTATGTATACGTAAATATATTTTAGGGAAAAGTACATTTTAAACCTTCTAACCACTAACATATTTTTAAGTAATCCTTCTAAGTTTGCACATTTCATTTTAAATCTTATACGAATCAACACGTTTTTAAATGGTCTTTTTATCAAAAATTCCGTCAAAAGTAATAGAATGGAAGAGCAAAATAATCTTTTTATATATTTTTAATTTTTAAGCATTTTCTCTTTTTCTTTTATTTATTTTTTCTTCGCTTCTCTCTCTCCCTTCCTCTTTCTCTCCCTCTCCCCACTGGAACCACCCCTTTTACGGGGATGATTCCACCTGGGTAACAAAGGTGGAATCACGTAACAGGGGGGTGCCACCCTCGAAACATCTCATCTCAAAATTAGTGTCTCTATATAGAATCGCCCAAATCATCTCATCATTCGCAACAAACATTGCAAAACCAAACAGGCCCTTAATAATAGTGTTTTTGTGAGTGCCAAAATACGAATCGTATAGTCTTGATGCTCGATCCATTTACTCCGAAGTTAGATTGTCACAACCTCCGATTTCACGGCAGTTGATTCTCCTGCAACCACCCTTACAGAAATCCAATCTCTGCCGAGCCTTATTCTAGAACATATCAGCCGAATTAAAAACTGATGGAGAGAAGTTGAGGTAAAGAGATAGCATTGAAAAATCAGGGTTTCTTAAAAAATTATTCGATTCGAAATTGATGATCGGTTTATCTTCATGCGTAAACTTGGTAATTACAGAGGAAAATAGTGGTATGAACGATGGTGGAGGTCGACGGAGGTGGTGGCCTCTTGGCGAAGCTTTAGATGGTTGCGGAGGGTTAAAGCCATAGGCAAAGATTAAGGAATGGGTGATTAAAAAAGAAAAAAGAAAAGAAAAATCAAAGAAATTATTAAAAAATTAAAAAAATGTAAAAAAACTATTTTGCCCTTCCATTCTATTATATTTGATGGAATTTTTTATAGAAAGATCATTTAAAAATATGTTGATACGTAGAAAGATTAAAATAAAACGCGCAAATTTAGAAGGACTACTTAGAAATATATCAATAGTTAAAGGGTTTAAAATGTACTTTGCCTATAGATTCCTTGCCTTTGGAGATAGCATTACTCTGGTAGAGCTCATGAAACAAGACTTGCTATGAGGAATTCAACGCAGAAGAATTCTACTTGTAGGGCGGTGGGATATTAGACCGGCGTCGAAACTCAGCGAGGTTCTTTTGGATTTCCTCAAGAGACGCAACTTTTGAGGGAGGATTCTACTGTTGCGGAGGAGTAGAGGGTATGAAATTGAATGGTTTCCAAGGTTTTTGTTGCTTGTGACTGGCTTTGGCATGAATTGCTCAAATGTCGTTTTCGCCTGTACAAGGTCTGCAGAGAACTAGGTCACTATCTTGCAGATTGCCCTAAACTTCTATTTAAAAATCAATTAAATGGGAACCAATATCACTCTCGAGGCTCTCACAAACAGTCTTATTCCAAGCCAACGAATGTTGTTGCTGTAGCCATTGATGCTACACCAACTTCATCAAAGCTCTCCACCTGATTGGAGTGGTTTCTGAACCGCGCTTACTTAGTCTCTAACTAAAACTAGTAATAATATAGCCATGTCAACTACACCAAGTACATCTAGATAGTATTTTGATTCTATCTGTTGCAATCACGTGACATTTGATGTCTCTATCTTTTCCTCTAATATCCATTATGTGAATGCACCTATTATTCACACTAGCAATGGATCAAATATGTTGGTTAACTATACTGGACATGTTGACAGTTCTCATTTGTCTCTCCTTGATACATATTTTGTCCCTAATCTTACGCTTAACCTTATATCTGTTGGACAATTATGTGATCTTGGACTTGATTTGTATTTTTCTTTTACTGGTTGTCGTGTGCAAGACCCTTAGATAGGAAAACTCCTTGGAACCAGCTATAAAGTTGGCGCCTCTTTGAACTCACTCACCTTTAAGTCCCATTTTCATCATCACCAAACCAATCAACCGCATCCATCTTAGCACTCTCACCTGTGGAATTATGGCACTCTTGGTTAGGTTACACTTCATCCAATAGTCTTCGTTATCTTATTTCTAGTAGTCAGTGAGGTTCATTTCAGTATGAGTTTTTTTATTGTATTCATTGTCAACTTGTAAAACAATCAGCTTTACCTTTTAATAAGAGTCAGTCTATTTTCCTTACACCTTTTGGTTTAATATATTCTGATGTTTGGGGGCATTCTCATCATGCAACAATGGGTAGTGCTCACTATTTTGTTATATTTGTAGATGACTATTCTTGATATTTATGGTTGTTTCTTATGAAAAGTAAATCTGAACTCTTTCAAATATATTCTGATTTTTCTTCTATGGTTCAAACTCAATTTTCTCGGAATATCAAAGTTTTTCGCTCAGATAATGCAATGGAATACAAAAACCGTGTTTTTCTGAACCTACTTCACAAAAATGGCACGTTCTCCCATCGCTCGTGTCCTGGAACCTCCTAATAAAATAGACGAGCCGAACGCAAACATTGATATATTCTTGACACCGTTCGTGCTTTACTCTTTTCTTCATCATGTCCTGAGTGTTTTTGCAGTGATGTTTCCTTAACCGCAGTGTACACAATCAATCGTGACCTTTCCTCCACAATCCAGAATCAGTCCCCATTCGAGCGTCTTTTCGGTAAACCTCCTGATTACTCTGAACTCAGAGTCTTTGGTTGTGCTTGTTTTGCTCTTCTCAAACCACATGAACACAACAAGTTGGAAACAAGGACTCACTTGTGTTGTTTCATTGGATATGGTATTGAATATAAGGGGTATCGAGGATCCCATTTCTAAAACTCTTCGTATATCTCATCATGTCATTTTTGGGGAACATCAAATGTTCTCTTCCTTACGGTCACTTGACATGTCAACCATCACTAACTCTAGATTCTTTACTGATCCATCTATTGAATTATTTCCCAATGATCCAATTTCAGGTACTATTGAGTCCACCTCAGATCACTAGTTGATCCCACCCCTTCAGTTCTAGAACCACTACCTGACCTCACCCTCTCCAAACCCAACTCCAGCTCTAGAACCACTAACTGACCTTACCCCTCCGACTCAATCGATCGTGCCCGAGGACATTCCTATGTCTGATAAGTCGTCACCAACTCCCTTTGAGAGCCATCATCTAGATCACTCCTGCAGATCTACCAGGGTAACTCATTGCCCATTTTATCTTACTAATTATCATTGTTTTTCCACTATACTTCATCTGCATGAGCCTCAATCCTATAAGGAGGCTAGTACTAATCCCCATTGGCAGAAAATAATAGACGAAGAACTTCAGGCTCTAACCAAAACTCATACTTAGGATATTGTTGATCTGCCCCCTAGAAAAACTCCTATTGGGTGCAAATGAGTGTTTAAGATTAAGAAGCTTTTTGATGGTTCTGTTAAATGATATAAATCTCGACTTGTTGTCAAGGGATTTGCTTAAGAATATGGTATTGACTATGAAGAGACATTTACTCCAGCGGCGAGACTCACACCTGGTCGTACACTTCTTGCCATCGTCGCTATTCAAAAATAGATTTTCTTTCAAATGGATGTCAAAAGTGCATTTCTCAATGACAATCTTCTTGAGGAAGTCTATATGCATACCCCTTCCAGCCTAACTGCCTTTCAAAATAAAAAATTTCAACTTCGTCGTGCCCTATATAGTTTGAAACAAGTTTCATGTGCCTAGTTCGCCAAATTTAGCACTACCATTCATCAGTTTGGGTTCACACATAGTGCTCATGATTCAACTATGTTTATTCACTACACTGCCAATGGTATTATCCTTATTTTATCATACGTGGATGACATGACTATTATTTGAGATTATCTACGTGGTATTTATGAACTCAAAAAGTTTCTTAGTGGATAATTCAAGATGAAAGATCTTAGCGTGCTCACCTATTTTCTTGGCCTCGAAGTCTCATTCGGTTCAAATAAATATTTTCTCTCTCAGGCCAAATATGCCTCAGATCTCATTTTCAAGATTGGGATCACTAACTCAACCACTGTCACTAATCCTCTCATGTCGAACATCAGACTTATTCCACTGGATGGTTCACCTCTTCAGGATGTCACTCTATATTGCCAACTAGTTGGAAGTCTTGTATACCTCACTATCACTCGCCCTGACATTGCTTATGTTGTTCATCAAGTTAGCCAGTTCTTGTTTGCTCCTCGGACCACTCATTACTCGGCTCTTCTTCGCATCCTTCGGTATGCCAAGGGTACTTTATTTCATAGACTTCATTTCTCAGCTTAGTCTACTCCCATCTTACAACTTTATTATGATGTCGATTGGGCCGGAGACCCCACCAACAGACGTTCAACCACTGGTTACTGTTTCTTCTTGGGTAACTCTTTAATTTTCTGGCGTAGTATGAAACAAACTGTGGTTGCTCGTTCCAGTACTGAAACTGAATATTGTGTTATGGCTAATGCAACTCAAGAACTTCTCTGACTTCGATGGCTACTCATTGACATGGGCGTCTCTTCTCCTACTGCCACTACCCTACACTGTGACAATAGGAGTGCTATCCAAATCGCCCACAATGATGTCTTCCACGAGAGTACAGAACACATCGAGACTGATTGCCACTTCATCCATCATCACATTCTTCAAAATACGATTTATCTACAATCTGTCAATTCAGCCGATTAGATAACAAATATTTTCACTAAGCCTCATCCACCCAGACGTTTTCACTCTTTGGTTTCTTAACTCAAGTTCACCTCCCACTTACCGCCTTGAGTTTGAGAGGAGATGTTAATGTAATATATGGGTTTGGCCCACTTGGTCCATTATGGCAAAACCCTAACCCTATGGTCTCTCACTTCTCCTATAAATAGTTGTGTATATCATTGTATTCCGTGTATCTTTTTCACAAAATCAATATATTATTCATGTTCCCCACTTCTTAATTAGGGTTTATACCATGTACCTCCCCTGCCTTTTTGCCCTAAACCAAATACCTCCCTTGTCATTTTACAAACATCAGTCAAATCTATTTGACTGATTTTTTATATGAAAAGACCTTAATCCCCCTTATTTTTATGTGACTTTTTACAATAATTTTTTTTAAAGTAAAATGAATATTAAACCGTTCCCCTTTTTAATTCCAAGATGGATTGGATATTTGAATTTTTGCAACATAAAAAAATAGACATCATTTTTTCATTTCCCTCCACGTCCTTTGTCCTTTCTTGCATACCTTCTCCATCACTCCATCAAGTCATTTCAGTAGCTGTTTGAGAGAGTGAGAGAAGGTTGTTTGTCGAAGGCTCTTCCGTTCACCGTTTCATTTCCACGCCGGAGCTGGAGGTTTGTCCGTTCATTGAAGGCTGCTCGTCGTCGAAGGCTAGGCTGCTCGTCGTCGAAAGCTCGTCCGTTTGTCGTCAGAAGCTCGTCGTCGAAGGCTTGTCCGTTCGTCGTCAAAGGCTTATTCGTTTGTCGTCGGAAGCTCATCGTCGTCTGAAGCTCGTCCAGTTCGTTGAAGACTACATCCGCTTGTCGTCGTCTGAAGCTCGTCCATTTCGTCGTCGAAGGCTCTTCCGTTCGTCGTCAAAAGCTAATCATCATCTAAAGCTTGGCCATTTCATTGAAGGTTGTGCTGGTCGTCGTCGGAAGGTCGTCGTTGAAGGTTGCGAAGGTGATCGTCGGACGGTAAACCCAGGTAAGTTTTACAAAAATATGAAAAATCATTTTTTTTTTCAGACTGTTTAGTGTAGTTTGTTCAAAATCAATGGTTGTTTAGCCTAGTTTACACTAGGATGTGTTAGTGTAGTTTGTATCTGTTAGTTGTTGGTTATTTTTTTTTCAGGCTGTTTGGTGTAGTTTGTTCAAAATCAATGGCTGTTATAGTGTAGTTTACACTAGGGTGATTAGTGTAGTTTGCATCTGTTTGATATCTGTTTGTTGGTTATTTTTTTTACTTCAGGTTGTTTGGTGTAGTTTGTTCAAAATCAATGGTTGTTTAGTGTAATTTACACCAGACTGTTAGGGTAGTTTGCATATGTTTGAAACCTGTTTATTGTTGGGTTTTTTTTTTTTGCAGGCTGAAATCTATTTGTTGTTGGTTATTTGTCCATTCTTATAATGTGTTGTTTTCACAGGCATGAAGTCTTATTTTCTGCTCAAATGTATGTTCATGCGTGAATTTGTTGAGATATGGTGAGTTGATCGTGATAGATATGAGATACTAATGTTATTGGATGATGTAAGAATGATATTTGGAGGTAAAATCCCATATGGGAATGGGGTGGCTTTAAAATTTTCGATTGAATTGCCTGGAAGTAATAGAGAAAAAATGTGTATTATGAGTGATAAAGAAGTTTTATTGATGTTTGATTTGAATCAACAACACAGAATACATGAGATTTTGTTATTGATGGACTTAGATCTCAATGTTGCACCAATCATGTCTTCTGAAAACTTATTGAGAGACAAAGAAGTGCCTAGTGAAGTCACTGTTGAGAGCGAGGATGACAATGAAGAAGGGTTTGTGAGTGAGGATGAGGAAAAAACTAATGTGAGTGAGGAGGAGGAAGAAAGGGTAGAAGATGTGTATGGGCTTAGTTCTGAAGATGAGGATTGGAGAGACAAGGGATATGAAATAGAGAATGATGATGATGGAGAGCTGGAAGGACTTGAGGAAGAGATTGAAGAGGAAGATGGTGGAGATGAAGATGCACTTTTAAACAATGATGATAAAGAAGTTGAGGTGGAATTTTCTGAAGAGAGTGATGGTGATGGGACTAGTAGTAAGAGATACAAGACACGTACGCAATATCCTATTTCTGGGTGTGTGGTATATCAAAAACCTCAAGATGTAAGGGATGTAGAATTTTGTGAGAAAATGATCTTCAAGCATGTTTTTATCAATTTAGGGATGCGATTCAAGATTACATTGTGGCAAAAGTAATTAAAGTGAATAGGATCAGAAATGAACAATGAAGGGTGACAATTGAGTGTGCGGAAGTGGGTTGTAACTGGAGGATTCATGCTAGTCCATTGCCTGGACAGATTACTTATATGGTAAAGTCCTACAATCGGACTCATACATGCATTAGGTCAACCCATCACATTCCTGATATTGATGGAATGCAGGAGAAATTGAAAAAAAGTTGGGTGTGGAGGCTACACGAAGGCTGTAAGACCTCAATCGTAGCACGTACGTCATTTTAGTTTCAATTTCGGGATGAAAATGGGTTAATTAAAATTCAAAATAAAAGTTTAGGGGTCAAATTGAATATTTAGCAACATTTATTCTAAACTTGGGATGCAAATTTTCACTTTAAACCAAAAATTTAAAATGTTAAGGGTGAAATTACCATTTTAGAAACTCGTAAATGGTGATTTGAACTAAAAATGAGAGTTATAGAAATTAGGGGGAGAAAAGAGTAATTAAACAAAAGATTTTTTGATAATACGTATATATATCCATCTGTGCGTGTTTGCTGTGTGCCATGAAGATCCGCCGGAGGCAGAGAAGGATCAAGAAATGGGAGACGTGGCATTTTTAGATCAAATCTTCAGACCACTTGATTCATGCATTATATACTTACATGCAGACTCAATCTGAAGGGGAGGGAAATCAGAAACACAAAAAGAGAAAAAACAAAGAAGAGAGAGAGAGATGAGGAGGGTCGGACAGTCGGTGTTCGTCGCTGGCGGTGGTTTAGAAAGAGAGAGAGAGAGCTCGCCGGCAGCGAAAATTCAAAAACAGAAAATAGAAACGCAACGTGGGTATGTGTTCGTGTTCTTCGTGTGAGTGTGGTCGCTGTCGTTGCCAGATTAGAGAGAGAGAGGGTATCGTCAGCCAGTGGACGTCGTCGATTTCGTGGGTTGCGGCGGTTCGTATGCATGTGTGTGTGGGTATTCTTCAGTTTTGACGGTGTGTGTGCTCCTCCGACGAGTGTGTGCGTGTGTCGTCGTCGGTGGTGTGCGTTAGTCGTCGGACAGAGTGTGCGTGTGTGTCCTGTTCATCTGACGGTGTGCGTGTGTGTTGGTGCTCTGGTCTGCTGCTGTGGGGGCGTGTGTGTTGATAGCCAACGGAAGGTTGTCGGAGAGAGAGAGAGATGGTGGGGCAGCGAGATTTGATCGGTGGCGAGATCTCTTCGTTGGCAATTGAAGCGGGACGGAACCAGACGCAGAAACGGGAAGAAGAAACAAGGAAAAGAAAGGAAGAAAAAAAAAGAAAATTACACAAACAACCCCAATAAAATTCAAAATCCATCTCACGGCCCGTGAATGATTCGGAACGGGTAACGTTTTTCGTTAAATTTATTTTAGTTTATTAAATTAAATTCTAGCATCGAAATGTTTTAACCGGACTAATAAATTTGAAACCGTTCGTATTACTAAATTTTATGTAGTAATTTTTAACGGAATGAAATTTAACGAATAATAATTGTTATAAATAAAATATGGGGAATGGGACATTAATGAACGTAAGACTTGCATTGCACGATTAGGGTATTTTCTCTATAATATTAATTTAGACCTTATCACAAATAGGTTCACATTTACCGGAGAATCAGTAGCGGATAGTCGATGGAGCTTTTGAGAGCGGATTATCAGATGAGTGTACTGTCTTCTTGTCAAATTATTTTCATATATATATGTGTGTGTGTGTGTAAAATGGACTTACTGAGGTTAGATGATTTTATAGACAATATGAATTAAGCAGGTTTTGGGGTGAGTGGGTAAAATGGATTTTTGTAAAATTTCGATGGTTTTCGAAATAAAGTTGAAAAATGATTTTTGTTGGATTTGGTGGTTTTAAAAGAAAGTAAAAAATATATGATTTTCTAAAAAAATAAAGAGTGAAAAAGTGGTTTTGGGTAAAATAAGACGTTTTCATTTAAAAGCAAATGAGAAATATGAATTTCGGATTAAAATCGGTTTTGGAAATAGAGGGTGATGTTTGAGATTTGACGATGTTGATTAGATGATGTTATTGATTTGTGATTTGATGATGACGTTATTGATTTGACGATGCTATAATATTTATCTGCTTCGGCAGAGTGATGGTATTGATTTGACGATACCATAGTATTTATCCGCTTCGGCGGAGTGATATTATTCGCTTCGTCGGAGTGATATTTATCTGCTTCGGTAGAGTGATGTTAGACGTTTATACTGCGCAGTAATTATCCATTTCGACGGAGTGATGGGTGTCCGTTAGGAAGGCAAATCCTACGGGTGGTACAATACCGTTGCAACTCCCGATCGTGAGGTTAAAACGATCATTATGGCTAGCCAGTGTGTGTTGTGGTGGAGTGGTGGTTTGAGATGTGTGTTTGAGATGTGGTGTTTTACTTATATTGAGTGATTTGTTATTTATTATGGTGATTGGTATGATTTTATACTGGATGGATTTGGATGAAACTTATCTATATCGCTTTATTTTCACTACTTATATACTGGAGATTTTACGAGCTATGTAGTGTTTATATATTACGCTTAATCCATTTAGATGCTGTAGAATGATTTATTATTATAAAATATTTTTACTAAGAAGACAGTACACTCGCAGATGAATCAGTTAGGAGTCGGTCCTCTATTGACACTAGTTAGAGTTATGCGTGTCATGCGATTGAGTCATATGGGAGTATTTTGAGACGAGCTGTCAGAGGTGAACCTATGAGAGGTTCTTAGTTGTTTTATCTTTATTGTTATTATAAGTTTGTAGGGACGAGTGTGTCCCCAAATGAAAGTATGTATGTATATACATGTCGGCTTTAGTAGTTGCGTATTTAAAATGTATTTATTCTCGTATTTTAGATTGGGTTGGCATTCAGGTGATATCGTGTCAATGTCACGCCGACCCCAGGATGATGGGTGTCCGGGGTGGGGTGTGACAAAGGCAACTATACAGAACTAAGACAAAAGCTAATGAGATGATAGAGGGACATCATGGGAAGTCCTTCAGTTTGCTACCTAGATATGAGGTTGAAGTGAACAAAAGCAATCCAGGGAGTTTGATTAAAATCAAGTACTTCAAGGCCAATGTGAGTGCATCCCCAGTTTTTTGCCAACTTTTCTTGTGTTTTAATGCTTTGAATAATGGCTTTTGGGGAGGTTGCAGGCCATTTGTTGGAGTAGATGCATGTCACTTGAAGACACCACATGGTGGAGTCTTTGTATCTACAGTGGCACTTGATGGGAATAATGGGTTGTTTCTATTGGCTTTTGGGATTACTGACGGTGAAACAATTGAGACATGAAGTTGGTTTTTGCAGCATTTGAAGGAGGCTATAGGGGGGCAAGGTGTACTGCTCCATTCACTATTATGTCAGACTGGCACAAGGTAAATTGTATTACATTTATTTCATTTTAATTGAGTTATATTTATTTTGGTTTTCATTAACTATGTATTGCATAATTATCGTTCGGATTTCAATGCTTTCACAGGCTATTGAGACTTCCGTGGTAAAGGTATTTCCTCAAGCTAGTCACAGAAGGTACTGCCATCACTTGCTAGCTAATTTAAAAAAAAAAATCCCTGGTGTGTTGATGAGGAATACATTTTGGAAAACAGCCCGAAGCTACAATGAAAAAGCTTTTCTTGATGCAATGGAGAAAATGAATGTATTGGATGAGAATGCATACAATTGGTTAATCGATCATCCACTGGAGACTTGGGCAAGGTATAAATTTGATGAGGATGTGAAATGTGATCACGTTACGAATAATCTTGTAGAATCATTCAATAGTTGGTTAGGGAACTTGAGAACAAAACCTGTGTTGTCACTATTGGAGGGCATTAGGACTAAGCTAATGGTGAGATTGCAAAAAAGATATGAAAAAGAGGTTGGTTGGGAGGAAAAGATTACTAGGAACATAAGGGAAAAACTGAAGAAGAATGTTGATGAAAGGAAAAAATGTACCATGTTGTTTGCTGGTGGGCAAGAGTTTGAAGCGGTTGATGAGATGGGGGTTGGTCATGTGGTGGATTTGGGGGAAGAAGACGTGCGTTTGTAGAGAATGGCAGATTAGTGGAGTGCCTTGTAAGCATGCTGCCTGGGTCATCAATTATAAGAGAGGAAGGGTAGAAGATTATTGCGATGAAGCCTTCTCGAAGAATACCTACTTAGCTGTGCATAAGGAGATGATCCACCCAATTCTTCATCACAAGCTTTGGAAGTACAATCCTTTCGAAATGCTTCAACCACCCTTGTATAAAAGAGGAGCTGGATAACCAAAACTAAGTAGAAGGAGAAAAGCAGATGAAGAACCCCCAAGGAAGAAGGACAAGGGGATTGCACCTCAAGAAGTCGGTGGGAAGATTAGGCAGACGATAAGGTGCAAAATTTGCACTCAATTTGGTCACAACAAGAGGACTTGTCCTCTTAGACCACCACCACCACATCCAGTTGTTGCCCCACAGTAAGAAACTCAAGCCTCGACAGTTATTGGAAATGATGATAGATGAAGAAGCTGTAATTTTTTTACTAATGATGTAGTTTTTTAACAAACTACAATTTGTTGAACAAGTTGTGATTTTTTGAGGAATGATGTATTTTTTTGCAACAGTTATATGTTATTAAGCTTGGTTGATTTGTGGTTTGTTTTTGTTGTATTTAGCGATTTTTTTGTGTATTTTAGACTGATTTTTGCAACAGGTATAGGTTGATTTTAGATTAGTTATTTTTGTGTTTATGATGAGTTGAAATTAAAGAGTATAAATTAAAAATTAACAAAAAAAAAAAAAACACAAAAGTGTAAAAAAAATCTACAGTAAAATAAACAAATCAAACATTGAATAAAAACTGAATAAGCATTGTAGAAAACAAGAAAAAAATTACAGCCCAAAAACGAACCAGCAGGAGAAAAAATTAAAAAATGGAAGGAAACAATAAAAAATAAGAAATTAAGGGGAAAATGACATATTAAATTGTCCAATATATTAAATTGTATAAGAGGGGTATAATTGTCCAATATATTAAAATAAAGAAGGGCATTTGCGTCATTTAATTGAGGCCAAATTAATTTGAAGGCATTTTCGTCATTAAAAATATTGTGTTAGCAATTCTATATTGACAGAGGTAGTTGACTACCTAAATGCAAAACTACATGTGATTGACTGGTATTCGTAAAATGATAGGGAAAGTATTTGGTTTAGGATAAAAAGATAGGAGAGGTAAGTGGTATAAACTTTTTTAATTATCTTAACAAAAAAAAATAGGTCACAGGCAAGCAGCCATGAACATTAGACAAACTTAGACCGTGGCACAAAGAGTTGAACAAATATAAATATTTTAAAAAAATATAGGAATATAGACTATATATGTAATTATAACCAGGTGAAAATATAGACAATAGTTATATATAATATTTATATGAGAATTTTATGTTCAAATGTTCGATTTGTAATTCAAAAACAATAGAATTACCAAAAAAATTAAAGAAAAAATAAAAAATATTTTTACAAAGACAAATCAAATGTAGACACAACGTTTATAAAGTTTACATTATAATAATATTATATTAAAAAGTAATAATAATTAGAGTAATAATGGAGAATATTGATATTTTAATACTATTTATCTTAAGAAAGCAAAAGATCACCCACCTTACTTCAACAAGAGATTCGAAAACGATTGGGAATAACTTGCAATTTTCAAAAGTTCTCTATCAAAAATGGAGTCTCTTACACTCCAATTAACGGTCTTTTTTTTGGGTTAAGTATGGCTGGTTATCTAAGTAAAAAACATGTAGACAGATAAAAGTTTAACTGTTGTTAATAGTAAAAAATGTTGTTAGTAAATTTGGACGGAAAATAGGTTATTTTCAGCATGTGATATTTTAATAAAGATATTTCGTAATTCACGTTTATTGCTAACTATTTTCTAATAACAATTTAGAATCATCTCTCTTATTTTTCTGTTTGACAATTGTTGGGGAAAAAATAGGAAAAAACGTTTTAAATTTAGTGAACTGATTAATGATGAAAATATATTAGAAGGTCATGTCTTGAACACAACTCATTTTTCGTCTAAATTTGTTAACGATATTTGTTATTTTACGAAATTAAAATAAATGCAAAACTTGAAGATGAAACGTGTAATTTGTCAAATCTCATGGTTGACATTAAGGACCAAAAATATAATTTTTTTTACACTTTGGCCCCCTTGAAGTTGACCAAAATCTCACTTTGGTCCTTATGATTTTAATTTGAACATTTAACACCTTAAAGTTTCTTAATCATCCCACTACGGTTCAAGTGACAAACCCCTATCACAATTTTGGATGTAAAAAAGTCAATTGCCACGCACCTGACTTTTTTTTTTTTAAAGAGGCTTTATGGTTAATTACAACCTCCTCACCCTCCAAATTTTCTCGTCATTCAAATACTCAAAAACAAACATATAACATATATATATATTGGTAGAAAACTTATAAAGGAAAAGGGAATAGGTTAAAAATATTCATAATTTTTTTTAAAATAATTAGATGAACAACATATGACTGTCGTTTAAAATTATAATGAAATTATTGATTTGAACTGAAATGGAATGATTACGAAACTTCAGTGTGTTATGTGTTCAAATCGAATTATGTGTTCAAATCGAAACCACGAAGATCAAAGTGAAATAATAGTCAAACTGAGAGGGGCCAAGTGTCAAAACCCCTAAACAAAATAAAAATCATAAATATATATATATATAAAATAAAATATAAAATTAAATTAAAAATTATTTGAGTCTAATAGTAACATCTTACTAGTACAACGTTAATTTATTGTTATTGGTTAATTATGTTTCCCACCCACTATTCAATGCACGCCTAGAGGCCTATCTTAAGGACAAGAAAGTGACCATAAATCACAACAATCATTTGTCAATTTTGGACACAATATTCTGTCCTTAATTGTAAATACTTAACTTTGATTTGATGTTTATCTATCTTTATTAACAAAAATTCTAAGATGATATTTTTTTTATTAAGGGTTAATTTGTCTTCTATCCTCACTTACTTTGATCTTAATTTATTTCAGGATTTTACAGTGAACCGTTTATGAAATTAAAATTTTAATCTATACAGTTCATACTCTGCAGTAATTTTTTTGAAATATAAAATTATTGTCCGCTATAAAAATTAATATAATTTTTTTATAAAAATTACAGTAATTTTTATATATTACAGTAACTTTGTACTTCTAAAAAAATTACTATGACACGTGGGTTAAAATTTTAATTTATGTTCACTAGAACCTCATTTAGTTCATGCAATTTACATACTATAATAATATTTTCAAAAGTAAAAAATTATTGCTAGAAGTCAAAAAATCATTGTACACCATAAAAGTTACTGTAATTCTTTTACATGAAAATTTATAATAACTTTTATATATTACAGTATTTTGGAGTTCTGAAAAATTTAATGCAATGTGTGGGCGCTATGGACTAAAATCTTAATTTTATGAACTCTTTACCAAATAGTTCTATAAAAAAATTTAGTAACTTTCGAATTTTGGCAGAATTATTGCACTTTACAAAAAGTTGAATAATTATAATTTCATAGTTTAAGTTTTTTCTTTTAATTTTCAAATATTTTTAATAAATTATGACGGAATGGGATGAGATGAGAATTTTGTTTTTGTTTTAAAGTATTTAGAAATTATGTTGGGTTACAACAAAAATAATAAACGCATTTGGTTACAACATTTGTTTTTTTTTTTTCTTTTAAATTTATGGTGTTATGCGGGGTGGTATTGGCGGCTGGGTGAAAATAAATTTTTTGTTTTTCAGATTCTTAAGGAATTCATGAAATAATTCTAAAATTTTGAGAACAAAAACATATTTATGAAACGTATTTCTATATATTTGGAAGCAGAAATAGGAATCAGGGAACAAAAGCAGTAACAACCGGGTGCCACAATTTGAATTAGTAAAGTTAAAAAAATTAAAATACAAAAAAATAAATTATAAGGGGTAAAAGGGTAATTTGACTAGCTTCAGTACCGAGATGACAAACGTAACAGCCTAGACCGAGTTCCGCGCCAGAACATAGAGAGAGAGAGAGAGTGGCACAGAATCGTAATTTTATCGAAATCTAGACCTATATCCGTCTTTTTATCCCCATCCTCTCTCTCCCCCACCTCCTTTACCACCATTCACCACTGCCACCTACACTCGCCCTTTCACTCTCTCTCTGCAACTTCACTTTCTCTCTCTAAAAGCTAACAATATTCTCTTTCTCTCTCTCTGGAATTCTCTCTCTCTCTCTCTCTCTCTCTCTCTCTCTCTCTACATGAGCAATCGTACTGGTTCTCACCAGCTCAGCAATGGCCTCTACGTGTCGGGACGGCCGGAACAGCTCAAAGAAAGGCAACCGACAATGGGGGCGAGGGCTGTACCGTACACCGGCGGGGATGTCAAGAAGTCCGGCGAGTTGGGGAAAATGTACGGCATCGATATGGCTGGACTGGAGCACAATTCGGGTCCACCTTCACTGAAGCCGTCACGGCCGTCATCGTCCTCGCAGCACAACAGTGGATCCGTCAGATCTGGACCGAACTCCGGCGCAATGGGTACAAAATCGTCCAACTCCGGTCCGATCCCCAAGAAATCTTCGTCGTCGTCCGGTCCACTGACGCCGCTTCAGCCCACGGGTCTGATTACCTCCGGTCCGTTGGGATCCAACGCCGGCCGTCGGTCCGGCCCACTCGAGCCGTCTGTTTCGATGAGCAAGACGGTTTATGGTTCGGCCGTGACGACCTTGAGCGAGGAAGCGAAGCTAGGGTTTAAGGTGTCGAAACTGGCAATGTGGGTTTTCCTGGTGGTGGTGCTTATGGGGCTGGTCGTCGGAGCGTTTCTGATGGTGGCGGTGAAGAAGGCGGTGATTCTGGTGGCGGTGGTCGCGATTCTGGTGCCGGTGATCCTCATAATTATATGGAATTATGCTTGGAAAAGGCGAGGCCTATTGGGCTATTTGAAGGGTTATCCCAATACTGAGCTTAGAGGCGCCATTGATGGACAGTACGTCAAGGTCACTGGGGTAATTACACTATCAACCCCCTCTCTTTTGATAAATTTCTTAACGTATATTACTAGATTTGTGCCAATGGATGACAATTTTCTGTGGTTTACCTAATTTTAGCTTAATTATTTAATTTTATATTTGGTGAACTAAATTAATTTTTTAATTATTAGGGTCATTTTAGTTATATTAATTAGGTATCTTGTTATGTGGGATTTTTTTTTTGGTTAATTATTTAAGTTTATAATGAAATGTGAAGGAAGATTAGCTATCAAAATAAAGGAAAAATTGAGAAGATAATGTGTTTATTTCATTAATTTATTTATTTATGTCAAAAATCCATTATCCGTAGCATGGGCACCCAAATCTACTTGTGTTGTGTTTGGTTTCATAGAATTGGAGTCTCCAAATTGGAATGATAAATAAACTCGTGTAAAAATCTAAAAATTACATGTGTTTATTTCCAATTCTGATTTCAAGGTTTGAATTCCATGTTGCCAAACACTATTTTAATCATCTTTTTAGAATCAATATACCGTGCAAGTCTAGATTTAGCGCTCGCGCATGTGTGTATAGATATGTATGTGTACGTGCGCGCCCACATATAACCTCGAATGAAGGCATTTTTTTAGTGCTAGATTTTAATATTTGATGAGGAACTATATCGCCGATCCTATATAAGTGGGATAAATGCTTAGTTGTTGTTTTTATTGTTGTTGTTGATGAGGAACTATATCGGGTTACACGTGGGAAGATTCATGATTTTGCTTGTGTAGGAGTTAAAAGTATAGAATATATATACACATATGCATATATATGTATTTGTATAAGCGCACGCGCATACATATAACCTTGAATGAAGGCATTTTGTTTAGTGCTAGATTTTGAAATTTGATGCGGAATTGTCGGGTTGCATATCAGAAGATTCATGATTTTGCTTGTGTGGGAGTTAAAGTATAGAATATATATACATGTATACATATGTATATGTATACATGCGTGCTCACACGCACATATAACCTCGAATGAAGGCATTTTGTTTAGTGCTAGGTTTTTAAAATTTGATGAGGAACCATCAGGTTGCATATCGAAAGATTCATGATTATGCTTGTGTGGGAATTAAAGTATATATATATATATATAACATTTTGTTTAGTGCTGGATTTCAATATTTGATGAGGAACTATCGGGTTACATATGGGAAGTCATGATTTTTCTTGTGTGGGAGTTAAAGGATAGAATATATATTGTGTATATTTGTGCTTCGCCTTTGGTTCCATTTACGTTAGGTATTGTTTGGTTATAAGAAATTGGAGGCCCAGAATTGGAATTGGAGATTTTTAAATTTTTTTAATTTATGCATGCTTTCATTAATTATTCCAATTTCAAAACTCTAAATTCTATAAAACCATAAGCTACCTACCTTACACAACTAAATATATAGATATGGAGCATGAAATAATTGCACGAAACTCATATGAAACAAACACACAAATTGTAGAAATTTAAGATAAAAAATAATAGAAAATCAAATAAACTATCAAGGTAGTGTTTGCTGTTATAGAGTTTGAGGTTTTGAATCGGAATTAGAAATGAGCGCATGTAAAAAATAAAAAAAATAAAAATTTACATGCGTTCCTTTGGAGGCATTTGGTTGGTGTCTGTGTTTTTTTGTTTCTACTTTCAATGAACTGGGATGGGATTGGAATTCTGTTTTTGTTCTTGAGTGTTTTGGAAATAGAAACATGTAGAATAGAAACAAGAAGCACGTTTGGTGGCTGTCGTGGTGGTGGTGGCCGACTGGTGTTTGTGAACGGCGGGCAGGGTGTTGGTGGCTAGCAAGTGGTGGTGACCGGTGGGGTGGGGTGGCGGTGGCGGCTTGCGGGATGGTAGTGAGAATAGTTTTGTGTGAGTGAGAAACATTTTCTTGTTTCTTAGATTTTTAAGCAATTCAGGGAATAGTTCCAAATTACTCTCAAAATTTTGGGAATATAAACGTGTTTACCAAATGTCTTTCGGTACATTAATCTCAAAATTTTGGGAGTGAGAACATGAATCAGGGACATAAACAGTAACCAAACAGGGCCACAAATCCAATGCGGAGGCTCAATTTTTATGCTTCCAAACACTACCTGATTATTAAATCACATTGTAGTAAGATTTATCTTGATGTCGAAGGTTGAAATGTGTGGAGAGAAAACATTTTTTATGGTTATTTTATTTTATTTTTCATGATTTTTCATTAGCGTTTAACCTAAAACTAACTGGAAAAAAATTTTGTTTTTGTAGGTTGTCACTTGTGGAAGTATTCCTCTTGAAACTTCTTTTCAAAGGGTACCGAGAAGTGTTTATGCTTCTACGGAATTATATGAATATAGAGGATGGGGTGGAAAATCTGCTAATCCGAGCCACCGCATCCTCTCGTGGGGATGTAGACATTCTGAGGTTATTTTTGACAAACCACTTTCCTATATTTGACTCTTCTTTTATTTTTTATTTTTTTATGGATCATTTACAACTGTGTTCAGTTGTAACAAATTGGAGCTTCGTAATTGGAAATAGAAAATTTCAAAAAAATAAAAAAAATCAAATTCAGTTCTGAGGCTTCGATTTAATGAAACCGGACGCTGCCTTAGCTTAATTTGCTATCACTTCTTGATTCTATGTGAAAGTAAGAATATGTATTGATTTTTGTAGCTTAAGCCCTGTTTGTTTGGTGTTTTGTTCCCAAATTTGTGTGTTTTCCCCCTGTTTTTCGGGAACAGAGACAGATATATAGGACCACTGCTCCTACATCTTTAGAACAAATTTCTAAGAATAGAACAAAATTGTTCCCATATTTCTGGTTATGTTTCAAGTTTTTGGGAACAAATGTTCTTAAGTAGTGTGTGGTTGTAAGGAATTGGAATTAGAAATTAATGTAGAGAAATTTTTCCTGTTTTTGCATGCGCTTGTTTCCTATCTCGATTTGCCAGCACTTTTTCATTCTGTATGAAATTTGAAATTTTTGATTCTTGTGTCTTGGGCCCCGTGTGTTTAGTATTTCTATTACCAAAAATCTGTTTTTGTTCTGCTCCTACATTTTTAAAACAAATTTCACGAGTACAGAACAAAATTGTTCCCCATATTTCGGTTTCCATTCCATTTTTTTGGGAACAAAGAACACTACCTATTCTTCTAATTCTCTTGTTTTTCATTCTGTTCTATGATTTTGAAAAAAAGAAACAAAAATATCTGTCTGTTCTGCTCCTACTTTTTCAGAACAAAATTCTGTGAATAGATCAGATATAGGAGAACAAAAACACTAGCCAAATGCTGCCTTATCCGCTAAATCCCTTGATGTCTTGTTCTGTTCTATGCTTTTGGAAAACAGACACAAAAAATATAGGAACAAAAGTATCTGTTTCTGTTCTCCTACCTTTTCAGAGCAAATTTCTGTGAATATATCAAAATCATTCCCATATTTCGGTTTCAGAAACAGAAATTCAAGAACAAAAAAACACAAACCAAACTCGACCTTATCCTCTAAATCCCTCAACTTTTCTTTTTGTTCTGTACTATGCTTTTGAAAAACAGAAACAAAAATATAGGAACAAAAATATCTGTTTCCGTTCTGCTCCTTCCTTTTTAGAACAAATTTATGGCAACAGAAATCTAATTTGATAACAAAAAAACAGTAGCCAAATGCTGCCTAATCCACTAAATCTCTCAATTTTTTTTGGTCCGTACAGAGATACGTAGCGGATTTTTACATATCAGATTTCCAATCCGGGTTGAGAGCACTTGTGAAAGCGGGTTATGGGGCAAAAGTTGCTCCATTTGTAAAACCAGCAACTGTTCTTGATATCACAAATCAAAATCGAGAGTTATCTCCGGGATTTCTACGTTGGCTTGCTGAGCGAAGCCTTTCAACTGATGATCGTGTGATGCGCCTCAAAGAAGCGTACGTAATCTATTTTTATTCGTGTTTTCTTTTTGCTTAGGTGGCGTTTGGTTTAGAACTTGAAAACGGATTTTTGAAAAATTAGAAAACAGTTTCCGAAAATTGTGAAAAAAACTCGTTTGGTTTAATTTGGTGATGTGATGTGATTGCTTGAAAAATCAGAGTTTTTTTTCTTTTTTTTAAAATAATTGTAGAATAATGTTTTATTTTTTATTTTTTCAAATGTGATTGATTGAGAAGTGTGAAAATTGTTCTAGTTTGCAAAAGTGTTGAAGCGGTTTTCAGAAACAGTTTTTGAAAGTTGTGAATATTTTTGTTGAAAATGTATAAAAAATTAAAATTACAAATAGTGTGATGTGATTGATTGATTAAAATATTTGAAAAAATAAAAATAAAATATATTTTTAAATAATAAAAGCATAAAAAAAGTGTGTGATGTGATTGATTGATTAAAATATTTGAAAAAATAAAAATAAAATATATTTTTAAATAATAAAAGCATAAAAAAAAGGTGATTTGATTAATTGAAAATTGTTCTGTGAAATTGTCCGAGTTCTGTTGTATTTTTTTTTTTTTTCAGATACATCAAAGAAGGGAGTACGGTGAGTGTGATGGGGGTCGTCAGACGACACGATAACGTGCTAATGATTATTCCACCGGCAGAGCCCGTTTCCACCGGCTGCCGGTGGTTCCAATGCCTCCTACCGACCTACATCGAAGGCCTTATTTTAGCATGCTTCGAGCGTCAAAATTCCGATGTTATCCCTGTGTAGATAAGTTTTTTTTTTTTTTGCCCTTTTTTTAGCACCATCTCCTTTTGCTTAGAAGAAGTCATGAAGTTAATATATTATGGCTGGAAAAAAAAAAGGGGAGGGTAAAAAGGTAAATTCCGACGGATATATCGCCGCCAGCCCACTGGACCGATGAATTATCGAGGATTTTATTAAGTGTATATATATATATGATGGCTGGTTTAGAAGACAGACGCGATCCGGACCGGGGACGAAAAGGTAGTTTCCATTTCGGTCGGGTGGGGGTCTTCTTCTTGTTGAATTTAGCTGATAATTTTCATGTATTTGTAAGACAAAAAGGGGGGCAATGTTTTATATTTTTTGTTTTTAAATATGCATATTTTTCATCTTCCTTCAACTAGTTTCAAGTGTGAAATATAAGCAGAGCTGCTATTTGGTTTATTGGTATATGAGTTTTTTCTTGTGAGTATTAAACACCTTTGTTGTATATGTGTGTTTGTGTTTGTGTGTTTTGTATATATTAAATGTGTTTATTTTGGTTCTTTAGGTGGAAAATGTTATCTCTTTTCTTGTCTTGTCAACGAGGGTTTGAATTTCGTGGGGAACACTCCGCGAATTAAATTTTGAATTTAATCTTGAATAAATCAGGCCGATGTGGAAAAGTGCGTCATTCAGGTTGTCGGGAGGAGGATTAGTCGAGGTGTGTATAAATTGGTCCACATCTATCTTTATTGTAATCCCCCGGGAAAATAAAAAAACCAATTTATGAAATTGTGTGGAAACAATGAATTGAAGTTACGGAATTGGATTTTGAAATGAAGGATGTTGATATATACATGTTTATGGCAGTATATCGATAACTGTGTGTGTGTACGTTAGTGTGTATGTATGCGTGGAGTTCTAGTAAATAGTTTGTGAAATTAAAATTTTAGCACGTTCAGTTCATGCGTTACAATACCAGAAGTTCAAAGTTACATGAAAAAATTATAATAATTTTTATGGCGTACTGTGAAAAAATTATAAAAGTTCAATTGCTTCTGTTACTCTATCAAATTTCACGATTTTAAGTTTCGGATCAATTGCTTCTGTTACTATATCAAATGATGTTATGTCGTAATGGTAGCGAAATTAGGGAGTTTTGAGAGTGTTAAACTTTAAAAATCTCATGATTTTGTGTATTTCAAAAAAGTAGGAAAGCCAAGATTTTTCACAAGTTTGAGTTTGAGATGAATTTTTTCTTTTATTCAATCAAATAATGATTTCTTATAATCGTATCGAAATGGAAGTGTTTCGTGAGTGTTTGCATTTCAAAATTTCACTATTTCGAGTGTTTCGAAAAAGTAAAAAATCAAGATTTTTTGCTTACTATGAAAATTTCACAATTTTGAGTTTTTGATGAATTTCTTCTACTAACCAGTCAAATGATGTTTTCTCATAACGGTATCGAAATCAGGGTGTCTCGTCAGTGATTTCCTTTCAAAATTTCACGATTTCGAGTGTTTAAAAACGAAAGATTTTCCTCTAAAAGTCATTTTTTTAAAGTAGACAACTTTTCAAGACCCAAGCTTTTTAAAGGATGATCAAAACTCTCATTTTAAGATTTTTGGCTTCAAAAGTCCTGTGCTGAGTTAACAATTTTTTTCATTTTTCTTTTTTGCCCCTGTTCATTTAATATATCAAAAACCCTAAATTTTCTTATTTTCAAAATCACGCCCCTCTCTCTCTCTCTCGTATCTACGCCTGTCGCCCCTCGCCTTAGCTCGCCGCCGCCGCCCCTCGTCCTAGCTCGCCGTCGCCCTTCGTCCTAACTCGCCATCGCGTCGTTGTCTCTATCATCATCATCATTGTTCCATCCATCATCATCATCGCCTCCTCCATCTGTCGTCGCTCGTCTCCATCATCATCATCGTCCATGGTCGTCGCCGCCGCCGCAAGTTTCCGTTCATCGTTCTTCGTCGTCGTTCGTGTTAGTGGTCTTCAAATCTGAGTAGATCTACGCAACGAAACAATGAACGGCGTAGCGGTGACGAACGACGGCGGCGGCGACGACGTTCCGGTGACGAACAATTATAGGTATTTTTTTGTTCTTCTTTTTCTTTTTGCTTTGGATTTTGAGATATGATTATGCATTTCAAACTGTTTGTTTGCTTAGAACAGATAATGAATTAGAATTTTGATATTGTTCAGGATAGTCAATTAAATTCAAATAATTTCTTAACTATTTTATTTAGTCGATTTATTTGCATCAATTGCTTGCCGTTGTCATCATTTCTATGTGCAATTGTTTGTGTTATTATTCATCAAACCTGGCTAATTAAGTGAATATCCACTATTTATTTTTTGTGGATATCAGCTGATTGATTTTTAATGGATGTGCACTGATTGTTTTTAAGTGGAATTACACAATCAGTGGTAATTATGCATTTCAACTGTTTGGATGCTTGAGAGGCGGAGTAAGAGAAACAAAATTGAATTATAATTTTAATATTGTTCAAGGTAGTCAGTTAAATTCAAATAAGTTCTAACTATTTCATTTAGCTAATTTATTTTGTCGTTTTATCCATTGTGGGCAATTGTTTGTGTTATTGTTTAGTTAAGTGGATATTCATTGATTGTTTTTTAGTAGATGTCCACTTGTTGTGTAATTTTAAGTGTATATTTTGGTCATGTTTAGGTATTTTTCTTCTTCTTTTTTTTTTTTTTTTGCTTGTTGCTGCTGTTGCATTTTGATTGAATCAGTGGATATCCAGCTTGAAATTCAAGCAACTGATTTTATGGTTTGTGATTATACGGCTTGTGTTTTGATTCAACTAATAGAGGTAAGTGGATATCCACTGATTGATTCGTGTGGATATCTACTGATTGATTTTTGAGTGGATATCCACTGGCAGATTTGAAAGTTGTTATTGTTTAGTGGATGTCCATTGCTTGTTTAATTTTTTTAAATGGAATTTAAAAATTTGCATACCTCATGTTTAAATGAATTTTTACTTTTCTTTTTTTTTTAAAAAAAATATTGATTGGTTCTTTTTTTCTTTTTTTAAAGAAATACTTCATATTTTGAATTTTTTATTTTATGTGGATAAATTTGAAATGTGTTGTGTGGTTTTGTACATAGCTTTAGTGGTCTTCATTTCAAGATTAATTCGTCTTGTGCATAGCTCTAGTGGATTTTTACTTAGATTTCTTCAATAAAGATTTCTTGATTCTGTTCTTGTGTGTGTGTGAATTTTTGATTAATTGGTCTTAGTATATTCGTCTTGACACACATTTTTTTAGGTATTTTTTTGCTTATTCTTGTTCTTCATGTATGGTGTTTCTTCCGTTTTGTTGAATGTCACGGGCTTGAACAATGAAAGTAAATTTATTCATTTTTCGTGTTATTATTTATCAAACATTGCTAATAGAGGTAAGTGGATATCCACTAATTGATTTTAGTGGATATCTACTGATTGATTTTGAGTGGATATCTACTGACAAATTTGAAATGTTTGATTGTTTATCAAACCTAACTAAATAAAGTTAATAGATATCCACTGATTATTTTTTAGTGGATGTCCATTGCACATGTAATTTTTTTAAGTGGAATTTAAAATTTTGCATAGCTCATGTTTAAATGAATTTTCACTGTTTTTTTTAAAATATTGATTTTTTTTTTTTAAATAAATACTTCATATTTTAAATTGTTGATTTATGTGGATAAATTTGAAATGTGTTGTGTGGTTTTGTGCATAACTCTAGTGGTCTTCATTTCAGGATTCAATCAATGGAATATCATTCAGAGGCAGAAGACAAAGTTATGCCATCAAGAGTGGGGTATATTTTGAGATATGTTCAGTGTTGTAAATTTTTTTGTATTTTTTATTTTTTTAATGCAATGAACCGTGATTCTCCATTTGATTTTCAATGGATTTTATTCATGAGAATGTGGTAAGGTAATGGTTAGATTGATGGTGATTTGGTTTTTGAATGTCTCAATTCATAATTTTAATTTTTGCATTTTATATTTTTTAGCGTATTTCTACTTGATTTGTTTAGTGGATTTCCACTTAGATTTCTTCAATAGAGATCTCTTAATTCTGTTCTTATGTGTGTGTGAATTTCTGATTGGTTTCACAGTGATTTTCATTTTGAGTATTTTCAGTAGATATCCACTTAGATTACTTTAGGTGGATATCCACTTAAAAAAGTTATATATTGTGAATAAAAAATAAATTTGAGTGATTTTTTTTTTATTAAAAATTAAATTTTGGTGGAATTATAAAACAAATTGAAATAAAATTAAGTGAAACATAATAAGAGTTTTTATGATATTTTACAAAAAAAAAATATTTTTGAAAAAAACAAAATTAATTGAAATTTTTATTAAAAAACAAAATTAAGTGAAATTCTAAATATATATATATATATATATATATATATTAGGAGTTTTGAAAAAAAATGGCCAAAATGGCATTTTTGTAAATTTTGTAGCTATTGAAGGGTAATCTAGGAAGACTAAACATGATGGTACTTTTGGAATGAACTAAAAAAACATGGTCCTTAAAAAGTTATTTTTTGAACAAATGGGACCCCTTAAAAATTTTTCCTAAGAAAATAGTAAAATTGAGATTTTTCAGTGTGTTAGTCTTTGAAAATTTCACGATTTTAAGTTTCGGATAAATTTATACTATTAACTAATAAAATGATGTTGCTTGTAATGGTATAAAAATCGGGGGTTTCATGGATTAACCTTTCAAGATTTTTAGTGTTTCAAAAAAGTAGTAAAATCGTGATTTTTTAGTGTACTATAATGTAAGACCCTGAATTTTTTTTCCTTATACAAATTGAGTTGCATTTGAACACATCAAAAAATAACGAGATTGATGGTGTCATTCATTGTTTAATCAAAAAGTTTAGGGGTTAAATTGAAATTTATATAAACATTAAAACCAGAAATTGGTTCAATTACTATCTTAACTAAAATATGGGGGAGATTAGTGTAAAATCAAATATTATATATATAGAGAGAGAGTAGTCGGTGGGGCTTGGCCTCTTTTTATATATATATATAGAGAGATACACGGAGAAGAATCGAGAAAAGCCGAGAAGAGAGGAGGTTTGGGCCTCTTTCTCAGTGTATATGTGTGTGTATATATATATATATATATATATATATATATATATAGAGAGAGAGAGAGAGAGAGAGAGAGACCGAGGGAGATAGGAAAAAAAAAAAAAAAAAACGATGAGGGAAAACGGAGAGAGAGAGAGGATCGGCGATAGAGCTCCGGCGAGGAAGGATGTGTTGTCTGTCGGGGATGGGATCGGTCCGGCAGCGTGAGCCGTTCGTCGTCGTTGTCTGGTGAGCGTGTGTGTCCTCTGTTTCCGTCGTCATTGCGGCGTGTGTGTGTGATCGGCACTGTTTCGGTGTCGATAGTGAGTTGAGTGTGTGCTGTCTGTCCATTCGACGGTGTGGTTGTTTACTCCAGTGTGGCGTCGCCGGCGGTGGGTTAGAGAAAGAAAACTCGTCGGTGGCGTGTGAATGTCCCTGTTCCGTCGCCGGTGGTCTTGCCGACGGTGTGTCCGGCGTATGTGTGTGCGGACGGTTTCAGGGGTAGTGGTTGGTGACGATCGTTTGGCCGGCTGGTGAGTTAGTGAGAGAGAGCGTTGGCTGTGTGTTCGTGTGGGTTGTCGTTTTGTCCGACAGTGGTATTCAGACGGTGATGGTGGGTGTGTATGCGTGACTGTGTGTGGCTCTTCCAGTGGTGTGTGTGTGTGTCTTCTGGAAGGAAAACAGAAACAGGAAGAAGAAGAAGGAAAGGATAGCAGAAAACGGAAAAAAAAAAAAAGAGGGAGAAGCTGTTGGGGTGTGTGATTGTCGTGGGGTGTCGCCGGCGTGTGTGGGCTGTCGGTGATCGCATGGGTGTGTGGCGTGATCGGAGTATGTGAGCGGCGACGAGGGCTCGTCGGCGGCAAAAAACGGAAACACAAAAACAGAAGCGGGAGAAAAGAAGAAGAAAAAGAAAATAAAGGAAAATTACACAAACCACCCTACTAAAAAAAAAAAAAAACCAAAATCCAATCTCGCGGCCAACAGAAAATCCAGGGAAGGTAAAATTCCGAACTCTCTTAATATATGTATTTAATTGTCTCGTGGCTGATTATGAAACTAATTACTAGTATCGAAAATATCGAAATGGCAATAATAAATAATAAGACCGTTTATATGAACAAAGTTTATATGGTAAACCGTAACGGAGCGATATTAATTAAATGATAGTATTCCAAAAGAAAACGCGGGGAATAGGAAGTTATGAAAATTAGGATTGCATGGCATGGTTAGGTTATTTCTATATAAAATATTAATTTAGGCCCTGTTATTATTAGGTTCGCAGGCACCGGGGTACCGGTAGAGAATAGGAGGTCAAAGTCTTCGAAAACGGATAATTAGGTGAGTGTACTGTCTTCTTGCCAAATCTATTTTCAAATATATGATGGAAAATGTGTTTACTTAAAAACTGAACGCATTTATAATTTATATGGATCAAACAGTTTTGGGTGATTTGGAAATGTGATTTTCGCTAGTTTTTAAAGATAATGGAAAGAAATGATTTGTTAAATCTAATTAGTTTTAAAAAACGATGGAAAAATGATATTTGGATTAAATCGATTTTGGAGATAGATGTTGGTATTATTGAATTGTAGTTTGATGATATTGTTATTGTTTTGTCGATACTATTGATTTTATCTGCTTTGGCAGAGCGTTGATGTTTTCTATTGAGTTGTTGTTGTTAAGATGGAGATGAGTTGTTATTATTGTGGTGAGGTGGAGATTGGTGGTGGATTTTCACCCGTCTAGCACAGTCTAGCGGAGCGGTGTTTCACCCGTCTAGCTTAGTCCAGCGGAGCGTTGTTTCACCGATCTGGCTTAGTCCAACGGAGCGTTATTTCACCCGTCTAGCATAATCCAACGGAGCGTTATTATATCCCGCTAGGAAGGCATATCCTACGGGATACGGTACCGTTGTAACTCCCGATCGTGAGGTTAAAACGATCACATGGCTAGCCGAGGTGTAGTGTGATGTGGTGTGGTGTGGTGTGGTGTTTGAGAGGTGGTGTTTTATCGTATTTGGTGTTTTATCGTATATGGTGATGTGGTGTTTTATTTTATTATCTTTGGTATTTTATCATATTATCTTATACTGATGGTTTGGATGGATTTTATATAGTTGATATATATATAGAGAGAGAGGATGATTCTGAATAGTAGGAAGAAAGAGTTTTCTTGTGGTACACAATTTTTATATTACTGTTCAAAATATGTTTGTTTATACGCGTTATGCTTGATCCATTTAAATGTTGTATTATTCAGACTGTATTGTTATTAAAAAATATATATTTTACTAAGAAGGCAGTACACTCGCAGGTAAAATAGCTAGGAGTCAGTCCCCTACTGGCACTAGGTCAAATCCGGAGGTGCGATAGAGAAAGAATATCTTGGGGGTTCTACTTGAGGGGAAACTAAATGAGAGATTCAGGGTTTCGTATTCGTGTTATTAAATATATTTTTTTTGTAGGGACTGATGTCCCTAAATGAGAGAGTGTATATACTTATGATTTGTTCTGTGATTGCGTTTTTATTTTGTTGTCTATAGTAAGTTGGATATTCAGGTGATGTCGTATCAACGTCACGCTGGCCCTACAGTGACGGGTGTCCGGGGTGGGGTGTGACATATAACCTCTGAAAATTTTACGATTTTGAGTTTTGGATCAATTTCTTCCATTATCCTATCAAATGATATTTTGTCATAATAGTATTGAAATCGAGAGGTTTCACAAGTGTTCGCCTTTCAAAATTTCACGATTTCAAGCGTTTAAAAAAACCTGCAAAATCGGAAATTTTTGCCTTTAAAAATTTCACAATTTTAAATTTTGGATGAATTTCTTTTGTTACCCATTCAAATGATGTTTTCTTGTAATAGTATCGAAATTGAGGGGGTTCATGAATATTAGCCCTTCAAATTTTTACAATTTTGAGTGTTTTAAAAAGTAGCAAAGTTGGGGATTTTTCGATGTGCAGCCTTTGAAAATTTTATAATTTTGAGTTTTGAATCAATTGCTTCCGTTACTCTATCAAATGATATTTTGTCGTAATGATATCAAAATTGTTGGGTTTCACGACTTTTAGCCTTTAAAAATTCACAATCTTGAGAATTTCAAAAAATTAGCGAAATCGAGATTTTTCGGTGTGTTATACCTTTGAAAATTTTATGATTTTGAATTTCGGTTCAATTGCTTCCGTTTTCCTATTAAATAATGTTATTTCTTAATGACAAAATCAGGAGATTTCAATAGTGTTAGCCTTTCAAAATTTTATAATTTCGAGTGTTTAAAAAAACAGCGAAATCCGGATACACGATTTAAATAACAGAAAATCCAATATTTAAAAATGGTATCTATTATCACTGGAAAAGTGAAAACAAGACCAAATAGAATTTGATCATTATGAACAAATCCATAATCTTTATAGACAGAGCCAACGATTTGTTACCAATCGTAGGGTGAATGGAATCCGTTTCACCCATTCTGCAACAGGTAAAATCTTATTGCGTGTGCTCAGGGTAGAAGTTTTGTATAAATGTATCGTCATGCTAATTTTTCAGTGTGTTGTAAGTGTAAGATCCTGATTTTTCTTATACGTATAACTTGAGTCGCATTGGAGTACATTTGAAAATAACGGGTGTAGACATGGCATTTTGACTGTCCCGCAAAAAATTTATACTTTATTTTAAAATTTATTTTATTTTTGTTTTCAAAAAAAGAAAAATAAAGAAAAAAGAAAAAGAAAAAATGAAAAAGAAAAGAAAGATAAAAGGAAAAAAGAAAAAAAGAAAAAAAAAAAGAAAAGAGAAAAAAGAAAAGAAAAGGGTTTCCTTCTCAAAATTTGATTAAGTTTCCTTTTCCCTTTCCTTTTAGGTTTTGTTTCATTTTTCTCGTCGAATTGAGACTAGGGTTTCTAGGATTTAGCACTCCATATCCTTCTTATAAATAAGACTCTCCCCCTCATAGTTTAGACAAAAAATAAAAAATAAAAAAATCAGAGAGAAACTTTTCGGGGGACATTCAAAAATTGAGAGGAGTCACTCCCTTTAGAAGAGTGATTCTCAAAGCTCTTTCGGGAAGCCGTCGGCGAGGGAGGAAAATACAGATATCGAGATTCTTAGCATAGAACATGTATGTTTTTCTAATTTTGAATTCTTCTTTCAGTTTATTTTATTCTTTTTGCAATTTAAATTTTTGCAAGTTTTATTTATTTATTTATTTATGTATTGTCGTCCGATGATCCGATGAAAACGTCGGGGTGGGTTTCTCATGCTTAAACTTAACCCTCGATCATTAGGTGAATGACGTTTTCATTATTTATTTTATTTTGTTTTGTTTACAAATTCATAAACACAAAAAAAAAAGTCATCCGATGATCCGATGAAAACGTCGGGGTGGATTTCTCGTGCTTAAACCTAACCTCCGATCGTTAGGTGAAGGATGTTTTCGTTGTTATTTTTCTGTATTTTCTTTATTTATTTTTATTCTTATTATCAAAACCCTAAAAAACAAAAAAATCAAAATCAAAAATCAAAAAATCAAAATAATAAAATCTTTTATTTGTGGAAATTAATTCTTGCGAACTTTAAAGTGAATCCGACGATTCGATAAATCGTAGAAGAGTTTTCCGTGACCTTAATTCCATTCCCCGACTTGAGTGGAATTTAGAAACGAATGATTTTAGAAAATTTCTTCCCTAGGTAAATTTTTTGCGGGATTTTTTTTAAAGTATCGAAAAGATTAATTTAAACTAAATTGTTTCTGCAAACCTCCCTCGATTCTCTTATTCATAGAATTTGTGAAAATTTCAAAATGGGATTTTTTTAAATTAATCAGGCAAACTCAAAGTAAATTTTTTTTACATCCACTTAGCATGTTTATTTCTCGTATCATTTAGACGACATATTTAGGACACTTTCACCACTTACACTTTTCATACATATTTTTATTTATTTATTATTTATTATTATTTTTTTTAATCCACACTAATTTTTCATATCTAGTCATGACACGTGCATCACTTCTATTTTTTAATTAAATCATTGTCATGCATAATCACATTAATTCACGTAGTGTTTCCTTATTCGATTCCCGCATTCATATTAGTTTGCATTGACATATTTAAATTAAATCATTTAGTTTCTTTTTAGTCACTCTTGCATAAAAAAAAATATATAAAACTTATTTAGGTGTTAGTTTTTCGCATTCATATTTCCAAATCTCATGCATCTATTTTAGTTTTTCTATTTAAATTAAAGAAATCTCTCGGAGATATACATAAAAAAACCCCGGGGACCATCCTTGTCGAATCCTTAATATTCGATAAGAGGTTATACCGGGGAAACATTCCCAAAAATCAAAAAACTTGTCTCACCTTATTTGTGAAAAATACCAAAAAGATTTTATAAGAAGGGAATGATTTCAAAATAAAATAAAATACTCGAACTAAACTAATTGGACTTAATTGGATATAAGGTACCGTTTTCGAACGGACGTCTTGGGATGCCTAACACTTTTCCCGAGCGTAACTGTCACGACTCGGTTCCCCAGGGCCGGACTATGATTTCTCCTATAGAGAAATTCCTAAACATAGAAGCAACTATCTGACTGGTCAAATTGTCACTCTACAAAATTCGGTAAATTATATAAATAATGGGGATAATTTTTAATTGCCGATTTAACAACAGAAATTAATATTATTTACTAATCACCATTTTAAATTTCACCATTTATTTCAACGTTTTATTTAAAATTTATCAGCGGATTTGTTCATACAATGGTGACCCAATTCATTCTATAAAAATGATCTTTCACTTTCACAAAACGGCGCCAAAACGTTTGATTCGATAGGAATATTTTTTAAAAACCGAATATTCAATAATTTACGACAATTGCGATAATTACAGTTTTCGCCAATTACAACCATAATAATAACTACAATTATTACACCTCAGAATTTCAAATAATATATTTAATAAATCCCAAAAGAATCTCAAATAATATATTTAATAAATCCCAAAATTTAGAGATTTTGAATAACCGTTCCACCAATTTTACTTTTTAGAAAATCCAATAGATTTCTGGCTATGCTGACGACGGATAATTAATAATCCATTATATGAAAATATTTTTCATTTAAAAATAATAGTAGTAACTAATAATTTCCGAAACTTATAATTTAAACATCCAATTTTCAGTTATAATTAAAATCCCAATTTTTCACTATTTAAAATCAATCCTAATTAATTATATTAACAATATATTTAATATATTCGAATTGGAAATAAATATTTTACAATCACTACGATATTTATTATTACCGTTTCCTCCAATTATAATAATAAATATTTTATTACAAATTATTTTCAACACGAAATTTCGAATAAAATATTTATCTCTTCTTTCGCATTTTTTCCAGTTGATCCTGCAATCCAAACACTCCTGCAATCCGAACACTGTGGGGTTGTGAGCCAACGCTCAGTAAAACTCCAAGTCCTCTAATACGTACATTTAATTTATATAACACGTAAACCACGTAAACAAGCTCGTCACATAAATTCTGCATCGTCCAGATCATTTCATATAATTTTCACATGTAACACTTCACACAATATACCAAACAATATCAACATATTTCATGCGAACAAATAACGCTAAATTCACCGATAATGATAACACGTATTTCACATTGGGACAATTAAATGCACATATTAAAGAAATTCATAATTCTACCTCTTCCGGATTTTCCACCGGTCGCGAGATGAGATTTTGGTCTTTTAGTAGGGTGGTTCGTGTAATTTTATTTTTCTTCTTCTTTCTTTTCCTTCCTCAGATTTCTGCTTCTTGTTTTGCTCATCCCGCCGAAGCCACCACTGGCCTTCACTGCCGGCGACGCCACACCCGATCACACACACACACACACATATGCAGTCGTTTGAGCAACACATACAACACACATACACCAGCGATAAAACAGAGACAACCACACACCTATACACACACACCGACGTCTCTCTCTCTCTCACTGGCTCTCCACTCCGGCGACACCCTACACCACCATGCACACCCAACACACACATACACATCACTGTTCACGTACCCACAACTAAACACATACATACCCACACACAGCAAGCACACACACACACACATGCACTGCTCTTTCTCTCTAAACTTACCGTCGGCGAACATCCGGTGACACCCACACAACCAAACCACCACCGTCGGACCAACCGGACGATGGCACCACACACGTACATACACAATACACACAACCACATTACGGCTGAACACTGACACCGTCGATCGGACCACCCACGCGGTCGAGCCAAACGACGACGATCACGCCCTCACACACCCACAATGATGAAAGGAAAAATAGAGCACCCCCACGGTCACACACACACCCACGCCTGAAACACACACGAACGACACACACACACACACTCCGAAACACACACCCACTGACGACGTCCCACCGCCGGCAACCCACATCGAAACATACCCACACATATACAATACACTGTGACAAACCAAAGCACACACACATATTCATAGCAATTGGACACACACACACCCCCAAAACACATAAACGCCCACAAATCCAAAGGATCGCCGACCACCGAACACTCACCGGCGAACCCACCTCCGATTCTCTCTCTTCTCTATTTTTCGGTTCTATGATTTCCTTCCTTTTGATAGTTGAGATCACGATTTGCATGGGTTAATTTATATGCATGAATGAAGTGGATAAATTTGTTCCTAACTTGCCACGTCAATGGATCTCGATTCTTCTTTCGGTTCTCCGGCTGTCTTCACGACACACACACGCACAATTATATGTTTATATATATATAACATATTTAACACTTTCTTAAATTGCAATTCCACCCAAAAAGTTTTAATTCAAAAGTTAAATGCTAATTTGGATTGAATGTTTTCTACATTTGCAAATTGACCCCTAAAATATTAAATCAAATAATAAATTACGTCATCTATCCCGTTATTTTTAAAATATTTTAAAACGCGACTTAAATTATACGTATAACGAAGATCGAGGTCTTATAGTAACTGACCCCCGAGCCTTTAAATGAATCTTTGGTCTGACCGTGTTTTTGGAGTCAATTTTTACTTTTTAAATTGTTTTCTAAACATTCGGTGACCTAGCACACCATTTAAACCCAATACTAGGTGACGACTCCTTATTTTTTTAAAACGGCCTAAGTATATCTTTTGAGAAAACCGGCGCATTAAAAATCCCTCTCTCCTTAAGCTTATTTATTATTTAATATTCTTTTCCTCTCTAAAAATCAGGGCGCGTCAACGGGGTGGATGACGTTATTTATTATTCGATTTAAAATTTTGGGGGTCAATTAGTAATTTTAAGTATATTAAAATCTTGAATTGGACTAAAATGATTTCAAATTCTTAATTAGGGGGAGGTTAATGTAATTACAACTAAATTAATATATATATAAGATAAGGGACAGAGGGTCGGTGGGTTGCAGCCTCTTTTCAACACACAAATATATATACAGATATACATCCACACACGCATGACGGGAGGAAAGAAGAAGAATCCAACAACGAAGAGAAAGAGAAGGCGGTTCGCTTCGATAGGTGTGTGATCGACATTTGTCCGGTGGCGCGTAATCATCGCCGTCGTTCGGTAAGAGTGTATTTGATTGACTGTAGGGGTGCTCTGTTTTCCGTTCATCATTGTGGGTATGTGGGTGTGTGTGTTGTCGATCGTCAGAGGTGGGCGTGTATGTGTGTGTCGTCGGCTGTGATTGTGCATGTGTGTGTTCCGTTCTGTTTAAGTTGGCGATCGTGTGAATGTGTCGGTGTTCAGCGTCGTCAGTGTGTGTGTGTGTCATGTGACGGTGTTTGTGTGTGTATTGTTGTGTATGTATGTGTGTGGTTTCTGTTTCCGTTTGGTGTTGCCATGTATGTGTGTAATAAGTCAGTCTGTGATTTGGTCCGACGGAGGTGGCGGTGGTGCGTGTTTTGATGGTCACCGTCATCGTCGGTGTGTGTGTGTGTCGCCGTTGTTGTCGTGTGACCGTCCGATAGTGTGAAAATCGGTGAGTGGGTTGTCTCCGTCGTTCGATAGATTTGTTGTTGTTGACGGTGATGGTGGTTTGGTTGTGTGGGTGTCGCCGGGGTTCGCCGGCGGTAAGTTAGAGAGAGAGAGCAATGGTTGTGTGTATGACTTGCGTCGGCAGTGGTATGTGTGTGTGTGGGTTTTGATCCATCGTTGCTGCTGGGTGTGTGTGCGTGGTGTTTTGGTCAGTAAATGTGTTGTCGGGAGAGAAAGATGGCAGGTTTAGAAGCAAAAAAACAGAGGAGTAGGCGGTGACGCGTCGCCGCTGCGGTGAGAAGTTCGCCTCAGCGGTGAGAAGTCAGTGAGCAGAACAAAGGATGGGGTGAGCCCGTTCGCCGCGGCGGTGAACTTCGACGCCGCACTGGTGAAGTCAGGAGCTGAACAGAAGCAGACGTAGAGAAGAAGAAGCGGGAAAAGAAAGAAAAAAAAAAAAACCCAGAAAATACACAAACCACCCCAATGAAAATCAAAATCTTATCTCGCGGACAGGCAGAAAATCCGGGAAAGATAGAATTCCGAACTCTACTAATATATGTATTTAATTGTGCTTAATTGTCTCATGGGCGATTATATGAAATTACTTGGTCGATGCGAAAATTGTGTGACGAGCATGCGAAATGATGATTATGTGTTAGATTTATGTGACAAGCATGCTTACGTGGTTTATGTATTATATTAATTAAATACATGTATTAGAGGGGTTAGAGTTCTACTGCGCGTTAGCTCACAACCCCCACAGTGTTTGGATTGTAGGGTCGGCTGGAAAAAAAAACGAGAGAATAGATAAATTTATTTGAAATTTCGAGATGTAATAATTGTAATTATTATTATTGTTGTAATCGAAGAAAACGGAGAATATAATTATCGTAGTTGTTATATAAAATATTTCTCTCGATTTTAATGTATTGAATATTTCGGTTAATACAATTGTTGAATATAATTGGTTTGATAAATATGTTGAAAATTAGGATTTAAATTATAAACTCGAGACTTTTGAATTGGTCGCTGTTGCATAGAAAATGAGTGGATTTAAATTATAAACTCGAGACTTTCTCATAATTGTATCGAAATCAAGGAGTTTCGCGAGTGTTTGCGTTATAAAATTATGCAATTTCTAGTGGTTAAAAAAAAGTAGCAAAATCTGAATTTTCGAAGTACTATAACCTTTAAAAATTTCACGATTTTGAATTTCAGATGAGTTTCTCTTGTTAACCAATCAAATGATGATTTTTTATAATGGTATCAAAATCAGGGAGTTTTGTGAGAGTTAACATTTTAAAATTTTACGATTTCAAAGATTTTAAAATGTAGCGAAATCAGAATTTTTCGGTGTATTATAGTTTTTGAAAATTTTACAATTTTGAGTTAAGAATGAATTTTTTACGTTACCCAATCAAATGATGCTTTCTCGTAATGATATCGAAATCCGAGTGTTTCGTGAATGTTTATTTTTCAAAGTTTTACGATTTCAAGAGTTTCAAAAAATTAGAATATCAGAATTTTTCGATGAGCTATGGACTTTGAAAATTTCACGATTTTGAATGTTTGATAAATTTCTTCTATTAACCAAGCAAATGATATTTTCTCATAATGGTATCAAAATCGGGGTGTTTCGTCAATGATTGTCTTTCAAAATTTCACGATTTCAAGTGTTTAACAAAAAAAATAGTAAAATTATAATTTTTTTTGTGAGTATAGCCTTTGAAAATTTTACGATTTTGAGTTTCAGATGAATTTCTACTGTTAACTAATAAAATGATGTTTTTCTGTAATGGTATTGAAATCAGAGAGTTTCGTATATGTAATCCTTTAAAAATTTCACGATTTCGATTGATTACAAAAACAAGTAAAATTGGAATTTTTTGGTATGCCTGCCTTTGAAAATTTCACGATTTTGAGTTCCTCATCAACTATTCTCGTACCCTATCAAACGATGTATTTTCGTAATTGGAACAAAATCGAGGGGTTTTGCGAGTATTAGAATTTCAAAATTTCATGATTTTGTGTATTTCCAAAAATTAGCAAAAACATAATTTTTCATTGTGTTATAACTTTTGAAAATTTTACGATTTTGAGTTTTAGATGAATTTCTTCAATTAATCAAATGACGTTTTGTCGTATCGAGAACAAAATTAGGGTTTTTTTTTTATAGTGTTTTCCTTTCAAAATTTCATGAATTTGAGTGTTTAAAAAATTAGCGAAATCGAAAAAGTTTCGGTGCGCTAGCCTCTGAAAATTTCACAATTTTGAGTTTCGGATGAATCGCTTCTTTTACCCTATCGAATGATATTTTGTTAAAATGATATCGAAAGCGGGGTGTTTTTCAAGTGTTAGCCTTTCAAAATTTATGACTTCGACTATTTCAAAAAAGTAGCAAATTTGGGATTTTTCGGTGTACCTTTGAAAATTTCACGATTTTGAGTTTCAGATGAATTTCTTTTGTTAGCTGATCAAATGATATTTTCTCGTAATAGTATCGAAATTGAGGTATTTCATGAGTGTTAACTTTTAATAAAAATTCGATTTCAAGTGATTTAAAAAAGTAGCAAAATTTGGATTTTTCTCTATGCATCTTTGAAAATTTCACAATTTTGAGTTTTGAATGAATTTCTTTTATTAACCAATTAAATAATGTTTTCTCGTAATGGTATCGCAATCAGGGGGGTTTGGTGAGTGTTAACCTTCTAAAATTTTACGATTTCAAGTGTTTAGAAAAAATAGCCAAATTTGAATTTTTTGGTGTGCTATAGTCTTTTTCACGATTTTGAGTTTCGGATTAATTGCTTCCGTTACTGTATGAAATGATGTTTTCTCGTAATGGGAGAGAAATAAAGGATTTCCTAAGTGTTAGCTTTTAAAATTTCACGATTTCAAGTTTTTAAAAAATGTAAAGAGATCAGAATTTGTTGGTGGGGGACTCTTTGAAAATTTTACGATTTTGAGTTTCAGACATATTTCTTCTATTATCCAATCAAATTATGTTTTCTCGTAATAGTATCGAAATCGGTAGATTTTGTGAGTGTTAGCCTTTCAAAATTTTACAATTTCGAGTGTTTAAAAAAAATAGCAAAATTTGAATTTTTCAGTGTGCTATAACTTTTAAAAAATTTACGATTTAAAGTTTCGAATCAATTGCTTCCGCTACACTATCAAATGATGTTTTCTCTTAATGGGAACAAAATAAGGGATTTTGCGAGTGTTAACCTTTTAAAATTTTACTATTTTAAGTATTTTAAAAAAGTAGAGAAATCGAAATTTTTCGATGTGTCTTAGAAAATTTTACGATTTTGAGTTTCGGATGAATTTCTTTTGTTACCCAATCAAATAATTTTTTTTTGTAATATTATTAAAATTGGGGTGTTTCGTGAGTCTTTATCTCTTAAAATTTCACGATTTTGAGTATTTAAAAAAAAAATAGAATTTTTTTGTGTGTAGTCTTAAACAATTTCACGATTTTGAGTTTTAAATAAATTTATTTTGTTCCCTAATCAAACAATGCTTTCTCGTAATGATATCAAAATAGGGGGGGTTTCACGACTGTTAACCTTTCAAAATTTAACGATTTCAAGTGTTTAAAAAAAATAGCAAAATTACAAAATTTTCAATATACTATAATCTTTGAAAAATTCTCAATTTCGAGTTTAAGATCAGTAGCTTCCGTTACCCTATCAAATTATATTTCATCGTAATGATATTGATATTGAGATGTGATTGCAAATGTTAGCCTTTTAAAATTTCACGATTTTGAGTGTTTCAAAAAAATTACAAAATCATGATTTTTTGGTGTGCTATATAGGCTTCAAAATTTTCACGATTTTGAATTTTGAATTAATTGCTTCCGTTTCCCTATCAAATGATATTTTGTCAGAATGGTATCAAAATAGGACTTTTTTTCAAGTGTTAGCCTTTCAAAATTCCATGATTTCGAGTATTTTAAAAAATTAGCGAAATCGGAATTTTTCGATTTCCTATAACCTTTGAAAATTTCACGATTTTGAGTTTCAGATAAATTTTTTCAGTGACCCAATCAAATGATATTTTCTCATAATGGTATCAGAATCGGGGAGTTTTGTTAGTGTTAACCTTTTAAAATTTTACGATTTCGAGCGTTTAAAAAAAGTAACAAAATTGAAATTTTTCGTTGTGCTTTAAAAAAAGTAGAAAAATCTTGAAATTTTCAAAGTCTATAGCACACTAAAAAATCACGATTTTGCTACTTTTTTTTAAATACTTGAAATCGATAAATTTTGAAAGGCTATCACTCGAAATCGGGGTTTTGCTACAATTACGGAAAAAACAACATTTTATTGGTTAACAAAAGTAATTAATGCGAACCTCAAAATTATGAAATTCTCAAAGGTTATATAGCATACTGCAAATCCTCGATTTTGCTATTTTCTTTTAAACACACGAAACTGTAAATTTTTATAGCCTAATACTTACAAACCCCCCCCCCCCCCCTCCCTCCTCGATTTTGGTCTATTTATGAGAAAACATCATTTGATAGGATAACAGAATAAATTAATTTAAAACTTAAAATCATGAAATTTGCAATGGCGCAAACCGAAAAAAATAAATCTTGCTATTTTTTAAAAATATTCGAAATTGTGAAATTTTGAAAGACACTCACAAAATCCCATGATTTCACCACCATTACAACAAAGCATCATTTGACAGGATAATAGAAGCAATTGATCCGAAACTGAAAATCGTGAAATCTTCATAAGTTATGGCACACCAAAATCCCCTGATTTCACTAATTTTTTTTTTAGACACTCGAAATCATTAAATTTTAAAAGGTTAACTCTCGCAAACCCCCTCCTCCCTCCCCCCATTTCTCTCTCATTACGAGAAAGCATAATTTGATTCGGTAATAAAATGAATTAATCACAAAATCGTGAAATTTTCAAAATCTATATCGCATTGAAAACTCTCAATTTTGATATTTTTTTAAAACACTCGAAATCGTGAAATTTTTAAAGGATAACATTCACCAAAACACCTCGATTTTGCTAAACCATTACAATGAAGCGTCATTTGATTGGGTAATAAAAACAATTGATCTGAAATTCAAAATCGTAAAATTTTCATAGAGTATATAACACACTAAAATATTCCGATTTTACTATATTTTTTAAACATTTGAAATTGTGAAATTTTAAAATAGTAACACTCACAAAATTCTCCGATTTCACTACCATTACAACAAAGGATTATTTGTTTGGGCAATAAAAGCAATTTATTCAAAACTCAAAATCATAAAATTTTCACTGAAAAATCCATGTTTCGCTACTTTTTTTAAACATTCGAAATTATAAAAATTTGGAAGACAAACACTCATAAAATTCCCCGATTTCGCTACTATTACAACAAAATATCATGTGATTGGATAATGAAAGCAATTGATCCGAAAAACAAAATATCAACATTTTCTTAAGCTATATAGCACACTAAAAAATCTCAACTTCACTACTTTTTTTAAATACTCAAAATCATAAAATTTTCAAAAGCTAAGACTCTCGAAAACCCATGATTTCACCATCATTACAACAAAGCATTATTTGACAAAGTAACGGAAACAATTGATTTGAAATCGAAATCCCTTCATTTCGCTATTTTTATGGAACACTCGAAAACGTAAAATTTTGAAAGGTTAACCTCCCCCCCCTCCATTTCTCTCATTATGAGAAAACATCATTTGATTCGGTAATAGAAAAAATTCATCCAAATCTTAAAATCATTATTTCGCTACTTTTTTAAACACTCAAAATCGTAAAATTTTTAAAGAACACCCACAAAAACCTCTGATTTCACTCCCGTTACGACAAAACATCATTTGATAGGATAATGGAAACAATTAATCAAAAACTCAAATTCGTGAAAATTTCAAAAGATATAACAAAATGGAAATCCCCCATTTCATTCTTTTTTTGAAACAACCAAAATTGTCAAACTTTTAAAGACTAACGCTCACAATACTCCTGTTTTTGCCCACAATACGATAAAACATCATTTGATATGGTAAAAGAAACAATTAATTCAAAACTCAAAATTGTGAAATTTTCAAAGGTTATATAATACACTGAATAATCTCAATTTCACAACTATTTTGAAACACTCAAATCATGAAATTTTGAAAAATTAACACTCAAAAACCTCTAATTTCGATACCATTACGAGAAAATATCATTTGATCGAGTAGCGAAAAAAATTCATCCAAAACGCAAAATTATAAAATTTTCAAAGTCAATAACACACCAAATACTTTTGATTTCATTATTTTTTGGAAACATTCAAAATCGTTAAATTTTTACACTCACAAAACCTTCCAATTTTGATATTAAAAAAACAAAACATTTGATAGGGTGATGAAAACAATTGATCGATCTGAAACTCAAAACTGTAAAAATTTCAAGGCATCATTTTATATGAGAACAGAAACAATTGATCTGAAATTCAAAATCGTCAAATTTTCAAAAGGTATAGCACATTAAAAAAATTTAATTACCAAATTTGAGTCACTTTTTTGCTGAAGTGACAAATGTAACTAGCACCAATCTCATAAGGAGCAAATTGCATCGTAATATTTTTTTTATTGCATAAATTTTCTCTTACGCGTGAATCACATCATGTCTAATTGAGATATTGACGCCATTCTAACTCAATAATATCAAAATGAAATATTGAAAAAAAAAAAAGGTTTATTATACACCACTTAAATCCTAAAGTATCACCATTTCAGTGAATATATTAAAATATATATATATTGCCCTAAAATGCCTCTCTTATTACATTGTCATGTTTTTTGTTTTTTATCTTAAAACTAACAAATAAACCTAAAATCCGAAAAAAAAAAATAAAAAGGCTCAAATATATCATATGAAATCCATCATATATTAAGACATTCAACACAAACTTTTTATCAAATCCATAAAATGAGAAGCAATCCTCAATAAATAAATAAAAATCTAATTTAAAAAAAAAATCCAAATCGAGCAAAAAGGGCGAATGCAGAGAGGGAAAAACATACTATACAGAATGGGGCGGCGGTGCAAAGAAAAGAGCACCTTTCAAGCGGATATGGTGGAGGAAGAGCTGCAGAATTTTTAAAAAAAATGGTTAGTTACACTTACAACATCTTAAAGTTTGGGAATAATATCATATTCGTTCCAGATGTTTCAATTTTTCACACCAAATCGCTTCATCCCTATAACCAACATACGTTTAATTATTTGACAGACATTAAGAATATTTGGGGAAGGGACGTGTCAATTTCAGGGAAGAAACAAGAACGATTTCACAATTTCAAGGACTTGACTGGAAAAAGAAAAATTAAAATATCAAGGATGAAAACGACACTACCCCAAAACTTTAGGACCAGCGGTGTAAATTAAACCCCGAAAAAATTTACATACTTTGAGCTTTCGTAGGTTCAAGATTCCATGAACCGACTCTCCTGAATGATTTGCCCTAGCTTCAAGTACAGAGCTCGTTGCTCCTCGAAAGAAAGGTTCATCAATATCTACATGGAAACAAAAGTTAAGGCAGTGTTTGGTAACACAGAATTGAATCCTCTGAACTGGAATTTTAAAAAAATAAAAATAGAATATCGGTTCGTAAGAAGGGTTTACCTGGTCCAAAATCATCTCAACTGAAATGCTTTGAGGACCGACGAAAGATTGATGGTAGATGTATGCAAAGACCGCCATTACCATCTGCAATACCAAGCAAGTGATTTAGGGCTCGTTTGGTTTGGTTTAGGTTTCAAGTATTAATTCTTTGTTTTTCGATAACAAAAATTCATCAATTTATCTCTTAACAACACAATTCAAACACTATTCACAAAAAAAAAAAAAAAAATCATGTTTTCAAATTTTCCTTTAGTCAGACCAAACAAGTTTTCACAATTTTCAAAAACAGCTTTTGGAAAATGTTTTCAAACTACTCCAAAAAACAATTGAGTAATAAACCAAACAGAAGTTTCCCAACTGTTGCCACCAAACTGTAGAAAAAACACGAGAGCATGGCAAAACATGGACATCCAGTAAATTGGGGCTATTTTGAAGTGTTTATATATGGCCAGATTGCTAGGAATTTGAAGTTCAAGGTTACACAAAAAGATCAGGTTTGGGAAAAACAGTAACGCTATAGCACCCAAAAAACATCATTTTCGCATGAAATTCTATTTGGCAGAATCAAATAAGTATATGATAAAAAATCAAATGGAGGAAAAAGGAAAGGCCATAGCTCATCAAAAAGACCAATTTTTTAGCAAATTTACTCCCTAATTGCACATAGAAAAGTCATTTTTCACTAATTTACCCCCAAAAAGCATTTCACAGAGCCAAGCTGGTATTTGACTACAAAAAAAAGAAAATCCGTAATTGCAAGCTTATAGTTCACCAAAAAGGTCATTTTCACAAGTTTTATACCAAATACAAGGGAGTATTTGAAGAAAATATCAAAATGGAAAAAAAATGGCAAGGATATAGCACACGAAAACCATCAATTGTCACATGAAATTCTATTTGAAAGAATTAAATATCTGATAAAAAATCAAAATCGTGGACAACAGAAAGGCTATATCTCAGAGAAAAGGTCATTCCCGCCAATTTACCCCCTAAAAGCGTTTTATAGAGCCAAGTTAGTATTTGATTAAAAAAAATCGGGAAAAAACAGCAAGGCTATATAGTTCATCAAAAAGGTCATTTTCGCAAGTTGTATACCATATTTGCATTTTATAGTGTTAAGGGAGTATTTGACAAAAAGATCAAAATTTGGGGAAAATAGCAAAAGTATATAGCGCACAAAAAACGACATTGTGGCATGAAATTCTTTTTAACAGATTTAAATAAGTATCAAACAAAAGCATTTTATAGAGCAAAGTATAGGATAAAAAAACGACAAATCAGGGGAAAACTGCAAAGTTAGTTCACCAAAAAGGTCATTTTTGCGATCTTTATACCATATTTACATTTTATAGTGAAAAGGGAGTATTTGATGAAAAGATCAAAATTGGGAAAAATAGCTAGATTACAGCACACAAAAAACTTCATTTTCGCATGAAATTCTATTTGGCAGAATTAAATAAGTATATGATAAGAAGTAAAACAGGGGCAAAAAGGCTATAGCTCATCAAACAGGTCATTTTTTGCTAATTTATCCTCTAAAAGCATTTTATAGAACAAAGTAATTATTGGATAAAAAATCAACAAATCGGGGAAACAATGCAGCCTAATAGTTCACCAAAAAGGTTATTTTCGCAAGTTTTATACCATACTTGCATTTTATAGTGTTAAATTCTATTTGACAGATTTAAACAAGTACATGGAAAAAAAAGTCAAATAGTGGACAAAAGAAAGGCTATAGCTCATTAAAAGGTCATTTATCGCTAATTTATCCCCTAAAAGCATTTTATAGAGCTAAATCTGAATTTGATATAAAATTAAAATCGGAGGAAAAAGAAAGGCTATATCATATCTGCATTTACAGTGTTAAGGGAGTATTTGAAAAAAAAAAAAGAGAGAGCAAGGCATAGCATACGAAAAACGTCATTTTCGCATGAAATTCTATTTGACAAATTGAAATAAGTATATGATGAAAAATCAAATGGTATAAAAAGAAAGGTTGTAACTCATCAAGGTCATTTTTGCCTAATTTACCCCCTAAAAACATTTTATAGAGCCAAGTCCGCATTTTGATAAAAAATCAAAAAATGGGGAAAAATTGCAAGACTTTCGCATTGTTTTATACCACATTTGCATCTTAGTGTCAAGGGAGTATTTGACAAAAAGATCAGAAGTAGAAAAAACAGAAAGGCTATAGCACACGAAAAACATCATTTTTTCATGGAATTCTATTTGACCGAATAAATAAGAATATGATAAAAAATCAAATAGGGAAAAAATACTATATCACATCGAAAATGACATTTTAAACTAATTTACCCCCAATAGCAATTTAAGTAATTTTTTGCTAATTTACCCCCTAAAACTAATTTACAGAGCCAAGGCAGTATTTGATAAAAACAAATCGAAAAATGGGGGAAAATAGCAAGCCTATGGTTCGCCAAAAAGGTCATTCTAGCAAGTTTTATACAATATTTGCATTTTGTAGTGTTAAGGGAGTATTTGACAAAAAGGTCAAAATTGAAAAATTAGCAAGCCCATAGCACACGAAAACCTTCATTTTCGCATGAAATTCTATTAGACAGAATATCAGATAAAAAACAAAATCGCGGATGATAAAAAGACTAAACCTCACCCAAAGGTCATTTTTCGCTAATTTCCCCCCTAAAAGCCTTTTATAGAGCCAAGTCAGTATTGGATAAAAAATTGAAAAATAGGAGAAAAACACACAAGGCTACAGTTCACCAAGAAGGTCATTTTCGCAAGTTTTAAACCATATTTGCATTTTATTGTGTCGGGTATTTGACAAAAAGATTAAAATTGGAAAAAATTGCTAGGACATAGCACACGAAAAACGCCACAAGTATTTGATTGATCCAAATCAGTATTTGATTAAAAATCGAAAAATCGAGAAAAATGGTAAGGCTATAGTTCACCGGAAAGATCATTTTCGCAAGTCATACCGTATTTGCATTTTTATAGTGTCAAGGAAGTATTCGACAAAAAGATCAAAATAGAAAAAAAATAAAAAAAAATAGCAAGGCTATAACATACCAAAAACGCATGAAATTCTGTTTAATAGAACTATATAAGTATCTGATAAAAATTCAAAATCGGTAACAATAGAAAGGCAATACCTCACCAAAAAGGTCATTTTCCCAAGTTTTGTACCATATTTGCATTTTATAGTGTTAAAGTAGTATTTGACAACAAGATCAAAATTGGGAAAAATAGCAAGGCTATATCATAAAAAAAACGCCATTTTCGCATGAAAATTTATTTTACATATTTAAATAATTATTTTGATAAAACATCACAATCAGGGGCAAAAGAAAAGGCTATAGCTCACCAAAAAGGTCATTTTTTGCTATTTTATCCCCTAAAAGCATTTTAGAGAGCCAAGCCAGTATTTGATTTAAATTAAAAAAAAATTGCAAGGCTATAGTTCACCAAAAATATCATTTTCGCAAGTTTTATACCATATCAAGGGAGCATTTGAAAAAATGATCAAAATTGGAAAAAAATAGCAAGGCTATAGCAAACGAAAACTGTCATTTTCGCATGAAATTCTATTTGAAAGAATTAAATAAGTATTCTAATAAAAAATCAAAATTGGGGACAACAAAAATGGCTATACCACACCAAAAAGTTCATTTTTCGCTTATATACCCCCTAAAAGCATTTTATAAAGCCAAGTCAGTATGTGATAAAATAAAAATAAAAAAAAAAACCGAAAAAATAGAGAAAAACCTCAAGGCTATCATGGGAAAATGTCATTTTCATAAGTTTTATACCATATTTGTATTTGAGTGTTAAGGGAGTATTTGACAAAAAGATCAAATTGGGAAAATTTCACTTTAAATTCTATTTGACAGATTTAAATAAGTATTTGATAAAACATCATAACCGAGGATAATCCCGAATTCTCTCTAATAGTTTCATTATTAATTTTATTCATTCTCATCTTCTCACTCATCCACCGTAGCATCCTCATTTCCGCCACAAAAATTTTATGGACATGCTTAGTGTTCCCAACGTTTTGAACTATACAGAATCACTGATCTTAATGCAGTTTTGTAGAATTTTCTTTTGAGTTTCAACGGTATCTTATGATCACATATCACCCCAACTGCACGGCGGTCAGTTTGGTTAGGTTCAGGGAGGCCAACAGTGAGTCTTTGCAGTTGATGAGGATTTAAGGTTCTAAGTCAGAGCTCACTAGATTGAAGGATAATCTTTGACTACCTTTTATCCAAGATCTTTGACAACCCTGACTTTCTTGCTTAACAATACCTTATTTGTAGTACTTTACTCACCACTTTAACCATCCTGCATTTATTCTATGAGTAATTTTCTCCTCGATTTGGCCATTGCCTTAATCACTGAACCTAAATATCGAAAATGATCAACTTTTGGAAACTCCTTGTAATACCCCAAAAATTTATATTTTTTAATATAATATTTTATTTAATATAAGTTATAATTTTTAGGAGGTGATTTTGATATACTAATAAAGGGTAAAGTGTATTTGCGTTATTTTTTTATATGGAGGTGTGAAGTTATATATGAGTTGTAAGGTGGTGGGTGTGTTTTGTGAGGGAAACGTGTAGGAAGAGAAAGAAAAGTTAAAAAAAAAAGGAAAAAAAAAAAGATAAGAGAAGGAAAGAAAAGAGGTGATGTGTCACTTGGGAAATGTGCATGTGTATATATAAATATAATATATATGGGGGGGGGGGGGGGATGTTGTAGTTGTAATGAAGAGAAATAAAAAAAATGGTGGGTCCCATTAGTTTGATATATATGTGTGGGTACATGTGTGAGCGCTTTTTTTTTTGGGGGGGGGGGGGGGGGGGGGGGGGGGAGGGAGGAGGGGGAATACAGAGAGAGTTGGCAAAGGAGAATAAGAGAGAAAACAAAGGAAGAGAGAGAGAGGAGAAGAAAGAAGAAAAAAATGAATGAGAGAAAATAATTGTTTCAAGAGATGCCGAGTATCAATTTCGGATTTCAGATAGAATTCTTAAGTGTTTAATTTCTCCCTTGATTGTAGAATTCATGCTATAATACTTGTTTAATTATAGTTGTCGAATTGCATGAATTATGCATATGTATATACTATGTGACAATTATGTGAGCTATATGCCTACATGTTATTTGTTGGATTGGTTGAATGTACGTATTAAAGGGGTTAAAATTCTACTGAGCTTTGACTCACAACCCACAGTAATTATTACAGGATCAACGAAATTGGAGTTGTGCCTCAAACACTGAAAATATATTTGGAATTGTATTCAATTTTATAATAATTATATTTATTGCTTATTGTTGGAAGAGTTATCAAATTAAATGGTATTTATTATTATTGGTATAGTTCAAACTAATCCAATTAAGTTTGTAATTATTTATGTATAATCACTGATATTACAGTAAAATCAATAAATTTATAGACGTTAAAATATTTATGGTAGACTTTTAGTCTATTTCTCTTTAAAAGAAACCGAGTAGTGGCCCTGAAAGACCGGGTCGTTATACTCTTGATCTCCAATTTTGACTAAGTCATCATCTCTCCGAACTTTACAAAAATTGCAATGCATGTATTCTGTCTTACTTTTGCTAACCTTCAAACCTCTAGAAGGCTTCTCACCATTTTTCTAACTTAGTATTAACACCTATTCTATTTTCAACATTTATTACTATGTCATCCGCAAATAACATACTTCAATGTACCACATCTTGAATATGTTTTATGAGCTCATTCATCACTAGAACGAAGAGGTAAGGATTTAAAGATAATCCTTGATGTGAGCCTATATTAATAGGAAATGCACAAGTATTGTATCTTCCTGTTCGGACACTTGTGATTATACCTTCATACATATCTTTAATTACCTCCATATGCACATTGGAAAACTGCTTCTTTTCTAACACCCATAACAAAACTTTTCCGGGTACCCGATCAGAAACCTTTTTCAAGTCCATAAATACCGTGTGTAAATCATTTTTCCTTTCTGTATATTTCTCTATCAATCTTCCAAGTAAATAAATACCTTAAAGTGGTTGATCGGTTGGCCATAAATTCAAATTGTTTCTCTTCTATGTTCGTTTCATGTCTTATTCTATAAACTATAACTTTTTCCCAAAATTTTAGAATACGACTCATAAGTTTTGTGCCTCGATAGTTCGTACAACTTTAAACATCCATTTTATTTTTATAGATAGACACTAAGATACTCATCCTCCAGTCATCAGGTATACTCTTAGTCCTCAAAATGTCATTGAAAAGTCTAGTCAACCGATCTATCCCAAGATCTCCCAAACTTTTCCACACCTCTTTAGGGATCTCATCTGACCCTACAGCTTTTCCAATCTTCATCTTCTTTAGTGCTATTCTAACTTCGGAATCCCTAATTCTTCTATGATAACTATAAATCTTATTTGAAGATAAATTACACAACTCTAATCTAGATTCTCCTGCGTTCTTATTAAATAAACTATAAAAATCATTTTTCTATCGTTCCATAATCTCCTTATCTTTCACCAAGACCTTTTCATCAACATCTTTGATGCATTTGACACTTTCTATATCTCTAATCTTTCATTCACGTTTCCTAGCGAGTTTAGATATATCCCTCTCTCCAGCTTTTGTATCTAACTTTTGATACAAATTATCCTACACCCTAAATTTTGATTCTTTAACTACTTTTCTTGCCTTTTTTTTTGGGGGGGGGGGGGCATTTTATACTTCTCCAAACTCTCACTATTTTCTTGTCACAAACGGCTTTTTATACGTCCTCATTCCTCCACCAACTTTCTCTATATTATGGTTCCCCTTCTCTACATACTCTAAAACTTCTCTTCCTATCTCTCTAATATGAGTCGCCATATCACTCAATATTTTGTTCACTCCATATCTCTTCTATAACTCCTCATTGTTAATTTTATCCTTAAACAAGTCTCATGTTTTCACCTCTTAGATCTCTCCAACGTATCTTTGCATGCTCACTTATCATAAACTCCCGCTTCCACCCCTGAAACTTTAAATCGGTTGTCATCAATCAATGTTGGGGGCAATAATCTCAAATCCGGGTATGATTTTATAGTCTTTACATATTAAACGATCACTCATGCTAGTAAGGACAAAATCTATTTGGCTATTCCTCTATCCACTTGTAATTGTGATAAGGTGTCCATCCCTTTTCCTGAAACATGTATTTAGAAGTACTAAATCATATGCCATAAGAAAATCTAAAATCATCTCTCCCATTGCATTCTTCTCCCCAAATCCATAACCACCATGTACTTTCTCGAATGTCCCCTTTCTTTCCTTACATGTCCATTCAAATCTCCCCCAATAAATATTTTTTCTTGGTTAGACATACTTTGAAAAACTCCGTCCATATTCTCCCAAAATTCTCGTCTAAACATCTTCTTGCAGTCTAACTTGGGGAATGTGCACACTAATAATGTTAATCACCTCCACTCCAATCATCATCTTCATAATAATCATCCTATCTCTAATTCTCCTAATATTGACCACACTACCCTTTAAATCCCTATCTACCATAATATCCACCTCATTCCTATGTTTGACCTTCCCCGTATACTATAACTTATACTCCGTACTCTCAATTTCTCTAGACCTCTCTCCAACCCATTTGGTTTCCTACAAACACAGAATATTAATCCTCTACCACTCGTAACGTCCACCAACTCTCTAGTCTTCCCCGTTAGTGTTACTATATTCCAAGTTGTTAACATAAACCTATTCTTATGGACTAACCTATTTATCTGCACCCGTCCACCATAATTTGGCAACCCTTGCTCATTTGACACTGTATTCAGGCAAAGACACAGCGCATCGCTTCTCGGCTACACCCTAGCCCACACTTGCTTATTTCTCACTACATTTAGGCGTTGGTAATGTACAAGGTTTTAAATATCGGCCGTTACGTACCGTAACGGCCGATTCGTATCGGAAATCAAACCCTCCGATACCGTTACACGGCCGATTCCGGAGTCTAGGGACGATTCGCACCGTATCGGGCCGTTACGGACCGATACGGTGCTGTAACGGCCATTACGGCCGTTACAGCTCTATTTTCAGGTCCGACACCCATATGAGCTCTAGTTTTTCAGCTTTCTTCAGAGAATCTTCCATATAATTGAGCAGAGGCGAAAAAAAAAATAGTAGAAGACGAAAAAAAACTTACCAATTAGCAGAAAATCAAAGAGCTGATATCAATCGCGGCGTCGCCAAACCCTAACAGAAACAACTCGTTGCCGGAGACGTCACAGTAGCAGCTCTCTCCGTTGCGTCGCAGCTCCTCGTCTTCGCCTCACTCCGTTCGTCTCTCTCTCTCTCTCCATCTCATTTGGGTGTGTGAGTAAGTGTGTCGGTTAATTTGAGTGGGACATGGGTGTGTTTGGTTCATAATTAGGGGGGTTTGGAAATAATATTGATTTATAAAATGAAAAATGACTTGTTTAGAATTTAGTCCTAAAATTTTCTAACTTTTATTTTTATAGTATTTTTTTTGTCATTATTATTTATGACATTATATGTATAACTATATATAATGGTTAATTTAGTGTTAATTAGCTTTAATTATAATTTTAGTAAATAGTATGAATTATGCCGACGCCAACTATGAAGAGCCCGAGCGCAATTCGTTTTGGTATTGATAATTTTATATGAGTGTATTGTTTTTGTAATATGATGTAGAAGTATATTTTACTCTTTTATTATGTTTGTGTAATATATTTTTATTAAATATTGTGTGCATCATCTTATTCTTTTAAAATTGTTAAGTACGACGATTTTTTGTCTTTTTTTTATCTTTATTGTGTTGTATATAACTCTAAAATGTCATAATACCTATTATAATGTGTTTATTAAAGGTTAAATGAGTAAAACAATTACTCTTGTTGAGTTTTTGAGGATGTTCTGGTGATTTTAATAAATTCACGACCGTTACGGACAAGCCGATACTGTTACACTGCGACCGTTACCGTTACGTAACCCGATACCGCGATTTAAAACCTTGGTAATGTAGCACATTGCTAGTAGGGGACGCCCCAACGCGTAACATATCCAGATTCATGTCATAAAGGTTCTGACAAAGTTTTACTCTAGCTCAGCTAAAAAGTTGCCAGGCTATAGTTCACCAAAAATGTCATTTTCGCAAGTTTTGTACCACATTTTTATTTTACAGTGTTATGGTAGTATTTGACAAAAAGATTGACATTGAAAAAAAATAGTAAGGCTATATATAAGACACTTAAAACGTCATTTTTGTATGAAATTTTAATTAACAGATTTAAGTAAGCATTTGATAAAACATCACAATCGGGGACAAAGAAAAGCTATAGTTCACCAAAAAAGTCATTTTTCGCTAGTTTATCCCCTAAAAGCATTATATAAAGCCAAGTCAGTATTCGATTAAAAATAAAAATAAAAACGAAAAAACTGCAAGGATATAGTTCTCCAAGAGATCATTTTCGCAAGTTTTATATCATATTTGCATTTTATAGAGTCAAGGGAGTATTCAGGAAAAGGATAAAAATTGGGGGAAAAAATAGCAAGGCTATATAGCACACGAAAACCGTCATTTTCACATGAAGTTCTATTTAACATAATTAAATAAGTATCTGATAAAAAATCAAAATCGGGGACAATAGAAAGGCTATACCTCAGCAAAAAAGTCATTCTTCTCTAATTTACCCCCTAAAAGTGACTTATAGAGGCAAGCCGGTATTTGATAAAAAATTCAAAAAATCGGGGAAAAACTGCAAGGCAACAAGTGTCGGCAAAAATGCCATTTTCGCAAGTTTTATACCATAATTGCATTTTATAATGTTAAGGGTGCATTTGACAAAAAGATCAAAATTGGGAAAAATATCGAGGCTATAGCACACAAAAAACGTTTATTTTCGCATGAAATTCTATTTGAAAGAATTAAATAAGAATATGATAAAAATCAAATAGTGGAAAAAATAAAGGCTATAGATCTTAAAAAATGACATTTTTCACTAATTTACCCCCTAATAGCACACAAGAAATAGTCATTTTCCGCTAATTTACCTCAAAGTGTTTTATAGAGCCGAGTTATTTCACCAAAAAGGTCATTCAAGTTTTATACCATATTTGCATATTATAGTGTCAAGGGAATATTTGACAAAAAGATTAAAATTGAAAAAATAGCAAGGTTTTCGCATGAAATTCTGTTTCACAAAATCAAATAAGTATCTGATAAAAAAATCAAAATTGGGGATAGTAAAAAGACTATACCTCACCAAAAAAGTTTTTGCTTACCCCCTAAAAGCATTTTATAGAGCCAAGTCAATGTTTGATTAAAAAAAAGAGGAAAAATCGGGAAAAATGCAAGACTATAGTTCACCAAAGAGGTCATTTTCACAAGTTTTATACCATATTTGCATTTTACAGTGTTAAGGGAGTATTTGACAAAAAGATCAAAATTGGGAAAATAGCAAGGCACACACGAAAAACGCCATTTACACTTGAAATTCTATTTGGCAGGTTTAAATAAGTAATTGGAAAACATCAAAATTGGGGACAAAAGAAAGGCTATAGCTGACTAGTTTATCCTCTAAAAGCATTTTATAGAGCCGAGTCGGTATTTGATTAAAAATCAAAAAATTGGGAAGAATTGCATGGTTATAGTTCTCCAAAAAGATAATTTTCGCAAGTTTTATACCATATTTGCAGTTTATAGCATCAAGGGAGTATTTGACAAAAAGATCAAAATTGGCAAAAATCGGGGAGACGAAAAACCGTCATTTTCGCATGAAATTCTATTTGACACAATTGAATGAGTATCTAAGAAAAATAAAAATTGAGGATAATAGAAAGGCTATACCTCACCAAAAAGGTCACTTTGCGCTAATTTACCCCTAAAAGCATTTTATATAGCCAAGTCAGTATTTCATTAAAAAATAGAAAAAATCAGGGTAAAACTGCAAAACCATGGTTAACCAAAAAGGCCTTTTTCGCATGTTTTATACCATATTTGCATTTCATAGCGTTAGGGGAGTATTTGACAAAAAATCAAAGTTGGGAAAAATAACAAGGCTAGCACACGAAAAACGTCATTTTTGCATGAAATTCTATTTGACAGATTTAAAATAAGTATTCACTAAACATAAAAATTGGAGACAAGAGAAAGGCTATAACTCACAAAAAAGGTCATTTTTGCCATTTTATGCCCTAAAAGCATTTTATAGAGCCAAGTTAATATTTGATTAAAAATCGAACAATCTGGGAAAATTGCAAGGCTATAGTTCACCAAAAAGATCATTTTCCCAAGTTTTATACCATATTTGCATTTTATAGTGTTTGGGAGTATTTGACAAAAAGATCAAAATTGGAAACAATAACAAGGCTATATAGCACACGAAAATCGTCATTTTCGGATGAAATTATATTCGACAGAATTAAACAAGTACCTAATAAAAAATCAAAATCGGGGATAGTAAAAATACTATACCTCACTAAAAAGGTCATTTTTTGCTAATTTAACCCCTAAAAGGATTTTATAGAGCCAAATCTTTATTTGATAAAAAATCAAAAAATGGGGGAAAAACTGCAAGGCTACAGTTCACCAAAAAGGTCATTTTCGCAACACTTGTACCATATTTGCATTTTATAATGATCAAAATTGGGGAAAATAGCAAGGGCATGATACAAAAAAAACGCAATTTTCGCATGAAAATCTATTTGACAGGTTTAAATAAATATTTGATAAAACATCAAAATCAGGGACAAAAGAAAGGCTATAGCTCACCAAAAATGTCATCTTTCACTAATTTACCCCCTGAATGCGTTTTATAGAGCCAAGTCAGTATTTGATTAGAAATAGAAAAATCGGGAAAATTGCAAGGCTACAGTTCACCAAAAAGAACATTTTCACAAGTTGTATAACATGTATGCATTTTACAGTGTCAAGGGTGTAATTCATAAAAAGATCAAAATAGAAAGAAAAAAATTGCAAGGTCACGAAAAAACTCATATTCACATGAAATTCTACTTGACATAATAAAATTAGTATTTGATCAAAAATAAAAATCAAAGGCAATGGAAAGGCTATAGCTCACCAAAAGGTCATTTTTTAGTAATTTACCCCCTAAATGCGTTTTATAGAGCCAAGTCATTATTTGATAAAAAAAAATCGAAAAAAAAAAATGTCATTTTCGCATGAATTCCATTTGACAAAATGAAATAAGTATTTGATAAAAAAATCCAAATCCTTGAAAATAGAAAGCCTCTAGCTCATCGAAAATGTCATTTTTTGTTAATTTACGCCCTAAAAACATTGACAGATCCAAGTGATTATTTGAAGAGACAAAAAACAAAAAATCGAAGAAAATTGCAAGGCTATAGTTCACCAAAAAGGTCATTTTCGCAAGTTTTATACCATATATGCATTTTATAGTGTTAAGCTAGTATTTGACAAAAAGATCAAAATTACAAAAAATAGCTAGGCTATAGCAAACTAAAAACATCATTTTTGCACAAAATTTTATTTGATAGAATTAAATAAGCATCTGATAAAAAATCAAAATCAGGGACAGAGAAAGCCTACAGCTCACCAAAAAGGTCATTTTTCGCTAACTTGCCCCCTAAAAGAGTTTTTTGTAGATCCATGTGAGTATTTGATAAAAATCGAAAAAATCAGAGAAAATTGCAAGGTTATAGTTCACTAAAAATGTCATCCCGCAAGTGTTATACCATATCTGCATTTTGTAGTGTTAAGGGAGTATTTGACAAAAAGACCAAATAAGTATTTGACAAAAAAATCAAATCGGGGAAAAAAGAAAGGCTTTAGCCACCAAAAATATCATTTTTCCTAAAATCGTTTTATAGATCCTAGTGAGTATTTGATAAATAAAAAAAAGAGAAATTGCAAGGCTATATTTCACGAAATATGTCATTTCACAATTTGATAATGGGCCAATTTGTTTGAGTTTTCGAAAACAGTTTCTCAAATATGAAAGACAACTTTTGAAGTTTGGGAAAGGTTATTATGTTTAGGTTTGAAAAAGTAATGAAAAAAAGGGGAAAACATTTAACGTGTTAAAATTTTGGAAACGAATAGTGATGAGATTGATTGAAATATGATGTTGAAAAGGAGAGGTTAATCATGATTTTTGTTGGGCAAATGGGTGGTACAGAAAATCTGTCAAGAAATGAAAATAGAGATACAAAAGAAAAAGAAAAAAAAAATCAGAAAATATAAAAGTTTACCATTAAAAATAGGTGATATGATTGAGTTGCGAAAGTATTTTTGAGCCAGTGTTATTAAAGGAGAAATAATAGTATTTTTTAATTTTTGAAAAATAAAAACACTACTTCAATTCTCAACCGAACAGCCCCTATAAATCCCCCATCAAAATCAACTTCTTTCTTTGAATACCTACCCAAGCGCATCCCTTTGGATTCTAAGCATCATAGAGCTAGTTCCATGACCAATATTATATATAGATGGAGAGCAAATTAAAAAAAAAAAAAAAAGAAATATGTTCAACTTACCTGACAATCCATTCTATCTGTAATTCCACCATGTCCAGGAATACTATCACCGAAATCCTGCAGCATGAAATAATCATAACTCGTAAGATAATAAGCATTAACTAGTAAAACAAGCATGTTCGTTATTTCAAGTCAGAAAGAGGTAAAATTGATAATAGTAAACCTTGACTTTGAAAGCACGTTTGAAACCACTAGCAAAAAAGCCTCCAAAAGGTGCTATTATTGATGCGAAAAGACCAAGCAATAAGGCATGCCATTGCACCGGCAGAATTGAGATTTCTTTCCAAGGGAACTGCACATGAAACAGCAGAGAATAAAGCATGATAGTTTATAAGAAATGAAAAAAAAAAGTGAAATTAAAAATTGAAAATGGCGAGTAATAATTGTTTAGTAATATATGTACTTAAATAAACCAAAGACAGTTTTCAAATGTATCAAAGATTCAAGACAAGTTTAGCAGGCTATATTATGAATTACTTGGTTTCTAAAGTTCACCAATGGAAGAAAAAGAAAAGGTTGAAGTCATAATTGAAGCAAACGAAGAGGATGCAGAGGAAGATGAACAGATCTAGGAACTATACCACCTCTCTTACACACATACACAGATTAAGGACCCATTTAATAACACAATTCAGTATTTAAAACTAGATACCTTAACTACTTATCAAATTTAGTTTGTGTGATAAAAAAATGAAGCAACCACTAAAAATATAAGTATCACTTAAAAATTGTTCAAAATTTTAAGGGATATGTGATTCATCTTTTTTTTTAGCATTTTTCACTTAAAACCATCAAACATCTATCTACCACAACCACCATTCAACAACCACAACCACCATTCGACATCAATACTATAAAATCTTGCAAAGAGAGTAATATACAAACAGTTACAAATAGAGAAAGTGCTAAATTGAGAAAACAATAGAGAGAGAATATTTTAGAGAAAAAAATTATAAAAAAATATTTTAGGGACAAAAAATTTGCACAAAGATAATTTTTTTAAAATTAAAAGTATTTAAAAAGTACTTTATATATTTAGCACTTAAATTTCAAATATAAACTAGTTCAACAATTTATATCAAAATACGGGAAAGTCAGTTAATCTCAACATCTAGTTCCTCATGTGTCTTACCCATTCGGGAACCCATCCTGGTAGAGTGAAGTAATCCGGTTTGAACAATGGACCGGGATCACAATCAAGCCAACCTGTTGATAAATCCTGCAAGATTGTAGATGTGGCAAGTTGGAAATAAGCTCAAAACTAACAAGCACTCCTATTCAAGGATGACTTGAGACTCTAACTAAAAGGATCACCTTTCTAGGGCATGTAAGCCATTGAAAACGACCAAGTATATTCGCAAGCTGCATAAACAAGTGACATAATACAAATATCATAATCCATTATATGCACTCAATTTAATTGTTGAAAGCATTGCATAAAGATAGAAAAGATACATAGAAATATGAAATGGAAAAAATGGAAACATAAAAAACTTGAAGCCTTTCTCGACATGAGAGGAACCAGCTAAATGCACTAGAGCCAGATATAAGCTTAGATCACTCACCACGAATGCTGAGATGACAGTAGTTACAGATGCTCCAATGAAACCCTCCCATGTTTTCTTTGGGGATAATTTGATCAATGGAGTTCTTCCAAAGAAGAATCCAAAGATATAAGCAGCAATATCATTGATAACGATGAGTGATGCTGGAAGAAGGAACCTGCATGAACATGAAACTGTTTGAAGTTCTTTTTGCAAGTTATAGTCCTTCTGGATGTAAATGACACTTCCCCTTCACTAAAATCTCCCACTACAATAGCTAACCATTTCAACTCGCAACTCCACCACAAAAATTCAGAAAGAATATGGAAGGCTATAGAGTAAAAGTGTAAAATGCGAATGTTGGTAATCAAGTCATTTAAAGAACAGCGGATAATCAGGTATTAATAATCTAAGATATGGCTACAAAAGGATCATTAACGACTCCTAAACACACGAATTTGTGAAATGCATGTAATGCATATCATTCATATTTTACTAATATTCCCTGCAATAAAGGGATCAAAACATTGAACTTTACAGCCTACCCAAATCACTATATCATTTTCTTGCGAAAGTGCAACATAAATATAACATACAAAGAAGTGGCATGACCCATGGGACTCCACAATGTAGCTCACAGTGCATGGTGTAGTTTTCAAGAAGAGATTTATGAATTGCACAGAAAATCGTAGGACTGTTACCAGAAAATTCCTTCAAAGATGTTCGCAACAGTGAAAGAGGACTGCGTGAACACCACAATTAGAATCATATGTGTCCACGCATATTGGCTAAACTGGTACTTGTACATTTTCTTTTTCAGAGTAAGAATGAACCACACAAAACCTGAACACAATTTGACAAGAAAGCAAAATTCAGTCAGAAACCCATGAATGTGATAAGAGATTAAAGAACAACATTGAATACAGAACAACCTAAAAAGAGGCAATCATAGGTAATTCAAGGCAACTATTCCAAAAGAAAAGAGGATAGATGGATCAGTTGCATTTCGCATGTATGCTATCCACATTTCTAGAACAAGTAAATTTTAGGTACAAAAGCATTCCATGAAGCCATGGCACATAATAACAAATGAAAGGTATAACCAACCTGCAATATACGAGAAATAGCAGGTAACCATATGGTACTTGATAAGCTTGCTCACAAGCTTATATAAGAATTTGTCTGTTGTGACAGTATTGACAAGCCGTTGACTGAGAATTCGGCCATAGACAAACAGCATCGCGGTGAAGAAGAAGTGCCTGGAAACAGAAGTGAATTAGAAACACAATTTAGAAGTCATAAGATAAAATCTAAAACTCCGACATGCCCCTGATTACTAATCAGTACTCAGTCGTGCAAATAACAAACAAAAACTGAAAAAGAATGACTAAGGTTGTCAAACGTTAAGGTTCCACTATTCCGTATGGATAGATAGAGAGTAGGTAGACAACTGGAAAGTAAACCAACTTACTAGAAGACACAAACTGACAATGAACTGACAAAATATGCCTGAAGAACAATGGCAGGAGCAAGAAAATTTAGTTCAGAAAGTAACAAGGAAGTTATTTGTTTACCAATTTAATAGCCTAAATCCTGGTAGGTGACTATCTTCATGTGCCTTCCTCAGTAGATTGAACAATTCTTTTGCCATGAAGATTTGGATAACCACGACCATGGACCATATATAAAGATGACCCAAGTATATAATTAAGACAAAACCACCAATCATCCAAACTGATGAATATGCCCGAATCAACATTAATTTGTACTTCTTTTGATCGTTAACAAGTAAACGGTTTCCATTTGCTTTGCCAACCTCCTGAGGCACCTATAGCCATGAGGGAAAAATAATTAATAAAACTAGTAATTATTGAACCTGCTATATTTCAATAAAATCAGATACCCCAAAGAAGTTACACTAACTTCAGACAGAAAGAATGTCATGTAAATGACAATCTCACAAGTATTTTTCTGATTACTGGACAAAGGGAAATACACAATGACAAACCACCAGATATTGACTCTATCTGAAGTTCTGCCAATGCAAACATAATTATGAACACCTTGGACAGCTAACCTGCGATATTTTCCCCAAGGAAGTACTCACCTCATTTGAGCCTTTACGTCGCCGAACCCGTGCACTTGGTGTTGCTGGGGCACTGTGACCACCATCTTTCTCCATGGCTTCTCTTTAAGCTCCACTAACAACAACCATGTATGTAGAAAGCCCCTGAGAAACTAAAAACATACACTGAATACTTGATGGAAGACACTCACAATATGGTATATTTAGAAGAAAAATGTAAGCCTGTAAGAATCATGAGAGCTTTTTTACACATCAAAGTAAGGAATAACACAAAGGAGAAGAATAAGTGATAAACAAAAAGATGCAAAGCTAGGTTGCATGGCCAATTTATTCGCTTTTTAACTCGACTAATCAGTAGTATAAATTCACATGTACTCCCCCACTGCCCCCCAAGACATATACCTAATGTAAGTAAATTACATTTTCAAAAGTCAATAACATCGTTTATTTAGAGAAGAAAAGTAGTACTTCAAAATCATGTTTCTATGACTCTACGACAAAGGTAAGGTGTTGTCCGGGCCAACTTATGCCATCCTCAACTAATCACCCAGGCGATCTTAAGGGAGCACTCCCCCAACATTGGCCAAGGCTGGAAGAGTGGAACTGTAATTGAAAAGCATTTCCTCAGTAGCTAAGCGCAAACCCCTCGTAGACTTAAAAAATTAAATCACAACAAGTGCTGATTAATCTGGAATACTAAATCGAGCATTTTCGGACTCCATTAGAGCATCTTGAAAGGATGCACCAAACGAGTCTCTAATACCCAAAAGTATAACCGCCATATTTTTATACTGTAAACAAAAATCTACGACAACTATGGGAGATTTTGGTATCGACTTCTACATACGTGGCTTCTTCTTCTTATTCTCTCTGTTCTTCGTTCAGATTTGTCCAGGCGAGTAGGCTGCGTCTTCTTCTTCTTCGGCTAATAAGCTGATGCTGCTTCTTCGTTGAGTTTCTCCAGGCGGCTAGGGCAAGAATCTCTCTGCTCTCTCAAGCGATTAGGATTCGTTTGGATTGAAAGCAATTTTGAGAAGAGTAAAGAATCTGATTAGATAGAGAGAGAGAGAGAGAGAGAGAGAGAGATGAAATTAAGGGGGAAAATGAGAAGAAAAAAAAAGTTGTTTAATTAATCATAAATTAATCATTAGTTCTTTCTCTATTTTTTTAATTTTTTTGAGAACAAAAAAAAAAATGTGAGAATAAAAAATATATTTTTATTTTCAAAAAAATAAGATAAAATATTAAAGATTTTTTGCAACCTAAAGAGTAAAGAATTATATAATCCCCCGAGAAAGTGAAATTAGAAAAGAGACTGATGTAGCCAGAAATTTTCAACACGTGTAACAGTTCCGCACGTGCCAAGAACCTCTTCACCTTCCTCCTTTCACCTTCAAAACCGTGAGTTCTCAAGGGGGACACTAGTGTGGTGTCAGCCAAAGAACCTACGGCGTGAGAATAAGTTAATCTAGTAATGAGAAAAGTTAATATATAGATTGAACCGTCCGTCAATACCAATGATACCTACCCTTTATATAGGCTTGGGGATGTTCCGCCGTTTCATTGGAGAGACCACCCGTTACGTGATTTACTCATAATGGCTTGGAAGATAATCAATATCTCTTTTATTTTAGGAGAGATCTCTGTAACTAACCCATTAAACATAGGTCGTTACAGTCAATCCAGTTTATAATGCTCTCCGAGTGTAGGGGAGGCAATCACGACGGGCTAATTGTTATTCCTTGGATCTCAACACCGTGGCTTTGATCCGCCCATTAATGGGCCTTCTCAAGAGGTCGTTTGTCGTGCACAGAAGACTGCCGAAGACACTGCCCCATTAAGTCCATTATTCTTCGACCTAGATAACCTATTGGATCTGTCTGACTCGGATCGAATTTCTAACTTGATCTGACTCATTTGAGGCTCCATGCCTATGTCAGTTATGAGCGCTAGTTTTTCAATATCATTTGTCCTTTTAACTTTCGTGACGATTCAAGAGAAGATAAATGAAAGATCACTTTCATTTTGCATAAGTTCTCATTTTTCCCTGATCCTTCGGTTGCGTAATTTTATTTTATTTTCATATTTTTTGCATTTGATTGTTGTTTGTTATGCCATAAGATGTCATTGAGTCAATCGAATAGTCTTGTTGATGCTGGTTCGTCGTCAAATCCTGATAGGTGTGAAAAACCTATCTATTTCTAAACCGAATTTGTTAGTTCTCAAGCATTTTAGTTATATTTAATTGTGTTTTACTGTAGAACAGGTGAAAGGACATCAAAGGGCAAGAAACAAGTGAAAACGGTGAACAAAATGTGCAAAATAGGGTTTCGGTAAATGAAGACCACCGCCTAAGCGGAAGTTCCACCACTTAGGCGGAAAAGAGGCAGAATGTTGGAGTGCTGAAGGGCTGAACTACCGCCTAGGCGAGAAACCACTGCCTAGGCGAAAAAACAACAGAATATCTTGCCAGCAACCAAGCCTAAGCGGAAAAACCACCGCTTAGGCGAAGTTACCGACAGAACTTAACCGACTTAAGTCCACCGCCTAAGCAGTGAACCACGTCTTAGGCGATGACACTCTGCACAGAAATATCTATTTTTAGATATTTTGAAGATATTTTCCAAATCCCTCATTTTAACCCCTTTCTCCACCAAACCTAAAAAAAGACCCTTACACCTTAAACACTCCTTAGACGTGGGAGAGGGCTTGGTTGTTCTTGGGAGCTCTCTTCCACCTTAGTTAGATTAGATTAGTTTAGGAAGTAGATTAGATTAATTGTAAAGAGTGTTCTTGGCCAATCCTTAAAGAGCTAGAAGATGAAGTTCATCAAGCGAGAAGAGGAAGCCCGGGAGGACTGTTCTTTGGCGAAAGTGGACCACTCCACTTTGAGATTTGGCTTTTCTTCCCTTGTTTCCATCTTTGTATTTAATGTTTATTATTGATGATGATGATCTCCTCTTGATTAAATGTTGTATTGGCTAAGAACATGTTAGTGTAATTTAGAGATTAGTTAGGGAAAGGTGTAGTTGTGTAAATACTCGTTTGGTTTAATATACGTTTCTTTAACCGTTGTTGTTTTAATTCCGATTGTGTTTATCATTTGATGACGATCTTAATATGCTTGTAACGGTATTATGGTTGGATTTGAGAATCTAGGGTTTGACACTCGGGAGAGGTAACCCTGGATTCGGACTAGGTTAAACACATCGTTACGACCTAACAACCCGGGAAGGCGTTAGTTAGTATACAATCGATGACGTTGGGTCAAGACTCACGCGGCCTAGAGTCGTTAAGACATTGAGGGGGACCTCTTCGTCGACACGAAAGTCGCGTATTCCCTCGTCTTACACTCGAAAGAAATGGCGGAGGAGTTTTCGAACTGAGATTGTCGGATACCTAAACTCTGTTATTGTTAACCGAACGAAATCAAAAGTGTATTAAGTGAACGAAATCAATCCCTAATTAATCAACTTAGTTAGAATTAACCCACTAATTGTAGTTTAGCTTAGTTTAATTTCAATTCACGTCTTTCGTCGTCAGGATAACACGAGACTACGTCAATTGCGGTATTCAATTCAATTATTCACACTTTTCTCTGTGGGAACGATATCCGATCTTCAAAGATTCACTATATTAAAACTTTAGACCTCGTATACTTGCGAGCATAAGTAGGCATGCGCAAATTCGCCCCCTACCAAATCCCATCGTGGAACGGATGACGACAGCATGGGTTGCTCAACCCTCCAATCCCCTAAAAAACAAGGAGGATCATAGCACGAGTAAGTTTCCACAAGAATGGCTTGCACCATTTAGAGAATAATACGGCATACCTCCATCGGTATCAATTAGGGTTCCATCTGAAAATGAGCCTCCCTTCGAAGGTAATGAGGATAAACTATGCCTTTTTTGTGGATGTTTGAGTATGGATTCACTCTCCCATTTTCTCCAGTTCTCCGCAATTTATTTTGTCAATTAGAAATCAACCCTGCCCAATTAACCCCAAATAGTTTTCACCAAATCATGGGAGCCATTGCACTGGCTAAAGCAAATGAAACATCTTTCTCTGTAGATACAATTAGTAGTATAGGATACCTCAAATTCCTTACCAACCTTGGGAGATATTACTATTCTTTCCCCAAGAAGTTTTATTTTCTCACCGACCTTCTAATTAAAGTAAGGGACTGACAACAGTGGTACCTTTTATTCTCTAATGATTGGGATTTCTCCCCTGATGAAGTGGGGTAACCACTGCTGTGCTGAAGCGCTTCAATACCCCAAGTAATTTTTTCCTGTTATTCTCTTAACAGTTTGGTTTCTTCTGAAATTCTATTCAAGTGGTTTAAACATCTTATCTAGGGTTTCTGATGCAAGTGATAAAGCTTACAAAAGCCTTGGCCTCACAACCAGAGCCGAATGAGAGTTGAGAATGTCATTAGTCCAAGCGGAGCGCTCGTACAAAGTCCTGACTTATCATTTATTCATCAGACCAAAAATGGATCCATCTCGATTTAATGCATTGGCTAAGCTGTAACTTGGAACCAAGAAGAGAAAGAGACTTGCGAAGAGGCCTACTAAGACAACTGGGCAATTTTCATCCCAGACCACTGTTGCCGCTACTGCAGGACCGATAACTCATCGTTCTGCTGAGCACTCTACTCAGTTAGAGATCCGTTAAGCAGCTCAACTCGCCATTCAGACTTCTATTGATCCGCCTCCTTAGCCTACTGCTCGAGAGGTTACCGAATCTAACGCGACTCTTAACCTTTAAGTATTTGTAGACGTAAAGTGATTTCGGTAACGGTTCCACCAATTCCAGCTCTTAACCCATCGAAAGTCAGAGAACCAGAGCTTGTTGCAAGGGCACCAGATGTTCTAACTGACCTTCCTACTACTACGCCTCCTTTCGTTAATCGTCAACCTTCTCCAGCTCCAGCTACCAGGCAGGGAACCTCAAGTGGTCGTAGAATGTCAAAGCGGCAAATGTGTCAATTGATTGATGAAGCAGGACTCTCTATTCCAGGTCATTCTGCAATTTTTGACAATGCTATCAAATTTCTATATGAGGTCATGAAACAAGGGCAAAGAAAGAATTGAAGGACGAAACAAGGCCGAACTGTTCTGGATGATAATCTGTGTACTTCTCCAGGTAACTTTTAAAACTTCTGATTTTTATTTCTTCAAGCTGCTGATTAATTCATTATTTTTTACTTTTTATGTAGTGCATGCACATGTATTCTGCCATGGTTAACTGTATTGAAAACACAAATGAGCTGGATACCCAACTTATACACCAACTAATGGAATCCAGCAAGCTGGAAAAGAAACCGTGCCTTGGAAGATTAGAAACTTAACTTGGCGATAGACCTTGCACTGGCAAGCTCTTCTCAAGAGAGATTCAAATTGGAGTTGTGTTCTGCTAATGAGCAAAATGAGGCCTTACAAAAAAAGAAACGCACTTTATTGCTTGGAGGGGCGGAGATTACGGCCGTGAGAAGAGATTGCTCATCTTTGAGGGATGACATACGTGCTTTAACTGAGGAGATCAACTCAACTGACTTGGTAATTGATCAAAAAAATATTGATCTCAAGATTAAGGATACTACCCTCCAGGCCAAAGAAGATGCACTTCAAGAGAAAGAGACTGTCATCCAACAACTGCAAATTGAAAGAGACCGTCTGTTGGTTGAGCTAGATCAGAAGAAATCGAGGTTTGCAATTCAAGTACAAGAGGTGGAGAGACTAGTGGCTAAGTTGGCAGCTAAGCCCAAAGCATCTGAGCAAGATATCAAAAACCTCTAGGATGTGTTCCAAAGTGAATCAAAAAAGTTCTAGAAGGTAGGCTTCTCCTATTATGAGCGAAGAGTATCTAAGGAGTACCCTGATCTAAATCTCTCATTCTTAGCGGATGAGTTAGAAGACGAGCCCTTGCCCACATCGACTGCCGAGGTGCCTGTGGAGAGCTTAGCTCCAAACCTGGATCAAGCTTTACCAACCAACGTTACTGCCACGCCAACCTCTAACCAACCAAACATCACCGATCAAAGCGCTACTCTCTGACCTGCCCAGATGTCTTTTCAACTTATTTTTTTCATGTTCGTCATTAATTTTTGGTAAAGATAACATTTTATCATCACAATCTGTATTTAAACAGTGGTCGTCGTTTTAATTACAAATGTGTACTTATGGTAATTGTGGTACATCTTTTGTCAGCATACGTCACTCGCACATTTAATGCACACTTTTTTGACGTTTCGGTTTATTCTCTCTCTTCAATTGTTTGGCTATTTAAAGTCAACCCAAGTGTCGATACTTCTTCACAACTCCAGACGCTTTCTTACTTTTGCCTTCTTGTATTCTTGAATACTTTCTTTTTCTTTCTGGAACTACGGCGTCACCATTGCAAAATCCTTTCTCAGAAACATAAAATAAATCAAAAAATTAAAAAAAAAGAATATCAAAAAAATCTACACAATAATGTAATCAATTATTTTTTTGTCCACTTTAAATTATACGTAAATGTTAACGTAAACTTTAATCAGTGGAGGTGAAGGACGTTAACATTAACGTAAATGTTCAAGTAATATTTGTCTATATCACAACTACAATTTGAAATATCACCTTTTAATAATGCGTAGACCTTCAAGTAATACATTTTTCAATTGCTTAAATGTTTGATTAAGATACATTTCTATTATGTGCGTAAATATTCAAGTAATACGTATTTAAAAAAATACATTTTTGCAATCTCTTAAAAATGTTAAGTTTAATCTCAGTTCTATTATGTGCGTAAATGTTCAAGCAATACTTCTTTCCCCATATTACTTATTCGATTTGAATCTCACTAACAAATACCTTTTAATAGTGTGTAAATGTTTAAGTAAAACATATTTCACTCTCGAACAGTATTAAATTTGAATCTCATATCCATATTGTACTTAAAAATTAATTAAAGTAATACATATTTCACTATGTTAATATTAACGTAATATTTACTCAATATTTCAAGTTTTATTCGAATATTCTGTTTGATTGTTTATTCAATATTTCATAACAGTATTTCAGTTCACTCAATTTTCATTCACATATTCTGTGTGAATATTTATTCAATATTTCAAAATACTATTTCAGTTAACTCAAATTCATGTTCACTCAATATTCACTCAAAATTTTTAGAACAATCGTTCACTCAATTCTCATTGAAACAAAATTAGTAAACACATCTGCAATAATGTTCACCTATCATATTTAAAACTAAAAAAATAGGATATAACACGCTAACATTCATGCAAATTGTCCGTTAACACATACGTGAACATCATTTTTTAATATTCACTCAATATTTTAACACAAATAAAAAAACATTGAACAAATCTTGGGATGAACGAAAAGAATCAAAGTAAATATTCAATATGAAATATTTCACTAAACCACATTGAGTATGAATCATTTCACAAAAAATCTACAAAAATTAACAGATGAATATTCATAGATCTGGAAAACAGAGTGATGCTAGACAGCGGCTAGACAATGACTGTTGTACGATGATGGCTTGATAGTTGTACAATATTTTGAAATAGTATTTTTAGTTCACTCAATTCTATTTTTGTCACACCCTACCCCAAGTACCTGTCACCCGAGGTCGGGCGTGACGTTGACATGATGCAACCCGCCTGAACGCGCCCCGATTTTCCCAGAGAAAAACCAAAAACAAATATATATATATATATATATATATATATATATATATATATATATGTTTATATATGCTTGGCGCTGGTAAAACGAGAAGGGTTTTTAAAAACATCGATTTTCTCATTAAAATGCACTTAAGCCTGTTTTAGAAAAAGGAGTCGCCACCTAGCATTGGGTTTAAATGATGTGCTAGGTCACCATATTTTTTTTTTTGAAAATAATTTAAAAAAATGGCTTAAGTAAAATTTGACTCCAAAAATAATATGGTCTAACCAGAGATTCGTTTAAAGAGTTCGGGGGTCAGTTACGCTCGGGGAAGGTGTCAAGCACCCCAAGACGCCCGTCCAAAGACGGTACCTTATCCGATTAAGTCCAATTAGAATTTAAATCCGAATGTTTTTATTTTATTTTTAAATCCTCCTTATATACACATATACACATACACACACATTTGAGGGAAGTGATCTCCCTTCTAAACCTAGACCGTTCTGATTCAAGGTTAGGAATTTTCCACCTCGTATTGTTAGCACATTATATTTAATACAAATTAAATAAAACACCCGCACACACGCATCGAGGAGAGTAATTCCCTTCTAAATTTAACCATTCAAATTGAAGGTTGGGAATTTTCCACCTCATATTGTTAGTACATTATATTTAATACAAATTAAATAAAACACCCGCACACACGCATCGAGGAGAGTAATTCCCTTCTAAATTTAGCCATTCAAATTGAAGGTTGGAAATTTTTCACCTCGTATTGTTAGTACATTATATTTAATACAAATTAAATAAAACACCCGCACACACGCATCGAGGAGAGTAATTCCCTTCTAAATTTAGCCATTCAAATTGAAGGTTGAGAATTTTCCACCTCATATTGTTAGTACATTATATTTAATACAAATTAAATAAAACACCCGCACACACGCATCGAGGAGAGTAATTCCCTTCTAAATTTATGTCATTCAAATTGAAGGTTGGGAATTTTCCACCTCGTATTGTTAGCACATTATATTTAATACAAATTAAATAAAACACCCGCACACACGCATCGAGGAGAGTAATTCCCTTCTAAATTTTAGCCATTCAAATTGAAGGTTGGGAATTTTCCACCTCGTATTGTTAGCACATTATATTTAATACAAATTAAATAAAATACCCGCACACACGCATCGAGGAGAGTAATTCCCTTCTAAATTTAGCCATTCAAATTGAAGATTGGGAATTTTCCACCTCGTTTTATTTACTCAAAAAAAATAAAAAATAAAAATAAATAAATAAATAAATAAAATAAAAATAAAAAGAAAATAAAAAGTAATAAATAAATAAATAATAAAGGAAGAAAAAAAAGAAAAAAAATCTAATTTACAAAAAAAAAATTAGTATAATAACAACTTAAAAAATAAGAGTAAGATTTACAACAGATGAAAATTTACCACCTTCTTGGAGATTTTTCTTCTTCAAAATTACAATAAAATGAAAATAATATTATTTTCTTCAAAAATTTTCTCCAGATTTCCCCTCTCCCTTACAAAATTCCTCTCAAAAATTTCTTCTCCCCAAAAATTCCCCCTCTCCCTCTTGTGATCCTTCCTCTATTTATAGGAAGGAAAAGTGGAACTTTGCCGACAAAAAACAAACACAAAAGTAAAAAAAATAATAAAAAAAGGGGTGGGTGCACCGAAATTCGGTGCACCCACCAGCTTTTGGGTGCACCGAATTTCGGTGCACCCAAAAGCAGGGGGGAAACCCCCCCTGCTGGTCGCTGGTGCGGCCAGCACAAATGGTCGCACCAGCGACCATTTTGCAGCCCCCACCCCCCCGCGTTCGGTCTAGGCCTCTCTCGTTCTCGTCTGTTTCTTGGTCCATTTTGTTCCGAATTAACGCGTTTTTATTCCACTTCGAAAAATCTACAAAACCAAAAAAAAAAAAAAAATCAATTACTAATATTTAATTTACTTAAGAGATTAATAAAACTTAATTTAGCAGTATTAAACCGCATAAATACGGTACAATCAAAACAAAATAAATAAAAAAAAAAAAAGGTAACTATAAAATAAAGTATAATTTTTTGCGAGGCGGTCAAAAATGCCGTGTCTACACCGCCCAATCAACTAAATACATACAGATACACATAAATACATGTACTGCTGTAAATGTTATTATTACTATTTTTTTTCCCAAAATATCTGAATATTTCACGGTTCACATCTAACCGGCTCACTTCCAAAATGACCCTACCACCAGACTCTACCTAGTATCAATAGTGGACCCCCCTTCTAGGCACGGTACTTGAAATCAAAAATTTTTGTCGGTGTACTGTCTTCATAATAAAGATATTTTACGGATCAAGTAGAAAAATTAAACACCACGTTTCAAAATATAAAATAATATAACTACGTACCGTACTGGAATTCAGTTTCCCTATCACCATCAAAATAAACTTATACATTTAAAATATCCAAACCAAACATTTTAAATCAATCAACCCAATAATTTTAAATAACTCATCCGAATAATTTAATCAAAGTATAATATAATATATATTACCGCATACTATGTTGAAAATTCAGTTTCATTGCCGCCAATTAGATGAAATAATATTTTTAACACACAGTCCAAATATTTTGAGTCAACTAATTCAAATATTTTTAAATCCACCAATTCAAATATTTAGACCAACCCGTCCAAATATTTTAAACGTATAATAAAGTACACCACACCTCTTATCCTACTAGCTATATAATCGTTTTTACCTCACGATTGGGAGTTACAACGGTACCGTACCACCTGCAGGTTTTGCATGCATAACGGGTCAAATCACCCTACAGGACTTTACCTAGCAGGTAATCCACATCTCGCAGGACATATCCTCTTGACGAGAAGAAAATCCACATCTCGTAGGTCATACCCGCCTAACGAGAAGAAAATCCACATCTCGTAGGTCATACCCGCCTAACGAGAAGAAAATTATGGCATAGCCGGACAAAAATCACTCTCCACCTTTAACACCGACTTGATCCACAAAACCCAATTTTTACCTTTTTAAACCCACTTGATCCCAAAACCAATTTCTACCTTTTAAAACCAACTTGATCCCAAAAGCCAATTTCCACCTTTTAAATCCAACTTGATCCCAATACATCGCAAAATCATTCATTTAAAATAAACACATTTTCCATAATTTATATGGAAATAATATTTTGTAAATTTATATAGAAGACAATACACTCACCTCGTTTTTCGCACTGCAAAAATACCGACGTTCAAAATTTACTGGGACGCTGGCGCCTGCGGACCTAATAACGATAGGATCTAAATTAATATTTTATTTTAAACAATCCTAATATGCAATGCATGGCCCTAAATTACGAAATTCCCCATTCCCCAAATTTGATTATGTAAAATTACTATTTACCCCAATTTAAGACATTAAGATTTACTATACAATTTTATTTTATTTTTAAATTAACAGTTGTAAACATTACTATTGTCACGATTATTAATTTTAAAAGTTACGAAAATTTTAACGCCAAAAATTTAATTTTTAACAAACTTAGAAATCGGTCAAAATTTTTACCCTTTTTACAAATTGTTGAAGTTCACTGTTTTCTATCCAGATCTTCACCGCCGCGGCGACGGTCTTACTGTTGCGGCGATGCAACAGCAGTTCTGCTCGCAGAAGCTCACCGTCGTGGCGATGGATCTCACTGTTGCGGCGACGGTCATCTTTTTCCCATTTCTGGTTTCTGTTGTTTCGCTGAGTTACAGCCAACACCCTTCCCACGCTCTCACCCTTACCATCGACAACAAACCACCGATCACACATACACACACCGTAGCGACCACCCACACACACGCCGAAACACACACACCCCTCCTCATTTGATCGACTGGACACCCACATGCATATGCACATACACACACACACACACACACACAGTCGGCAAAAACAGAGCACACACACACCCACACAATTGACCAACAACACACACACACACACACACACACAACGTCGTCTGATCGGCACACCCATACACCGTCGACTCTCACACACACCCACTGAACGCGCCCCAATTTTCCAGAGAAAACCAAAAACAAATATATATATAGATATATGTTTATATATGCTTGGCGCTGGTAAAACGAGAAGGGTTTTTAAAAACGTCGATTTTCTCATTAAAATGTACTTAAGCCTGTTTTAGAAAAAGGAGTCGCCACCTAGCATTGGGTTTAAATGATGTGCTAGGTCACCATATTTTTCTTTTTTGAAAATAATTTAAAAATGGCTTAAGTAAAATTTGACTCCAAAAATAATATGGTCTAACCAGAGATTCGTTTAAAGAGTTCGGGGGTCAGTTACGCTCGGGGAAGGTGTCAAGCACCCCAAGACGCCCGTCCAAAGACGGTACCTTATCCGATTAAGTCCAATTAAAATTTAAATCCGAATGTTTTTATTTTATTTTTAAATCCTCCTTATATATACATACACACACATTTGAGGGAAGTGATCCCCCTTCTAAACCTAGACCGTTCTGATTGAAGGTTGGGAATTTTCCACCTCGTATTATTAGCACATTATATTTAATACAAATTAAATAAAACACCCGCACACACGCATCGAGGAGAGTAATTCCCTTCTAAATTTTAGCCATTCAAATTGAAGGTTGGGAATTTTTCACCTCGTATTGTTAGCACATTATATTTAATACAAATTAAATAAAACACCCGCACACACGCATCGAGGAGAGTAATTCCCTTCTAAATCTTAGCCATTCAAATTGAAGGTTGGGAATTTTCCACCTCGTATTGTTAGCACATTATATTTAATACAAATTAAATAAAACACCCGTACACACGCATCGAGGAGAGTAATTCCCTTCTAAATTTAGCCATTCAAATTGAAGGTTGGGAATTTTTCACCTCGTATTGTTAGCACATTATATTTAATACAAATTAAATAAAACACCCGTACACACGCATCGAGGAGAGTAATTCCCTTCTAAATTTAGCAATTCAAATTGAAGGTTGGGAATTTTCCACCTCGTATTGTTAACACATTATATTTAATACAAATTAAATAAAACACCCGTACACACGCATCGAGGAGAGTAATTTCCTTCTAAATTTAGCCATTCAAATTGAAGGTTGGGAATTTTCCACCTCGTATTGTTAGCACATTATATTTAATACAAATTAAATAAAACACCCGTACACACGCATCGAGGAGAGTAATTCCCTTCTAAATCTTAGCCATTCAAATTGAAGGTTGGGAATTTTCCACCTCGTATTATTTACTTAAAAAATAAATAAATAAATAAAAAATTAAAAAAAATAAAATAAAAAAATAAAAAATAAATAAATAAAAAGAAAATAAAAAGTAATAAATAAATAAATAATAAAGGAGAAGAAAAAAAAATCTAATTTACAAAAAAAAAAATTAGTATAATAACAACTTAAAAAAATAAGAGTAAGATTTACAACAGATGAAAATTTACCACCTTCTTGGAGATTTTTCTTCTTCAAAATTACAATAAAATGAAAATAATATTATTTTCTTCAAAAATTTTCTCCAGATTTCTCCTCTCCCTTACAAAAATTTCTCTCAAAAAATTTCTTCCTCCCAAAAATCTCTCCCTTCCCTCTTGTGATCCTTCCTATATTTATAGGAAGGAAAAGTAGAATTTGCCGACAAACAACAAACAAAAAAGTAAAAAAAAATAATAAAAAAAGAGGTGGGTGCACCGAAATTCGGTGCACCCACCAGCTTTTGGGTTCACCGAATTTGGTGCACCCAAAAGCAGGGGGGACACCCCCCCTGCTGGCCGCACCAGCGACCAGTGGCTGGTCGCACCGGCGACCCCTTTGCAGTCCCTCCCCCCCGCGTTAGGTCCAGGCCTCTCTCGTTCTCGTCTTTTCTTGTCCATTTTGTTCCGAATTAACGCGTTTTTATTCCACTTCGAAAAATCTACAAAACCAAAAAAAATTAATTAATTAATTACTAATATTTAATTTACTTAAGAGATTAATAAAACTTAATTTAGCAGTATTAAACCGCACAAATACGGTACAATCAAAATAAAATAAATAGAAAAATAAAATAAAAATAACTATAAAATAAAGTATATTTTTTTGCGAAACGGTCAAAATGCCGTGTCTACAGCTGCCCCTCTTTGTCATGCAAGTCCCACTTGCTTGACAAAGATAAAAGACCACGTCATTTTGATCGTCCCATTTTATCTTTATTTATTTATTTATTTTTATTTTTAGTGTATTTTCCAATAATAGAACAAATAAAATAAAATGATTCATGACGAATACGTGTACGTTTAGAGTAATAAAAGAATACTCATGACGATGTTCATGATAAACAAATGTCCGTTTAGAGGATCGTTTAAAGTAAAAAAAAAATGACTTCTAACGATACTCATAACGAACATGTGTCTGTTTAGAAGATTGTTTAGAGTAATAAAAAAGAACTCATGACGATACTCATGACGAACAAGTGTCTGTTTAGAGGATCGTTTAGAGTAATAAAATGATGACTCATGACGATACTCATGACGAACAAGTGTCTGTTTAGAGGATCGTTTAGAGTAATAAAAATTATTCATGCCCCAGCCCTCTTGGCCAGGGGCTTAAAGAAAGTTCAAGAGTATAAAATATGCCCCCACTTGTGACTGAGTCAGAATGAGAGAACAAAGATATAAATGTGCCCCAGCCGAACTCTCAGATGACCGAACATTTATAGATTGCCTGCGTACCTTAGTATTATGCCGAGGATTAAGTTTGGCGTAGTTCACTTTTCGCCCTTTTCAGGGCAAAACGCATACCTGGACGCTCATTTAGAGCTTTGGAACTTTTAGTAATAAAAGTTTCTAATTTGAACCGGAAGGTAAGAAGTCTTTGTGAGAGAGAAATCCATGCTTCCCTGTCCTTTGAAAACCCTGTAATTGGATAAAAAACACATGCAACACGAAAATTTAGTTTGAAAAACTTGTCACTCTTGACGACTAGCAATTCCGTCCCCCCCTTTTCCATCGCAATCCCTCATTTGATGGCGCTTGACTTTCTCGGGTCACGGGACAGTATCGGGAGATTTTTCCTTCTCGTCCTTCCATCAATCTTAGAGATGTACTTTCTGGAGGTTTTCTCCGGGTTGTTGGCAGGGTCTGGTTTTTTTTTTTTTTTTTTTTTTTTTTTTTTTTTTTTTTTTTGGACAACATCCCTATCAGCCTTTATTTCTCTGCACCCGCCGATTCTCACTTTCTCTTTTCTACTAGGCATCCTCAGTGCTTAGGAGAATCACATACTCCTGCTTGCTTTGTATTTTTCAAATCCTGCAAAACTGATTTAACCAAATATGGGAAAACGTGTAAAACCTTACCCCAAACAGGTATCTTTATCACCAGATATGTTGACTGCGAGATTTCAAGCCGGATTGTCTGACAAGTATGATTTCAATGCAAATTTGAGCCATATTCGATGTTCCTTTTCACAGATTCCAACTCTTGCTCAAATCCATCAAGTTCCGAACACAGAAAAGTCTTACGGTCAATGGAAGTCAACCGTAGTGGGAATTCCAAAAATGCCCCTATGAGTGATCTAACTTCTTCTTCTTCTTCTTTTTTTTTTTTTTTTTTTTTTTTTTTTTTTTTTTTTTTTGCGACATGGTCTCTACATTTTCTCATAGCGCCCTTTCGAGTTTTCACCATGTTCGAGCCGTTTTTTTTTTTTTTTTTTTTTTTTTTTTTTTTGCAACAGATAATCACAAATTGAAATAAACTTACTTAGAAAATAAGGACATTTATTAGGCAAAGTATTTCTTTACAGAATCCGAGTTTAGGGGCTCGGGAAATACATCACCATCCATTTCCTGGAGAATCAGCGCTCCACCGCTCAAAGCCTTATGAACAACAAAAGGACCTTCCCAATTTGGCGCGAACTTACCCTTAGCTTCATCTTGGAAAGGAAAGATTTTCTTCAAAACTAACTCACCGACCTTGAAGACTCTAGGGTATACCCGTTTATCATGAGCTCTAGTAATCCTCTGTCTGTAACACTGTCCGTGGCATATCGCTGTCAGCCGCTTTTCATCGATTAAACAAAGTTGGTCCAACCGTTGTTGTAGCCATTCAGTTTCATCAAGCTCGGCCTCTATGAGTACTCGTAGAGATGGAATTTCCACCTCGGCTGGTATCACCGCTTCTGTCCCATAAACCAGAAAATAGGGGGTTGCCCCTGTCGAGGTCCGAACCGAGGTTCGGTAAGACATCAAAGCATATGGCAGCATATCATCCCACTCTTTATAATTGTCAATCATCTTCCAGAGAATTTTCTTTATATTTTTGTTGGCGGCTTCCACTGCTCCATTCATTTTTGGACGGTAAGGCGCTGAGTTTTTGTGCTCGATCTTGAATTGCTGACATATTTTCTGTATTTCTGAACCCTTCAGGTTTTTAGCATTGTCGGTTATCAATGTTTGCGGCAAACCGTATCTTGACACAATATTTTCTTTGATGAATCGAGCTACTATCTTTTGAGTCACTCGGGTTAAGGAAACGGCTTCTACCCACTTTGAAAAATAATCAATTGCCACTAGGATAAAGCGATGACCACTCGGCGCCTTAGGGGTAACTTCCCCAATAACGTCCATACCCCACATTGAGAAGGGCCATGGGGCCGCCAAGCAATGAAGGTGCGAAGGTGGGACATGAATTTGATCACCATGAATCTGACACTTATGGCATCTTCGAACAAACTGCACGCAGTCGCTTTCCATCGTTAGCCAAAAATGACCGGTCCTCAGGATCTTCTTGGCAAGCATGAAGCCGCTCATGTGAGGTCCACATATGTCACCATGGACCTCTTTCATCAACTGGATGGCCTCTTCGACTCCAACACATCTCAACAGGCCCATGTCAGGGGAGCGTTTGTACAGTGTCTCCCCGCTTAGGAAGAATTGGCCTGCTAACCTCCGGAGAGTTTTCCGATCAACACTTGATGCCCCTTCCGGATACTCCTGATTTTTCAGAAAGTTCTTTATGTCATGGTACCACGGGTCTTTGGCTGGCTCAGATTCAAGCTGGCAGCAGTGGGCCGGTCGGCGTTGAACTCGGATCACCACCGGAATGATATCATCATCCTCTCGAGTGATAGATATCATAGATGCCAAGGTAGCTAAGGCATCGGCGAAGTCATTTTTTAGCCTCGGTATGCTTTCAAATTCTATTATTGTAAATTGCTCGCACAACTCCAGGAGGTGATTGTTATAGGCTATCAAGGTCGGATCTCTCGTGGCATATTTATCCGTCACCTGATTGATTATCAGCTCAGAATCTCCGAACACTAGCAATTCTTTGATTTTCATATCGACAGCCAGCTGGAGTCCCAGAATACAGGCTTCGTACTCAGCTCGATTATTTGTGCTCTGGAACTTCAACTTGGAAGCCACTGGAAAATGCTGTTTGCCCGGAGAAACCAGAACGGCTCCGATTCCAGCCCCTCGAGAGTTCACTGCTCCATCAAAATACATTTTCCAGACTGTTTCCTCATTTTCTTCATCCACCGCATGAATCGACTCGTCAGGGAATAGCGTCTCAAGAGGCTGGTTATCCGTTTGAGCTGGACAACTAGCCAACTGATCTGCTATCGCTTGACCCTTTACTGACTTTTGGGTCTTGTAGATGATATCGAACTCCGTCAGCAGCATCTGCCATTTTGCAACTTTTCCTGACAGAATCGGCTTCTCGAAGATGTATTTTAAGGGATCCATCCTGGCTATCAAGTAGGTAGTCAGTGGGAGCATATAATGGCGCAGTCTTTGAGCGGACCAAGCCAATGCACAACAGGTTCTCTCCAGCAAGGTATAATTTTCCTCATACTTTGTGAAGCGCTTGCTGAGGTAGTAGATGGCTTGCTCCTTCTTTCCAGATTTATCGAGTTGCCCAAGAATAGCTCCCATGGAGGAGTCGAGAACTGACAAATATAGTAATAACGGAACCTTCTCCCGAGGCGGCACTAAAACGGGAGGGTTCGTTAGATAGACTTTAATTTTCTCCAAGGCATTTTGGCAATCTGCATTCCATCGCCCGTCACTTTCTTTTCGAAGTAGCTTGAAGATTGGCTCACAAGTGGCAGTGAGTTGGAAGATGAATCGGGCTATGAAATTTAATCGCCCCAGAAAACCTCGGATTTCTTTCTCATTTCTCGGCGGCGGCATCTCACGAATGGCCTTCGTCTTTGCAGGATCAATCTCGATTCCATGGCGATTTACCATGAAACCAAGAAGTTTTCCGGAAGCCATCCCAAACGCGCATTTTGCTGGATTGAGCTTGAGCTGGTACTTTCGAAGTCTGTCGAACACCTTTTTCAAATGGCAGAGATGATCATCGTTCTCCTGTGATTTAACGATCATGTCATCAACATATACCTCCATCTCCTTGTGCATTATATCATGAAATAGGGTCGTCATTGCTCTTTGGTATGTTGCCCCGGCATTTTTGAGACCGAAAGGCATCGCCCTATAGCAAAAGACTCCCCATGGGGTAGTGAAGGCTGTCTTTTCTCGATCTTTCTCATCCATCAGAATCTGATTATAGCCAGAGAACCCATCGGCGAAAGAATAGAGCTTTCGCCCCGCAGTATTGTCGATGATGATGTGAATGTTTGGCAGTGGAAAATCATCTTTTGGACTCACCCGGTTGAGATCACGATAGTCCACGCAGACTCTGATTTTTCCTGAGGACTTTGGCACGGGAACGACATTTGAGAGCCATTCACTGTAGTTACAGACTTCAATAATTCGGGCATTGAATTGCTTCACGATCTCCTCCTTGACCTCGAGACTGACAGCGGGCCTTAGTTTCCTCAACTTTTGTTTAACTGGTACACTCCCCGGCTTTAGCGGCAGCTTATGGGCCACGATACTCTTGTCCAGTCCTACCATGTCATCGTAGGACCAGGCAAAGATATATTGGTAGGAAATTAAGAGCGTTGTCAACTCTTTCTTTTCCAGAGTCATGAGAGCTGATCCAATCTTTACTTCCTTCAACTCTTCCGAGGTCCCCAAGTTTATCAACTCGGTCTCATCGTTACTGGGAATCGGCTTGTTCTCGAACTCCGTGAAAGCTTTTCGGATCTCACCATTGTCTGGCTGGCAAGAGTCATATTCTGCTTCCACTCCCATCGGGTTATGGTCTGGTTCTGCATTGAAATCATACTTATCGCACTCTGGCTCAGTTATATCGCATGCATCATACACTGGTGTTTTAGACATCCTGAAAGCATAAAATTTAAACATTTAAACCATATGTCGGATAAAACAGAATTGCATTCATTAAATATAAAAATCCATTACAAAGCAAAATCCATTTCCATCTAGAAGGCAAGGTGGATGGAGGGATGACCAACAGAAAATCTCCCTAAGTTTACCGAAACGCCTGGCGAATTGGGAGAGAACAAGAATCCTAATTCTGCAGCTTTTCTTTTCCCTTGGTTCGAATACCAGACCCATGACTTGGCCCTGCCTCGTCTCTCATGATTACATTCACAGCTTCCTTGATCATTACTCTCTCAGGGTGCAACTTGAATCCTGCGGTCTCCTTCCCTTTGTTGAGGGTTTCTGCTGGATAGGGGAAAGTGACCCGGATATGCGGGATTTTCATTGGCTGGTTGTCTGGGGATCCATCCCTCTTCTTCCGGAAGAACTTCGCTCTGTCTGCTTTTGTCGGCTCGTATCCCAATCCGAATCTCCCCTTCTTCTCCTTGACTTCTATCGGTTCTGTAATTCCGTCTAGATTCTTGCCCAAACCTTTCCCGGGAATGCAACCCCGAGACTTCATTTCTTTAGCAACGAAGACCACAGTGTTAGACAGTGATGGTGTCATCTCATGTCTTCCTTCCTTCACAAAGGTAGCATTCACAACGTCGAACACGTGATAGGAAGCTTCAATCTTCTCCTTCTCCTTTCCGTCATCTGTTAACGGGACATGCCAACTTATCGCTTGATAGAAATGTATGATATCTGAATCAGCCCTGATCACGTACAGTGTGTCATTAATGATAAACTTGATCTTCTGATGTAGAGATGAAAGCACTGCCCCAGCGTTATGGATCCATGGCCTCCCCAACAACAGGTTGTACGAAGCAGGTATGTCGAGCACTTGGAACTTCGCATTGAACTGTATTGGACCAATTTCAATTGGCAGGTCAATTTCTCCAACACTATCTCTCCTAGCCCCATTGAATGCTCGGATAACCGTCTTAGACGATCGAACCTGTGATAGATCTATCCCCATTTCTTCTAGGGTCGACAAATGACAGATATTTAGTGCTGATCCATTGTCAATCAGCACCCGAGCTATGAACATTCCATGGCTTTCGACTGTGATATTCAAAGGCTTGTTGTGACCTGTTCCATCATCGTCCATCTCGTCATCTGTGAAAGTGATGGTGTTAGATCCTAGGACCTGCTCGACCAGAGTGACAAACTTCTCCGGAGAGATCGTGCTAGGCAAGTGGGCTTCATTTAGGACTTTCAGCAGTGCCTGTCTATGTACTTCTGAGGATAGAAGTAGTGAGAGCATCGAGATTTGCGCCGGTGCTTTGCTGAGTTGCTCCACTATCTTGTATTCTGAATTCTTCATTGCCTTTAGAAAGTTGTGAGCCTCCGGTTCTGACACTGGCTTTTTCAGGGCCCCTCTTGGTTCTCTCACAGGAATCCTGATCAAATCCTGTGGCGTATACACCCTTCCAGACCGAGTGATTCCACCGGTTTCTCCTACGGAGATTGGCAATTCTTCTCTTTATCCTGTTTTAGCGACGATCTCATAATTCCACGGAACCTTATTGAGATCTTCCACCATCTTTTGGATTGGGAAAGACAAAACTAGAGATTTCTCCAGTTTTTGGGCTACCCTTTCTAGATGTAATTCGAACCCTCCATAGAGAACCTCCGGGTGTAAATAAACACCACCGATATCGATCACATCAACTTCTTCTTCGACCTCCTCTGTGAAAATTAGATTGACGCCACTTCTTGAGGAGGCGTGTTCAGGCAACGGATTTTGCTGACAATTTGGCGTACCGGCCTCAGGTTTTTTAGGAAATGTGATGGCTCCGGTCCGTATAAACTCCTGGATTTTGTCTTTTAGCTGAAAGCATTGCTCAGTCGCATGTCCTCTGGTTCCCGAGTGGTATTCACAGAAAGCATTTGAAGAAGCTGCTTTACTCCCAGGTTTAACTTCGTAGAATGGAAGGGGCGTCAGCATCCCCTGCTTCAAACAATTCCGGTACAACTCGGTGATCGAAACCGGAAGGTCTTGTAGCTCTCTGTTGTCGTTCTGGAAATTCCCCCCAGTAGCATGAGGTAGAAGGTCTTGGTGGTATTGGGTTCCTGACCTTGGAGTACGGTTAGGAATTTGAGGTGGGGTGTTCGGGCGTGGTTGATAGGTATGGTAAGAGGGTGTTGGGTAGGCTTGAGGGTAATATTGGGGAATGTGGTTTTGATAAGGGGGAGGTACATTTTGGTAATAGCGGGGGCGGCTTTGGGAATAGGGTTGGTTTTGAGGATAGTTTTGGTTTTGGAGACTTTGAGGAGGGTAGTTATGATATTGGTTGTTCTGGTTCGGGTAGTTCTGGGGACAAGAAGTTTGGGGGTAGTTTTGGTAATGGGTTTGTCGAGGGGAAACGACAACAGCTACTTCATTTTCTTTCATCTTTGGCGGGGCTGACCTTTTCGTCAGATTGGATTGGGCCCCTTTAATTTTTCCGCTCCTTATTCCTTCTTCCGTCACCTCGGCCTGTTTGATCGCATCGCCGAAAGAAACCACTGCTATGCTCGAGAGATCTCGATAGAACGGCGGTGACTGAATTGATTTGAATATCTTTAACTGAGCCTCCTCGCTCAGCTTAGGGACAACTTTGGCAGCCTCTTCCCTCCAACGAGCAGTATACCTCCGGAAACTTTCGTCTTTATTTTTCAGTATCTGGTAGAGGGTATTGCGGTCTGGCGCGGCATCCCTATTGTACACATATTGCTCACAGAAGGCCTCTACCAGATCTTCAAATGTTTTAATCTGTGATAGCTCCAGGGTCATGTACCAGTTGAGAGCCGATCCTTTCAACGACCTCCGAAACATCTTTAGGCAAAGGTCTTCGTTCCGAGCATGAATTCCTAACTCCTCTTTATAAATGCTAACATGCCATTCTGGAGGGCCAGTGCCATCATATTTTGTGAATTCTGGAACCACAAAATTTTTCGGGTACACAATCCCGGGTGGTGCTGACAACTCCTTGTACGTCGCTTTCCTGGACGGCTTCTCTTTTTGCCATTCTTCCATAGTTTTTTCTAATTTCTCCATTTTCAGAAGCCAAGCCGGTGGAGGGCCATTCTCTTCTTTGTTTTCAGTTTCAATGGCCGGGGCCGGTTGGCTATCATTTGAATTGTTTGGTGGAGCAACGACCCTCTCCGGGTGAATGAGGATCTGCGGGGCGGCGGGGGCCGAGCCCTCTGGCGAGGCCTGATAAACATGCCCCTGGATAGGATATGTCGGAGCTCCATAGGCGAAAGGATAAGGGCCCATCTGAGGTCCATAGTAGACCGGTACTGCAAAGTTCGGGCCGACGTAGTTCGGATTCGGCCCTGAGTTCTCTATCCCAACACTTGCAGGGTTTCCATTTGGGGATTCAGTCACAGGAGTCCCGTTGGACGGAGGAATAGGCACCTCCTGAGGTCGGCTAAGTTCATTGATCCTTTCCATCAACTTGTCAATAGTTTCCTGCATCTGAGCTATCTGGGTCGTTCAGGGAGATTCGGGATTGCTTTCTGATGTCATCCTGGAATGAGTCTGTGCTCGACTGCGTGTAAAGATCGGACTTCGAAAGAGGGGAACTGGATTTGCTTTTCGGGGACCAATTTTCTTTGTCTTGTCCTTTTCTTTTTCACCTACAAAAAAAAAAATCATTTTTTTTTTAGTTCACGTGGGTCTTAGGTGGCCTTAAAGCCCTTTCTAATTCGAAGATTTCAATTTCGGTAACGACTAATTAAAATTAAAAAAAAAAAAAAATTATTTTTTTATTTTTTTATTTTTTTCGTTCCCTACCGATGTTGAAAACTTTGAACTTGTTTGGTTTTTTTTTTTTTTTTTTTTTTTTTTTTTTTTTTTTTTTTTTTTTTTTTTAGGACTTCCCCAGATGTCATAAGTCCATCAAGTACAAAAAATCCTTTCTCGTCTTGTATCATAGAATCCTGAGGGGATAATATGGATACAAGACAGTTTTGTTTTTGTCAGAGGATTTACAACGATATAAGGGCCTGAGAGGAAATAAGGAAAAAAATATATATATATATATAAAATAAAAATAAATGATATATAAAAAAAATAAAAATAAATAAATAAATAAATAAAAAACTTATTTACTGAATTGAGGGAAAAAATAAAATAAAATTTAACATTCGGACTTTAGATTAATTGGACTTATTCAGACATATTGGGCTCGACCCTCAGCCCTCCCCAGTGGAGTCGCCAGCTGAACGCGCCCCAATTTTCCAGAGAAAACCAAAAACAAATATATATATATAGATATATGTTTATATATGCTTGGCGCTGGTAAAACGAGAAGGGTTTTTAAAAACGTCGATTTTCTCATTAAAATGTACTTAAGCCTGTTTTAGAAAAAGGAGTCGCCACCTAGCATTGGGTTTAAATGATGTGCTAGGTCACCATATTTTTCTTTTTTGAAAATAATTTAAAAATGGCTTAAGTAAAATTTGACTCCAAAAATAATATGGTCTAACCAGAGATTCGTTTAAAGAGTTCGGGGGTCAGTTACGCTCGGGGAAGGTGTCAAGCACCCCAAGACGCCCGTCCAAAGACGGTACCTTATCCGATTAAGTCCAATTAAAATTTAAATCCGAATGTTTTTATTTTATTTTTAAATCCTCCTTATATACACATACACACACATTTGAGGGAAGTGATCCCCCTTCTAAACCTAGACCGTTCTGATTGAAGGTTGGGAATTTTCCACCTCGTATTGTTAGCACATTATATTTAATACAAATTAAATAAAACACCCGCACACACGCATCGAGGAGAGTAATTCCCTTCTAAATTTTAGCCATTCAAATTGAAGGTTGGGAATTTTTCACCTCGTATTGTTAGCACATTATATTTAATACAAATTAAATAAAACACCCGCACACACGTATCGAGGAGAGTAATTCCCTTCTAAATCTTAGCCATTCAAATTGAAGGTTGGGAATTTTCCACCTCGTATTGTTAGCACATTATATTTAATACAAATTAAATAAAACACCCGTACACACGCATCGAGGAGAGTAATTCCCTTCTAAATTTAGCCATTCAAATTGAAGGTTGGAAATTTTTCACCTCGTATTGTTAGCACATTATATTTAATACAAATTAAATAAAACACCCGTACACACGCATCGAGGAGAGTAATTCCCTTCTAAATTTAGCCATTCAAATTGAAGGTTGGGAATTTTCCACCTCGTATTGTTAACACATTATATTTAATACAAATTAAATAAAACACCCGTACACACGCATCGAGGAGAGTAATTTCCTTCTAAATTTAGCCATTCAAATTGAAGGTTGGGAATTTTCCACCTCGTATTGTTAGCACATTATATTTAATACAAATTAAATAAAACACCCGTACACACGCATCGAGGAGAGTAATTCCCTTCTAAATCTTAGCCATTCAAATTGAAGGTTGGGAATTTTCCACCTCGTATTATTTACTTAAAAAATAAATAAATAAATAAAAAATTAAAAAAATAAAATAAAAAAATAAAAAATAAATAAATAAAAAGAAAATAAAAAGTAATAAATAAATAAATAATAAAGGAAGAAGAAAAAAAAATCTAATTTACAAAAAAAAAAATTAGTATAATAACAGCTTAAAAAAATAAGAGTAAGATTTACAACAGATGAAAATTTACCACCTTCTTGGAGATTTTTCTTCTTCAAAATTACAATAAAATGAAAATAATATTATTTTCTTCAAAAATTTTCTCCAGATTTCTCCTCTCCCTTACAAAAATTTCTCTCAAAAAATTTCTTCCTCCCAAAAATCTCTCCCTTCCCTCTTGTGATCCTTCCTATATTTATAGGAAGGAAAAGTAGAATTTGCCGACAAACAACAAACAAAAAAGTAAAAAAAATAATAAAAAAAGAGGTGGGTGCACCGAAATTCGGTGCACCCACCAGCTTTTGGGTTCACCGAATTTGGTGCACCCAAAAGCAGGGGGGACACCCCCCCTGCTGGCCGCACCAGCGACCAGTGGCTGGTCGCACCAGCGACCAGTGGCTGGTCGCACCGGCGACCCCTTTGCAGTCCCTCCCCCCCGCGTTAGGTCCAGGCCTCTCTCGTTCTCGTCTTTTCTTGTCCATTTTGTTCCGAATTAACGCGTTTTTATTCCACTTCGAAAAATCTACAAAACCAAAAAAAATTAATTAATTAATTACTAATATTTAATTTACTTAAGAGATTAATAAAACTTAATTTAGCAGTATTAAACCGCACAAATACGGTACAATCAAAATAAAATAAATAGAAAAATAAAATAAAAATAACTATAAAATAAAGTATATTTTTTTGCGAAGCGGTCAAAATGCCGTGTCTACACCCACACAATCTCCGGCATACCCACAAACCCACCGGCGACACATACACATGACGGTCTCACATACCACCGGACGACAGACAACCGAAACCCACACCGGCGATGGAAACAGTGACGATCACACCACCGACCGAACGGCGACTGATCACCCACCGTCGTCGACGACCAACAACTGATCACTCAAAAATGATACCCTTTAAAATAGTACTACGATACTGATGTAATACGGTGTTTAAGTAGGGTGTCGAACCACATGGGTCGGTCTTGTAATTATTGGTTTTTAATTATTCTTCTTTCTCTGAATAAAATGAGTTTTGGTTTTGAAACACAAGAAAATAAAATAATAAATTTAGACAATGAATATAGGGAACCGGATTAGGAATTGTGCAATTCGTATTTTGGAATTATGATTTTCTCGTATTTTTTTTTTAATTCAGATTTGGGTAAACGAGCGTTCCCAACTACAAGCCGAAACTACTCAGAAAAATTAGATTTATTATTTTTCGGTATGATTTATCTTCGGGATGTAATTCCTACGTTACTCTAATCTACGGTGAATTACAATCTAGACATAAACCATCCAAACCAATAATGAAATCTTAAGAATACGATTATATGAGATCTAGACCACAGGTACAAGATCTAACGTTCTAGCAATAATCAAATCTAAAATCGAAATCCCTACAAGAACATTTCGAGATTAAATTCAATCATGATTTAAACTATATTTTGAGTACAAAATTCATCATCATATAATTGTTTACACATAAACTAAAATTAATCCAACAATACAATATTACATAAACCAAAATACATACCACAATCCTAACCCGGTTAGGAGAAGATTAGCCATGCATAGTGATTTGTTCCTCTTCGATATTCAACAAAAACTTCATGAAGAATTCCACTTCAAAAATTTAGCCGCCAAAGAAAAAAATAAAATAAAAATAATATCGAAGAAGAAGAAAAAGAAAAGGAAGAAAAAAAAATGCAGTAGACCTCCTTCTCCACCCTACTGCCGGCCTTCCTCTATAACCCTAGTGAAAAATGAATATAAAGTCCCCCCCAAATTCCAACTGTTCGGCCACTTTTCCCCTTTAATCACATTAATTCCAATTCCTTTTTTGAATGGCCTTGAAAGGAATTAAACAATCAATTAATTGAGAAAATAAATCATTCCTCTTACACAACCAACATTCCTTGTTTAGTTTCTCAAAATTGTCACTTTAATGCCCCTTTATTCCTTGAATGAATAATTTACATTCCAAACCCCTTTTGATCTGCGGGTTTCTCTTCTTTAATATCATTAAAGCTCCTTTAATTCCTTTAATTCTTCAAGACCAATCTCATCTGAATTTGTAATAGTTTCGAGTCGCGAGTGCAACCCAGTGGGTCGACGGGTCGGATCGCAGTTATTGTTATGTTTTCACCATTTTTCTTTCAAATTATAGTGTTTTTTTTGTTCCAATTCTTCAAATCTACAAAAGTAAATAAAATAAATTAATTATACTAATTTTATTAATTCAAAAGATTAACAAAACTTAGATTAACGATATTAGATCGCGTAAAATGTGGCGCGATCAACAACCCACACACCCACACACACCGTCGGCTGAACACTGCCGATTACACACACACACACACAACGTCTGAACCCACACTGATCGTTCTCAATTTTATACTAAATTTTCACTCTTAATCTATACTTTTGATATTATTTTTATTAATTTTAATTAGTAATAAGACAATTTATTATTTTTGCAGGAATAAAGTCGAAAACAAAGAAACACGAAAAAATAGATGGAGAAAATAGTCGAAAAGGACTAAAAATGTGGAAGAGGTTGATTTTGGGAATTGAAAAAATTAAAGGGGTGATTTTGTATTTAAAATCCAAACAACCAAAGCACAAAAGGAAAAAGATGGCTGGAATGGTTTTTAAGGAAAGCAATTATAACCATTAATGGGAATTGATTGAAAAATAAAAAACAAAAGGTTTGGAGGTTTTTTTTTATATTCATTACTTTCTTTAGCCAATAAGAAGACGATGGCTTGGAGGAGAGAGGGGATTGACTTTTCATTTTATTTTTTTGGCTACTGATCATTGACTTGAGGGGTAGCCTTTATTTTTCTTTTAAGTGTTTTTTAGTTTTTTTTTTTTTTTTTAATTTTTCTTTGGGCCGAAACTGTGCGGGGAAGTTCTTCAATTGTATTGTGTTGAATACATCTTGTAAAGAAGAAAACCATGATCGGCTAAGGACTTATACCGGGTTAGGCTGTATTCATTCTAAATTTTCTTTATGTAGTTTTATATTCTTGTTCTATTTTACTTGTGTATAAGATTGTATGACAAGGATTTAATGTTCTTACACTGTTTATGAAATCAATTATTATTTTTATCATTTTATGAATGTTATAAATAATTTATTGGTACTTTTGGGTTAAATCTAATACATGTGGTTTAGATCTAACCGTTATACAATCAGATTTATTGGAATCGATACAGTTTAATATGATGAGTTATGCTTAGGGATTGATTCATCGTAGATTAGGAATCGAATCCCGAAGATAATCCATACCGATTGGCGATGATCACCGTCGATAGACATCCCACATCGCCGACGACACCCTACCGGACCAACGGAACGGACGAACACACACACACTCACCAACCACTGCCGGCCGACCCTTCTCTCTTCTCTGTTTTTTTCCCCTCATTTCCTCAGTGTAATGCATGAATACACATACACACACATATATATATATATGCATGAGAGAAATAGGGTCTTACAATTTTCTTACAATTCCTCAGTATAATGCAGCTATGGATTATGCATGTGCGAAAATTAGGGTCTTACAATTTTCTTTTGATTCTTCACTCAAATAATTTGTGTGAACGTTTACTCAATATATTAAACCACTATGTTGGCCCAAAGATCTATCCAAGGAGAGTGAATTGGATAATTATAAAAATTTAACAATTAAACACTTAAACACAAATGATTAATAAATTAATTATTATTTTGATACGCAGTAGATATGTGTCTAATACTAAATGCACATTCAAACACAATATAGATAATAAATCAATGCAACACATAAGAATTTATACTGGTTAGGTCAAGCTAATCTTGCCTACGTCTAGTCCCTCGAGCTCCACGGAGATTTGCAATCCACTAACACCTTGATTCATTTATTAGGTAGAAACTAAACCCTTACAACTCATGATTCTTTTACAGGCACAAAATCAACATTTACAAATTATTCTTTTCACAGGCCAAGGATGAACCCTATCTTTTCACCAGTCTAAAGATAAACCTAACACTCTCTCACTTATCTTTTTCACAGGGAATGATGAACCTTTACAAATTACTCAAACCAATTCAATTGCAGGATGAATCAAAATCTAATTATTTTCAAGGGAAAAGAAAAAACCTAACATTTTTATCATGACAAATATCAAACCCTAATTTTTTTCATAGGATAAAAATTGAAACTTAGCTACCATGACTAGATACTGTCTCAAACATGTCTGATTCACTCAAACTCACTAATACAAAAAAATATGAATTTCTTCCCACAATACATATATATTCGATTAATATCTCGAATAATTATTATGTAATATATACAATTTGAGGTAATTAAACTTTAATTAATAAATAAAGTGGGTTAGCACATAATTAGGTAATCAGATAGAAATTGTTTAAAAAATATTTTCAAACTTTTAAATTTAAAACGATTTTCTAACAATCCTAAACCATGCAATCAATATAAATATAACTTCAAAAAGCAAGTAATAAAGTTTCGATGGATCTCACCGGGAAAATATCAAAGATAATGATAATATCGCAATTAGAACTCAAGTCGGTAACGCCAAACAACAAACACTTTAGATCAAAAACTTATAAAGAATCACTCGTAAAAATCTCAGTAAAAATCTTACTCTTATAAAAGCTCAAACTGATATTCTTGATGCATTTAATTCAATTCCCGCAGTTTTCTATCAATAGACCAATAATTTGCCCTCCAACAACTAGTTTTTCAAAGATATGTCATTAAATGACATTCTAAGACCCCATATATCATAACATTTCATTATAGGTATGTTCCACTTAAAAATATTGTAAGACCCCGATCTTTGATATACGTATAATTTAAAATCGCGTTTTAAAATGTTTCGGAAATATCGGGGTGGATCGCGATATTAATTGTGTGATTTAAAAGTTTAGGGGTCAAATGGTAATTTTTAAAATATTAAAAATTAGAATTGGGTCTAATTAATATCCTAATAAAAAAAGAGGGGAGGTTAGTGTAATTTAAATATATTATATATGTATATGTGTGTGTACCTTGCGATCAAACGAAAACGAAAAAAAAAAAAAAAAAAAAAAAAAGAGAAGAAGAATCGAGAACGGAGAGGGAGGAACAGTAGATCGGTGAGGTTTGGGCCTTTTTTTTCAACACATATATATACATACATACATACGTACATATTGACACACACACACAACAGAAAAAAGAAGAAGGAGAAAACAGAGAGAGAAGAGAGTCCATTCGGTAGGTGGGTGGCGGTCGTTCAACGTCGTCGGAGTGTGTGTTTTGTGTGTGTTCCGTTGTGTGTATGTGATCGGATCATGTGCGTGTGTGTGTCGTCGTCGGTTAATCGGGCCGACGGTAAGTGAAAGATAGAGAGAGAAAAAAGTGGGTATATGAGTGTTGTCGTCGTGGGTGAGGTCGCTGGAGTTGTCGTCGGTGGAATCCAAAACAAAAACGAAGAGAGAGAGAGGGTGTTCGGTCGGTCCGTCCAGTTCGTCGGCGGAGCGATCAAATGTGTGTGTGGGTGTGTTTCGGTGCGAGGGTGCTCGTCTTTAATCATGTGTGTATGTGTGTGCTTTGCGTGTGGGTTTGGTTCGACGGTAGTCCGAATGTGGTGTATGAGGGTGTGGCCGGAGTTGACGCCGGAGTGGAGTGTAGAGAGAGAGAGAGAAGTAGGTGTGTGAAACTGTCGGGGTGTGTGCTCCGCTGCTTGGTCTGCGTTGTATGTGTGTGTGTGTGTGTGTGCAATTGTAAGTGGTTGTGGTTGGTTGTGGATGGCCGGCAGGCGGTGGCGTGAACGGAGGGTGGTCGGCCGGGACTGTGAACCAAAACAGGAAGCAAAGGCCAAAACAGAGAAAGGAAAAGAAGGAAAAGAAAGGGAAAAAAAAAAAAAAAAAAAGAGAGAAATTGCAGAAACCACCCTAGGAAAATTCAAAACCCATCTCGTGGCCGCCGAACGATTCGGAAACAGGTGAAATTTCAAATCGATTATTAATTCTCGTTAAATTAAATTGTATTTAGCGTTACAATTCCTGTAATCGTAACAGTCTCGCCACGGTTAATTTTAATAACGTTTTTCGTTAAGTTTAGTATAGTTTATTAAATTTAATTCTAGCATTAAAATTTTGTAACCAGGATAATAAATTCGGGACCGTTCACATAAATAAATTTTATACAACAATTAGTAACGGAGTGAAATTAACTGAATAACAATTTTTATAAATAAAAAGGTGGGGAATAGGAAGTTACGGAAATTTGAGTCTGCATTGCGGGATTAGGTTATTGTTTGCATAAAGTATTAATTTAGGCCCTGTCACTATTAGGTTCGCAGGCACCGAAGAACCAGTAAAGAATAGGCGGTCAAAGTCTTCGAAAACGGATAATCAGGTGAGTGTACTGTCTTCTTCCAAAAATCTATTTTCATATATATATATATATATATACATATATACATATATGATGGAAAAATGTGTTTACTTGAAAATGGATGAATTTTCTAACTTACATGGATCAAACATTATTTTGGGCATTTCTGATATTGTGGATATCATTGTTTGTTGTTGAGGTGTCAGTTGATGGTGGGCGGAGTTGTTGTGGTTGAGGTAGAGATGAGTTGTTGTTGTTGAGGTGAGGTGAGGTGGAGATTGGTGGTGGATATTCACCCGTCTGGCTTAGTCCAGCGGAGCGTTGTTTCACCCGTCTGGCATAGTCCAGCGGAGCGTTGTTATATTCCGCTAGGAAGGCATATCCTACGGAATACGGTACCGTTGCAACTCCCGATCGTGAGGTTAAAACGATCACATGGCTAGCCCAGGTGTGGGGATGGTGTGATGTGGTGTAGTGTGGTGTGGTGTGGTGAGATGTAGTGTTATATGTGGTATTTGGTCGTATGTGATGTTTCGTTATACGTGTTGATGTAGTATTTTATTATATCATCGTTGGTGATTTATCATATTATTTTATGCTGATGGTTTAGACGGTTTTCATATATTTGATATATGTTTATGGATGATAAAATTCTGAATGGTAGGAAGAAAGAGTTTTCTTGTGGTATATAATTTTTTTTTTTATACTACTGTTCAAAATGTGTTTGTTTATATGCATTAAGCTTGATCCATTTAAATGTGGTATTATTTAGAATGTATTATTATCTTAAAAAATATTTTTACTAAGAAGGCAGTACACTCGCAGGTGAAACGGTTAGGAGTCGGTCCTCTACTGGCACTAGGTAGAGTTATGTGATGGAGTTATATGAGAGTTTTGAGATGAGCTGTCAGAGGTGAGCCTATAAAATGTCCATGGATAAAGACATTATGTAAGTAAAATAAAAAGATAATTATTTTGGGACGGGTGTGTCCCCATATTAGAGGATTGTTTATCTAAATGTATGTATATTGTCGTTCATTAGTTGATAGGTTGTTGGTGATGTCATGTTGTCGTCACGCCGGTCCCGGGATGACGGGTGTCCGGGATGGGGTGTGACAATTTTGGTATCAGAGCCTAGGTTATAGGTTTTGTAGTTTTGCCAGTTGTGGTGTCAGTAGAGGACCATGAGATAGGAAGATGTTTTAGTCGTCTAGTCAGTAGGGGACATGTGTTAGGGTGTCGATAGGTGAGTTCGACAGATGAGGGATAGTTGTGTCATTACATTAGTTAGTGCATTGGCTTCTGGCATGGTTGGTTGTCTTGTTGGTAAGCAATGATGCGACAAAATGGTGATATTTGCCAGTCGGCAGAGTCAAGTGGCGTTGTGTTATTGGTAGTGGAAATAGGTGGATCCCAATTGTGGGAGTATTAGTACTTGAAAAATGTGAGATTTTATTGAGATAACTATTGGTAGCATCTAATAAATTGTTATTAAATTATTAGATAGTATAGCAGAATACACTTAAGTTAGAGTATAAAATGACATTCAAAATAAGTATAAAATCGCCTTCTAGGCAATCTGAAAGTTGTATTAGTTGAAACTAAGGATGTGCGGAAACTGTGACGCTACTAGAAAAAGAATTTAATTTAGTAATACAATCTAGATTGACAGATAGGCGGAGCAACAGTTCGTGGAGTTAGTAAATATACAACGTAATAGAAAATGACATGTAGAAAGTAGCCGAGAATTGTGGGTCTGAGATGATAATTCTTTTGTATGAGTAAGCAGGTGAGCGTAAAAATTTCTTTTCAAAACTAGGGTAAGTCAAAGTTTATATATTCGGGGAAGATGTAATCAGTACCCCCACTTAGTTTGACAGTGGGTCTAGGAGGTCAAAAATGTGATAAAGGAAGGATATCAGAATACGTTACGCAGGTGCTGAACACCAGTCAGAACAAGTTTAGGCGGTGGATATTATTGTAGCTAGAGAAAAAAAATTTGTTGGGGTGTCAGTAAGCATGATTAATAATCGTAGTTGTTGTAAAATAAATTCCATAATTTTGATGAATTGAACGTTCGGCTTATGAATTTTGGCTAAATATAATCGTGTAGATAAAATATAGGAAATTGGGATTTTAAATTATAACCTTGAGACTTTAAAGGTGGTTGGCGTTGCGTAAAAAAATGAGTGGATTAATTTTAAATAGGAGATTGATTGCACTTAGTGATATTTTAAAAAAAAAAATTCTATTGTAAAATCAGCAATTAAAAATTTGCTGAGTATTGGAAATTCGAGTGAGATAGTTTTAGGTTTAGGAAGTCTCTATAGAAGAAGCTGTGTGACGGCCTGGGAAACTAGGTCGTTACAATAAATTAGATTATTAACTCACGATTAAGTTAGACCTGATGTGTGTTTCCATAAAGAATCCAGTGTTGGTAATGCAAAAGTTAGAATAGATAGGTTGTTAAATCGATTGTAACAAATAGGGTGTCAGATTTTTAAGTAGGGTATTCGTAATTTAAGATTAGAGACTGTGATGTGATAAAAACGGTGATCCGGTCGAAAGTAGAGAAGAGCATGTCGAACATCTCCAGAATGTGTTACTAAGGCTGTGACTAGTGCAGTAAATATGACTAGTACTCTTAAGGCATGGTATTCAAGTGAATCCAAAGGAAGCCGAAGTGATAGGATGATGGAATATGGAAAAGGCAGAAAACGTGACTGGAACTCGAAACTTTTTGGAGTTAGTAGCGATTGTAATTGTTTGACGTTTAGCGACATTTCCTGTATGACGGGATTTGTGCTTAAAATCGAAAATAGGGAAAAATATGGTTGCGCATAATTGGGTTATTCATATTAATGTATGTGTCAGGTTGGGATCTTTGTAAGTTTATCGGGCAGTTGGTCGAATGACCACGTTAATTGAACTTTTCGATGTGAAATTGTTATTTATTGATTGTATGGTAGAAGCACAAAAGTTAGATGTCCAGTTGGTAAAGATTAAGGAAGAAGGGAATGGAAAATAATCACAGGGCTGACTATAGTGAATAGTTCGGGCTAAAAAGTAGTGAGTTGGTTGTTCATATTACTTTAGGGGTTGAGTTGAGAACCTTGTAAATTTAATGGGAGTAATGGGCGGTTGATTAGATGGTAACGCAGATTGAAATCTTGATTTTGAAAACGGCATTGATTGACTGTTTTATAGTAAGGTAAAAGTCGGATGCCCAGCTAAAAATGTTTAGTGATGCAGTGGGAATGGACTGTAGAGCTAGCTAGCGTGTCAATATGATGATGAAGTTTTGATGAGTGAAAATAAAGTGTGTAGTTTTAAAGGGTGCAGTTTTAATAATGTCAATTGACGGAAAAGACCTTAAAAGAGGTGAATAGAATAATGTATGCAATGCTCGGTAATGATAAACTATTGAGATTGTGTGAGTATCATTATTAGATTGAAATGGAATTGGGGAATCGTAACAATTGTTGTTAGGTGATTTGTTTGGTAGTAAAGATGAGGTTGAGTAATAATATCCAGGTGGGTTACTGTAGCTTTAACCTATTCTAAATGAAAAAGGAGAGAGTAGTTCAAGGAATGTTTTTTTTTTTTGCGTATGCCAGTACATATTGACTGAGGGTTCGGTTGCATGAGGCACAGGTTCAACGAAAATGTCCAATAAAGTTAGGATAATATAATTATTTTAAATCAAAAGTGCAAATTAGATGTTGAATTATATGTTTAATAAGGATCGGTGGCTCCTAAATTAAAAATTTTAGCATGTGTTTAGACTCGGTTGATCAGTTACTCGAAAGTTTTGGAATTAAAATTCTGAAATCATAAATGTTGTCGCCGTATTGTGACTTGGATAAAAATTGTTATCAACGCGAAGTAAGTCACCATTATATGAACAGTTCGCAGAGGAACTCGAAAATGCAGTATTGAATGGTGATAATTTAAATCGACACATTGTAAAATAAGAAAAGTTAAGAAGTATTTTCAAATAATAGTCTTAACATGGAGGAACTGTAGATAAGAAACTGTAGTACCAGAATCTGATAATTATTTTGACGTTCTAGTCGAGTTCCTATTTTGCTTTGAGTGTTAAGTTAAGAGTTCGTAACTCTTCTTAATTAGGGATCAACGGTCAATCGAGAAGTACATTTCAGATATGGGAGGATATATTGAGGAGTTGCGCTTGGAAATTTTTGGTAACAAGGAGGATCAAGTGGCGCTAATGGAATGTGTTTAAACCAATAGATGCCTTTTCAGTTATTAAGGTGGTACTATATAAAGCGTTGTATGAGGAGGAGGTATGACTTTAGTCAAATAGACCAAACTGAGATATGAAAACGTAAAATTATCAAGAATTAGAGACAACTCGGTGTGTTTATTTTAGAAAACGGAGTTGATAAAAAAAAAAAATAATAAATAAAAAATAAATAAATAAAAATAAATAAATAAAAATAAAAATAAAAATTTAATTAGATGTAATTATTTTACTATTAATTTTTTTTGGGAGAAGTCGGCATGTGGGGTCATTGAGATCTCATAAGGAAAAGATAATTTGAATTATTCCGAATAACTTTCGTGAAGTATTGAAAATTTTGTAACTGGGACACAGTTAGGTACCTTGATTCATATTAATGCGTGGATAATTGTTTGAAGCATGTTAGGTAGATTGAAACGGAATTAAAGCACGTGACCTTGTGAGGGACTTGTTTACATATAGGGGCATGAAGAAAATTCTTATAGATGACCCATTTAACGTATTTGGATATGTAGTGAGGTGGTTGGTGATATCTATATGTTGGGGCACATTGTTATGTTTTGGACGTGATTTAAAACATATTTATGCGATTTTGACGCAGTGCGAAAGATTTAACGGTAATATTAGGAAACGTTATAAGAGAATTGAAGTCTGAGTTAGATACTGAGGTTGATAATTTTGGGCTAATTGCGCTTATGAGACTGCTTAAGCACTCGGTGGTGAGTGTTGTTGGTTTAAATGAACGGTGATATTGTGACAAACTGGTCGACTAGAAAATGTCGGACGAAATAAATAAGTATTGGTTACAAAAAAAAAAAAAAAAAAAAAAAAAAGAAAAGAAAAAAAAAATTATAGCCGGAATGAATAGGCTCAATCAATTGAGATTCTTTGACTGTGGGCTGTTCGTGTTTAGCGCGATCGACCAAGTATACGCTATTCGTTGGGTATTGGATATAATATCGACCACTGCAAATGAAAGGGTTGCAATAGGGGGATATAATTTGACGAAATGAAATGATAAAAAATATTGGGTGACTTGTAATTATGGGATCCTACATAAAAATCAATTGTTCTAAAATTACGTAAGACGAATGTAACCGTGTGGTGCGAATCTGATGCATTAGTAGTTTGAAGAAAATTTCGAGACGAAATTTCTTTTAGGAGGGAAGAGTTGTAAGACCCCAATCTTTGATATACATATAATTTAAAATCGCATTTTAAAATGTTTCGGAAATATCGGGGTGGATCGCGATATTAATTGTGTGATTTAAAAGTTTAGGGGTCAAATGGTAATTTTTAAAATATTAAAAATTAGAATTGGGTCTAATTAATATCCTAATAAAAATAGAGGAGAGGTTAGTGTAATTTAAATATATTATATATGTATATGTGTGTGTGCCTTGTGATCAAACAAAAACGAAAAAAAAAAAAAAAAAGGAAAAGAAGAATTGAGAACGGAGAGGGAGGAACAGTAGATCGATGAGGTTTGGGCCTTTTTTTTCAACACATATATATACATACATACATACGTACATATTGACACACAGACAGAGCAGAAAAAAAGAAGAAGGAGAAAACAGAGAGAGAAGAGAGTCCGTTCGGTAGGTAGGTGGCGGTCGTTCAACGTCGTCGGAGTGTGTGTTTTGTGTGTGTTCCGTTGTGTGTATGTGATCGGATCATGTGCGTGTGTGTGTCGCCGTCGGTTAATCGGGCCGACGGTAAGTGAAAGATAGAGAGAGAAAGAAGTGGGTATATGAGTGTTGTCGTCGTGGGTGAGGTCGCTGGAGTTGTCGTCGGTGGAATCCAAAACAAAAACGAAGAGAGAGAGAGGGTGTTTGGTCGGTCCGTCCAATTCGTCGGCGGAGCGATCAAATGTGTGTGTGGGTGTGTTTCGGTGCGAGGGTGCTCGTCGTTAATCATGTGTGTATGTGTGTGCTTTGCGTGTGGGTTTGGTTCGACGGTGGTCCGGATGTGGTGTGTGAGGGTGTGGCCGGAGTTGACGCCAGAGTGGAGTGTAGAGAGAGAGAGAGAAGTGGGTGTGTGAAACTGTCGGGGTGTGTGCTCCGCTGCTTGGTCTGCGTTGTATGTGTGTGTGAGTGTGTGTGCAATTGTAAGTGGTTGTGGTTGGTTGTGGATGGCCGGCAAGCGGTGGCGTGAACGGAGGGTGGTCGGCCGGGACTGTAAACCGAAACAGGAAGCAAAGGCCAAAACAGAGAAAGGAAAAGAAGGAAAAGAAAGGAAAAAAAAAAAAGGAAGAAAAAGAAAAAAAAGAGAGAAATTGCAGAAACCACCCTAGGAAAATTCAAAACCCATCTCGTGGCCGCCGAACGATTCGGAAACAGGTGAAATTTCAAATCGATTATTAATTCTCGTTAAATTAAATTTTATTTAGCGTTACAATTCCTGTAATCGTAACAGTCTCACCACGGTTAATTTTAATAACGTTTTTCGTTAAGTTTAGTATAGTTTATTAAATTTAATTCTAGCATTAAAATTTTGTAACCAGGATAATAAATTCGGGACCGTTCACATAAATAAATTTTATACAACAATTAGTAACGGAGTGAAATTAACTGAATAACAATTTTTATAAATAAAAAGGTGGGGAATAGGAAGTTACGAAAATTTGAGTCTGCATTGCGGGATTAGGTTATTGTTTGCATAAAGTATTAATTTAGGCCCTGTCACTATTAGGTTCGCAAGCACCGAAGAACCAGTAAAGAATAAGCGGTCAAAGTCTTCGAAAACGGATAATCAGGTGAGTGTACTGTCTTCTTCCAAAAATCTATTTTCATATATATATATATATATATATATATATATATACATATATACATATATGATGGAAAAATGTGTTTACTTGAAAATGGATGAATTTTCTAACTTACATGGATCAAACATTATTTTGGGCATTTCTGATATTGTGGATATCATTGTTTGTTGTTGAGGTGTCAGTTGATGGTGGGCGGAGTTGTTGTGGTTGAGGTAGAGATGAGTTGTTGTTGTTGAGGTGAGGTGAGGTGGAGATTGGTGGTGGATATTCACCCGTCTGGCTTAGTCCAGCGGAGCGTTGTTTCACATGTCTAGCATAGTCCAGCGGAGCATTGTTATATTCCGCTAGGAAGGCATATCCTACGGAATACGGTACCGTTGCAACTCCCGATCGTGAGGTTAAAACGATCACATGGCTAGCCCAGGTGTGGGGATGGTGTGATGTGGTGTAGTGTGGTGTGGTGTGGTGAGATGTAGTGTTATATGTGGTATTTGGTCGTATGTGATGTTTCGTTATACGTGTTGATGTAGTATTCTATTATATCATCGTTGGTGATTTATCATATTATTTTATGCTGATGGTTTAGACGGTTTTCATATATTTGATATATGTTTATGGATGATAAAATTCTGAATGGTAGGAAGAAAGAATTTTCTTGTGGTATATAATTTTTTTTTTATACTACTATTCAAAATGTATTTGTTTATATGCATTAAGTTTGATCCATTTAAATGTGGTATTATTTAGAATGTATTATTATCTTAAAAAATATTTTTACTAAGAAGGCAGTACACTCGCAGGTGAAACGGCTAGGAGTCGGTCCCCTACTGGCACTAGGTAGAGTTATGTGATGGAGTTATATGAGAGTTTTGAGATGAGCTGTCAGAGGTGAGCCTATAAAATGTCCATGGATAAATACATTATGTAAGTAAAATAAAAAGATAATTATTTTGGGACGGGTGTGTCCCCATATTACAGGATTGTTTATCTAAATGTATGTATATTGTCGTTCATTAGTTGATAGGTTGTTGGTGATGTCATGTTGTCGTCACGCCGGTCCCGGGATGACGAGTGTCCGAGATGGGGTGTGACTAATATCTTTCAAATTTTACTTTTAAGTTCATAAAACTATTCTCAATTTAAAACCAAAAGAATATGAAGTACTAAATCATTTAAATTAAGAGAATCTCAAAATATATGAACCATATCAATAAGGACTACTAAATAGGTTGTTCATATTTGAAATACATTCAAATCCTTCAAATCCCTTTCTTGGAATCATAAAATAAAAAAAATAAAAAAAATGGATAGTTTTTTACCAATAGACCAAATCAGCCTGAACCTTAATTGAAGCAGTTAGTTAACTGACCCGCTCCATTCGATTGACCGACTATGTCAGACTACAATTTAGCGTTGGCACTACACACATTAGGTTGACCGACCTTGCCTAGTCGGTTGACTGAATTTATCAATGTGTTTCCCATTTTCATTATTTCATCTACTGACTCATTTGGTTAACCGACTCTCTTTATTCGATTGACCGATTCGATCAGTGTACTCACTACCTTTCCCATTTCAGCAACTATTTTAAATAGTTGGCCAGTTTCTTTTTTCAATTAACCAATTAGATCAATAGGACTCTGTTTTAACACCCAAAACTCAGTGTTTTAATTAGTCAACCAATTATTTTTCTCGGTTTACCGAATTGACCCAAGAACACAACTTTTTATACTTTAAAATACATTTTTCAATTAAATCAATTATCAAGATCATTTCACCTAAGGAGCACATATAGTATCTCATTTTAGGATCTTAAACTTATCATTTCTTATCATAACACACATAGAATTAACTCATTTTAAATGTCGTGTGTGATCCTAATTCGGGTTGCATTAAGAGAATATAAGTAAATAGTTGTTTTCACTTATTTTTTCAATGTCTTCAAAACTCTTCATATCTTCGTCATGTCCATCTTGCACCCTTTATGTTTTCTTCATCAAATCTTCTTCTTAATTAAATGTATGGAATTATAAATCTGAAACACTCAATAAAACTATTATTTCCACCAAAAGTATCAATATGTAATTGTTCATCAAAATTTTGGATTCAACACACTATTTTAATTCATCTAAATCAATGTTCACTCAAGATCGAGTAAACTTACGATTGGAATGAATGTTTACTCAAGTGAGAGCAGAGACCCATCATTTCAAGTTTCAACCATCAAGAACAAACAAAACCCAAATTCGAAAAACAGAAAACATTAACCGTAAACTATTAAGATTTGGTAAATTTTTTGTTTCCTTAAAACTACCTCTCTCTCTTTGCCTGATCTTCTTAGGGGTTCCGAGAGAGGGATCACAAGATAGAGTGTAAGACCCATCATTTCAATCATCAAGAACAACAAAAGCCAGATTGGAAAACGCAAAAAATTAACTACAAACTATACAAATTTGGTAATCTTTCCGTTGTATTGGACTAATTGTCCTCATCCCTATCTCCACTCGCTTCTATTTTCATGAACAGTAACATCAAAAAATCCAAAGAAAAACTAGAAAAAAATTCTATGTACATGTTCTTGTATCTATATTTTTTTTCTACCTTCTTCAACCCAGATCTAAATGGAGAGAGAGAGAGAAAAAAAAAAGATCTAGACGAAAGCCCGTTGTTCATCGTCGTTCGGAAGCCAACCACTGTCGTCGTCGGCCTTGTGTGAGACTAGGGTCTATAGAGAGAGAGGGGTTATGGTTTAGAGAGAAAAATGATAGAGGGAGAGAAAGAGTGAACGGTTAGGAAATTTGAGGGAAAATGAGGGTGTAATAGGTTTGTTCATTATATATATATAGGGGCATATTTGTCCATCCGTGATTTTTTCTTAGTTGTTAATGATAAAAAAACTAAATTAGTTGTACGGACAGGTTCAAAAGGTAGGACAACTCTTTATTTGGATTTTTTTCTATATCATTTCTTAAATAGGGACTATATAACAAAAAACTCGTGTTTAAAACTATTTTCATGTATAATAGAAGATATTTAAAAAATATTTTTTTTATTCCACGAATATAATTCACCTAAATATGATATAATTTATTTAAAATAAATTAGGCATAATTTTTTAATTTTTAAAAGCGTTTTAATAATTTCTCGCATAATCTTGATAGGCTAGAATGCGTGCTTATAAATGACTATATGAATCTTCTTAAATAAGAGGAGCTTTCTGGTATTAAAAGTCTAGAGTTCAATTGTTATCTTTTGGGGATAAAAACACTAGGTTTTTTCATGTTGCTACAACCCAAAAAAAGAAGAAAAAATATAGTGTCTATGGTTAGGGATGGCAATTAAAACCGAACCGATGGGTAACCGCATGAAATCAAACCAAGCAGTCCGATTTTGAAACTGACTAAATTATTTTGGTCGTGGTCTCGGTTTTAAATTTAGCAACCAACGCAATTTTAGTTTTGGTTTTATGATAGTAACCGCGTAATCGAACCACGTGACCGAACCGTGTAATCATGAACTGATATATATATATTATTTACAATTAATCCCTATTTTATATAAATATTTTTATTTACTTAATATTTACAGTTTAATCCATATCATTAGGAACGTTTATTGTAACAATTAATAGTTTTGTGATTTGGTTTTTGTTTTTGGAATTTATATTTTATATTTTAGTTATGCATTTGTTCATATATAAAAAACAATGGTATGCGATTTCGCGGTTTTGGTTTTGGTTTGGTTTTTTATAAAATTTAAAAATCTTAAACGGTTTCACAATTTTGGTTTTGGTTTCGGTTAAAATTAAATGGTCTGGTTTTAAAGCCCTTTAGAAAAAGTTGACGATTTTTTTATTTTAGTTTTGTATGAAACCGAAACAAAACCAGACCACTGACATCCCTATCTATGATTAAAGATTCAAATGACATATGGCTTAATAATCAAAAGGATAATAAAAATCATGTTAGAAACTACTTTTGTGAGCTATTTTGCGATAATGTGTCTAGAGATATGGGGTTTGAATATCTTGTGAATGATTGTAACCATTCTATTGACCCAGAGGATCATTCCTTACTTACAATGGTTTCAAATGATGAGGAGATTAAAATAAACTTAAAAATATGAAAGATCTTAAGTCTCCAAGTCCTGATGGCTACCAGGTTGTTACTATAAGAAAAATTGGGACACTATGGGTAAAAGCTTGTGTGACTCTGTTAAACGTTACTTTGTGGAGGTGATAAGACATCTATGACTTACGCTATGTTTGGAACACTGGAATGGAATGACAATAGAATTGGAATTAGTATGGTAATGAAATGGAATAGTCATTACCATTTCTATGTTTGGTGACATGAGAGATTACGTGTGGTATTGAAATGATATCAAAAAGTAAAATAGTAATTTAATTAAATTTTCAAACAGTATAATAGTTAATTTAATTAAATTTCATTCCAATTCAAATATTTGATTAGTATTTGATCTTGTTTTTTGATCGATTAATGATTAAAACCTAATATCATGTAATTGGAATTAACTAATACCAAGTTTATCTTGATATTGGTTAATCCTATGTTTTATGGGATCAGGGAATCCTTGGTAATAGAAATGAGATTTAATCTCATGTACCAAACATAGGAATTGAATGATCATTTCCATGACCATTTGAATCCCGCCTCGAATCCCGCATACCAAACCCACCTTATTGTTTTAATCCCCAAAGTGGAGATCTCATAAAGGATTAATTAGTTTCATCCTATAAGTCTATGTAATATATCGTATAAAGTAGTTACTAAGATCCTCGTTGCTAGACTTTATCCACTCATTTCAACCATCGTTGGACTTTTTCAAAGTAGTTTTATACCTGGTAGGCAAACGTCTGATAGCATAATCATCACCCAGGAAATTCTACACAATCTTAAAAGATCCAAAGATTAAAAAAAAAAAAAAAAAAAAGGAGAATGATTATAAAAATCAATCTTGAAAAAGCCAATGACAAACTCAGTTGGGATTTTCTTGAAAACACTCTTGATTTCTCTAATTTGCCCAAATAGTGGATTGATCTTGTTATAAATTGTGTTAGGAAGACGTCTTCTAAAGTCCTATGGAATGGGGAGCCCCTTGAGGCTTTCTCTCCCTATATAGGGCTTAGACAAAGGTACCTTTTGTTCCTATATTTTTTTGTTCTATGCATGGAGAAATTGTCTAGCATGATTAATAAATAAGTTGTCCAGCGAAGATGGAAGGGATTGAGGATCGCCAGAACTGGCCCGATCTTTACCCATATTTTATTTGCTGATGATATCTTTTTTTTTGGCCAAATCTAACCCTAGAAGCTATGATTCTATTATCAGTGTCATGCGTAGATTTTCCTCTGCTTCGGGTCTTGTTTGAATCTAAGTAAATCCAAAGTCTTTATTGCCCCCAAAGTTCCATCCATTGCTACTAAGGAGATTAGTAGAAAGTTAGGTATTAATCTTTGCAAGGATCTTGGAACTTATTTGGGAGTTCCACATATTCATAACAGATTTAGTGGTAAAAAATTCAATTTTATATTGGAAAAAATGCAAAAAAGATTCTCGAGTTGGAAGGCTTCCAACTTGTCCATGGCAGGTAGGTCCACTTCAATAAAATTTGTTTTAACCACTATACCTCTTCCCCGTAAACTAATCCCCTCCCCCTCAAACTTTGTGATAAAATTGATCAAATTGCTAGAAAATTTCATTGGGTAGAAACGAAAGGAAAAAGAAGATTTCACCTTGTTAATTAGGATAGGATTTGTATGCCTCAAGATTTGGGAGGCTTAAATATTAGAAAAACTAGACTTAATAACAACGCCTTTATGTCTAAACTAGCTTGGACAATTGTTTCTAATGATAATAGTCAATGGATTTCGACTGTCTCACATAAATATAGCATGGAGAGAAACCCTTCTTCGTGGGTCAAAAGGCAGAGAGGCTCCCATGTTTGTAGAGGCATTTGTAAGTCCAAGGACTGTACTATAAGGGGCTTAAAAATGAAATGTTGTTAATGGAATTAATGTTAATCTGTGGACTAACTAGTGGTATGATGAGGGGCCTTAAGAAATTGCAAAATACTTATGATCTTAAGGTTTCAAATATTTTAGACGATTCTGGTAGTTGGTATCTTCTACCAATCGCCCACCTTATCTCAAATAACCAGGTTAACAATATTTTGTATTCTGAGCCTCATAACATTCTTAATGAGGATATTTCTATATGGTTCTTGGAAAAATCTAGAAAATTATCTACTAAGTTGACTTATTCCCTTTTTTCTAATTTTAAAGTTCCAATAAATTTTTCTAAATGGAAATGGATTTGGAAGCTTAAAATTCCCCTAAAAAAAAGTTGGAAAATTTTCTGTAAGAGACTGATAACCAAATGAAGTTTCTATCTACCATGTGTGAGCGATGTAATAATGCCATTGAGTCTATTAACCATATGCTTAGACCTTGTCCAAGGGTTTGAGTTGTTTGGAATGCTTTCATAGACAGAGGTAATTTGAGGCGAGAAGGCTTGGAGCTTCCAGAATGGATTGCCAGTTCCATTAAAGGGAGAAATGTTAAACCCACTATTTTGTTTTTATTAGTATACATTTTATAGAAGATTTGGAAGGATAGAGACAAGGAAGTGATCGAAAGAATTGTCCAATATCCTAACATTGTTGCTTCTATAATCTCTCAGCTTGCCAAAGAGATGATGGAAGCTTTCTATCCTAACAAAATCAGAAATGGATTGTTGATTAATCATTCCCCTAATTAGCTACCTCCCCTTATAGGTTTCTTCAAGCTTAATACTGATGGGAATGCGCTAGGAAATCTAGGAAAATGTGGTATTGGAGGACTCGTAAGGCATATGGATAGTACTTGGAAAATTAACTATTTTGGTCACCTCACTTCCTGCACAACAATCATAGAGAGAAATCAAGAGCATCTATATAGGTCTTTGTCTGGCGATTACTAGGGGTTATCCTAGAATAATTGCGGAGTTCGATTCGAAAGAAACAGTTGATCTCATCAAAGGGGACTGTCCTGAGAGTCACGTCTATAGGAACTGGATTATAGAGTGCAAACAAATTATTGATACTTATAATTCCATCATCCAAGTTACTAGAAGGATCAACAACATATGTGCTGATTACCTTGCCATGGTGGGGGCGAACAACGGAATAGAAGTTCACTATCCCGAAGTGCCCCCGGAAAGAATGGAAAGGCTCTTAATCGTTGAAATGAAGAACGAGACTTTTTTTCGTAGTTCTTAGTTTGTTTGTGTGTATGCCTTCGTACCAAAAAAATAAAAAATAAAAATTTTGATAACTTGTATCCTAAATGTTCTTAGTTTAGTTGGTATTTAATAGTTAAAACAAGTCTTTAACAATCCAGATTATCTTATGGGACGTTTTCTTTTAAGAAAATGTTGAGTCTCAACCATTAGTATGATTACACTAAAACAGCCACAAGAGAACTTACTAGAGTAGCAAGCTCCTTGAATGTGATCATCCTAGGTATTCCACATGCTAATTTTTCTCAATGTGATAATGATATATCAGAGTTGTGATAGTACTTGTATCTTCAGACTTGAGGTATTGAATATTACATTATGTGTGTTTGGTTGCTTTGATAATACAGAGTATTGTATTATAATCACAAGACTTCAAAGTTATTTACTGGTATAACGAAAGATATATGTGACTATTTCAATATGAAATATTGGATCTATTACTCTTAGCTAAAAGAAATGTGTCATATGTGATTGAATTTATTATAATTCAATGTAGACATTGGTCAGGACAGTGTGACAGTTGAGATAAGATTCCAATTGGTGTTACAATGAATTATATCAAATGATAGAAATATGATAGAAATATAAGATTTTAACTTTATCCATACTCAGTTGGTTCTTTCGGAAACACGAGATAGAAATATTGTATAGTATGAAAAATGCAACTAATGAGGTTCTCTAGGTGAAATTCTTATCAATTGGATGTGATTATGATATGTAGGTAGATATGACTCACAGTGCTTGAAGAAAGCTATTAATTGTGTATAGTGAAAGATATGTGTGACTATTTCAATATAAAATATACGATCTATTACTCTTAGCAAAAAAAAAATGTTATATGTCATTGGATTTATCATAATTCAATGTAGACGTCGATTAGGATAATATGACAATTGGGATAAGATTACTATTGGTGTCACAATAAATTATGTTATCAATTGATATAAATATGATTGAAACATAAGATTTTGACTTTATCCATACTCTGTTAATTCTTTCAAAAACTCGAGATAGAAAGATCATATAACATGCAAATTGCAACTAATGTGGTTCTCTAGGTGAAATTCTTATCCATTGGATGTGACTAAGATATGTAGATAAATATGACTCACAGTGCTTGAAGTTATCATAAAGAAATTGTTTATTCACAAAGGGTAAAACCAGAATTGTTAAAATTTAATTGACAAGTTATTTAAATAATTATTTTCACGACTCAACTTTTGATATTAAACTAATGGGTCACATACAAATGGGGAATGGCAATTTAGATAACCTTTAAAGGGAATAGGTGATAATCTTGAACTGTTTAGAACTTCAAGGACCAAAGTGCAAAATAGAAAAGAAGGGAGTATGGTTTTCACCATAGACGGCTTCTAAAATGGGAAGCCACTACAATGACCACCCCATATGAAAATTAGCTAATATATATACACTGCTCCTTCACTCTAATATGTATATACTGCTCGGATCTACAAATTTGAAGTTTGGATTTGTAGACCTGTATGTATAGACATATATATTAGAGAGCTTGGATTTGTAGACCCATGTGTATAGACATATAAATTATAGAGAGATACGTGGGCTGAACGGTGGCGATGGCGATGGGTGGGTTGGACGGTGGCGATGGCGATGAGTGTATTAGACAATTTATTCCATGGAAGCACCATAAATATTTGTTTTCTTAGGTTTTTGCCATACTTTTTTTTCCTGTGGGAAATGATATAAAATATAATTTGGGATGTATCGAGTTTGGATGACAAAAGATAAGGGATCTCTATGGTATGTGATGAACAATAGAAAATTATCGCAGACAGTGTCTCAAATAAAGGGTGTCAGTAATAATTTTCTGTTTCAATAATTGAGTTATTAAAATATATACATGATTTAATAACTTGTTATCTAAATTAGGTGAATCATATTCACGAAGGTAATTAAATTAAAAACTTTAGTCAAAAATTATACTTGTGAAGTCAATATTAAATATTTTTATTTTTTATTTTTGACCTTAAAAATAAAAAGTGAAATGAGATTTTGTAATTCATTTTTTCTCCAAATTGTGATATGCCTTCTAAGGAAAGGTTTATTGGCACTCCCAAAATATCATTGTACACTCTAATTTTGCTATTTACCTTTCTCTAAAATGGTATAATTAGAGTATAGGTGTGCCAATAGCATTTTCCTAAAACAAAGGGGCAATGCCAATAGCAACTTTGGTTTTCCCACCATTTGTGTCAACATTAGGTTTGAACTATCCAATGTGGTCAATTAACACATGGAATATATCTTAAAAAATTGATCAATTTCACTTTGTGCTATAAAGTTTACAATCAATTATATTTTGCTCCCTAAATTATCCATTACAGAGTATATACCTCGTGTTTAAAGACAATAATTTTGAATAATTTATAGTAATTGAAATTTTTTAATGATGAAAAGAAAATTTGTTGACAACTTGTTATTTAGTTTTTACACAAATTTTGAATCAATCAGGTGAAAATGTTTTTAACCATCCAATGATTAAAAACATTTCAAATTTAAAATATATGTTGATTTATTGATTAGATTACAACTTAAAATTTATAAGTTATATTTAACAAACACTTACAATGACCTAACTTTGCCTAAATCTCAACATGATTCAGAATTTTTTCATGATTCAGAACTTTTTTTTGATATCATTATTCTTCAAATTCAATACACGAGATACGATTTAATTGTTTGAATAATAAATTTAATAACATATTTGTTCAATATGTTATATTCATCGGATTTTTACTCATTTCTAGTACAATTTAAAAGTTCAGAGAAAAAATATATAAACTTTAAAATGCAATATGTTACACATGAAAAGTTATGTCTCATTTGTTTGGATGGAATGAAATTAAGGTGAAATAGAATAAGAGAATGAATAGAATGGATTTGTTAATAGAATCACTATTTCATTATCTTATTTGGTTGTTATGGAATGAGAGAATGAACAGAATAATGAAACATAACAAAATTTTCTTGATGTCCCTTTGGAATCAATTTTGAATATATATCTAATAATAAATTACTTAAAAAAAAATTACTACAAAATAGTTTATTTCTAATAATAGGGATGAGATTTGGGGAATAGACTTTTGTGAAAATAGTTTTTTTATTCCATCAGGATAGGTTGATTTCAATCCATGAACTAATGAAATTCAATTAATCATATTTCATTTCAATGGAATCAAATTTTTGATTTCATTGGACAATCAAATAAGGGAATCGGAATCGACTGTGGAATGACGATTTCATTCCACCTCGATTCTGTTCAACCAAACGGGCCGTTAGAGTACAGATAAACTTTGGGTGGTTCAAAGTATAATTAAGCTAATATTTAAATACATACAAATGTTTATGGATAATGAAACCCTTCATAACCTCTAAATCAATGATAAAAACCAAGTATATATCATTGATAAAAAAATAAAAATAAAAATTAATAATATTAGCCTTTATTATTGGCCTCTCCGCCAACCCTAAACCTCCCTTTATAAATTCTCCAAACAAAATTAAACCCATATCAAACCATGAATATTCATCCCAAGATTCTTTAATTCCAAAGGGTATTTATGTCCAAAAAAAATAATGGGTGCAAACCTATGTTGCTTTAAGCCATCAAATTCAGACCAAAAAGAGGAGGAGATGATGAAGACTATGGCTATTCAAGAAGATGGGTTAACTTTAACCCTAGAGGAATGTCTAATGGATTCACCAGGGTTAAATTTTAACCCTAGGTCAACCCCTGGGGTTGATGGTTTAACTAGGGTGTATAAAAAAGTATATCCCTCTTCTTCTTCTCCTCTTGATCAAAGTCGTTTCTATACACCAAAACTTGATTTTTCAAGTGAAAATTTGGAAATATTAACGGGTGATGTGACGGAAGATGATTTGTCGGTTTGTTCGAGTAGTAGAGCGGAGAGTGGAAAGATAAAGAAGAGAGTGAGCTTTAAGTTGCCGGAGGAGAGTGATATTATCATATTTTATTCGCCGAGAGAGGATTTTGAAGATTGAAAAATAGAAAGTTAAAGATATCTTCGGTTTGTTTATAAATTTTCATTTTTTTTTATTTTTTTTTTATATTTATCTTTGTTGCTTGTGTTGTTTATATCAATATATTTGTATAACTAAATGTTGTTAATTGGATTATAGGATGTCTCTTTTAATTAATTATGTTACTAAAATTGAAATTAAAAATAAAAGCAGATAAATATTTGGCTAATTTAAAAAAATCATTTCAATTCAAATTGAAAATAGTTGAAATATTTAAAAAAAAAAAACCAACTAATTTAGAATTAAAAATATTTTTCAAAAAATTAATTTTAGAATTAAATATATTATGTTTTTAAAACGGTCAGTTTTGAATTTAGCTATGACGGGTATATATATATATTTTATTTATTTATTTTTTGAGATGTATTAAAGTTTAGGATTTTAAACTTTTTGGTAGGTGGCAAATCTAACTTAGGAAAAGCAAGTGATTTTAATCAAATAAAATAAAAAAGCAACTTTTAGGTGAATTTTACAAGATTACCCTAAAAGAGAAAAAAGAATGAAAAAGAAATAAAAAGTGGTTCAAAATGCTTATGTTTAAAGTTGAACCAACAACATGTACTTAAAGTATACTTAAATTAAAGCTTAAATTAAAACGGTTAAAGATGATTTGTAAGGTCAGTAATTCGAGTTTACAGAAAAATACTGGTTAGAAAGGGAAGCCACGCATCCCGAATATCACGAATGAACTAGTCTTTCATCTTGTGTGAATAAGGAAATACTGTGAGTATACTAAAAAATTTAAAAATTAAGTATGACAATACTATTTTTCCTTCCATCCAAACAAGACCTTGAGCATTTGTACATGGATTGAGAAAATAACCAAGATATTACGTGGACCAAATTCCAAATTGAGATATTATCCAAAAAGTGGTTTTAACTTTATGTCATCGTTGTTGAATTATAGAAATCAACTAATAAAGATATTTTCAACCACAACGTCACTAGGTGGCGTTGTTTGGATGAAAAAAAAAATGGATAAAAAAAAAAAAAAGGAGAAGAAAAAAATTATTTGGTAAAGGGTAATTTTTTATTTTTTATTTTTTGTTTCTCTATAGATAACCTATTTAAACCACAATTAAATTTTTAGTCCCCCAAAATATTTTTAAAAAATCCCTGCAATTTGGTCACCTTATTCACTCATATTTATAATTATGTCATTTTGTCCTATGTAATAAGACAAAAGTATACAAAACAGGGTGTTAATGTTAACATAAACTGTTCAAGTAATACACCTTACCTATATTACAAAATTACAATTGAATTTCATGTTAACATTCTTACATTTCATGTTCTTTTTTGTGTGTTGACATTAACTCATTGTTTTTATTTATTTTGTACACGTTAACGTTAAATCATTTTCAGCAATATATCTTATCTATGTTTTTTTTTTTGTTGTTAAACATTGTCTATCTTACAAAACTACTATTTGAATTTCGCGTTAACGTTAACGCATTTTTATATATTTTTTTGTGTATTTCATGTTACTGCATATTTCCTTATTTGTTTGTGTGTATTAACGTTAACGCATTTTTCACCATCGGACTGTGGGGTTTTAGCATTAATGTATTTTGTTTTTTTTAGGTTCTGTGCATTAACGTATTTTGCTTGAATGTTTACGTTAACATCATATTGCATATTTTTATCTTGTGCGCATTAACATTAACTATTATATGTGGTATTTTATCATTTTAAGCTGAATGTGTGTTTGCGTTGAGTTTGCATTAACGTTAATACACATTTTATGGGTTTTCTTCTGTGTTAACGTTAACATGTTTTACGTTGTCCGGAAGAAACATATGTGTGAAAATCACACAAATACTAACGTTAACGTAAATTGAACACCCCTTCCACCTCCACCACCATTCATATCCCCACCATCACCACCGCCGGCACATATCCTCCACCATTCATATCCCCACTATCATCACCTCTAAGATCGCCGATGAGGATTGTCAATCTCTATTTAAGAAGGCGATTCACGAGGTTGATTCGAACATCGAGGAATTTGAAGGTGTTAAGTCGTCGGGAAATGACGCAGTTGTCGTCGGAACTTCTGTTTCGAAAGCGGAAAATGATGAAGTGATGGAGATTTCGCGGAGCGGAGCATGCTTGTCGCACAGATGTCGGTGATCGGACGGATATGAGAAATGAAAGACGTAGTGATGGTGGAGTGAAGGTTTCTAACCGCTGTATACGCCGTTCTCGGCACCGTCACTGTCGAAAACTGTCGTTCTTCTCGCTGCTCCCTTATGAACCTAATGTTAGGTTTAGAGAGAGAGAGATGTTCTGGGTTTTCAGATCTAGAAACCCAAATCTCAAATGGAGAGAGAAGATTGAGAGATGATTGATAGAGAGAGAGGAGGGACACAACCATCACCGATGACAACGTGGTAGACAACGTCGCCGTTGTAAAAAGAGCTCGTCACCGTCTCAAATGTGAAGGGACGGCGAGCAACTGCTCATTTATAGAGAGTATTGGTTTAGAGTAGGGTTGGTCATGGGCCGGGTTCGGGCCGAGCTTTAGGTAGGATATTACAAAAAAGTGCCCGGCCCTAGCCCGACCCGACCCTAAGTTCGGGCCTTGTTTTTATTCCCAAGCCCGGCCCTATCAAAATAATTAGGGCCCTAGCCCAACCCTCGGGCCGGCTCGGCCCTATAATTTATTTATTTTTTTCAAACCAAATCAACCCAAATCAAACACAATCACATTCAAACCAAAAAAAAAAAACTGCAGTTGATACATTGCTACAAGATTCATCTACACAAACATATTCATTACCATGCATTTCTATAACCAAAAAAGGCCACACACACACACACACACACACACATATATATATTTATATTTATATATTAATTTAAATCAACGGACCGGGCCGGGCCGGGCCGGGCCTATAAAATATTGGCCTTGCCCAAGCCCGGCCCTAATTTTACTCGGGCCTAACTTTTATAGTCCAAGCCCGGCCCACGGGCTCAAAACACATACCCAAACCCTAAAAAACAGTGGGTGGGCTTGGCGGGCCGAGCGGGCCCCCAAGCCCATGACCATCCCTAGTTTAGAGAGAGGAAGAGATGTGTGAATGGATTACGGGATAAAGAGAGAGAGAGCACATTAACGGTTAACGTAAATAAGAGAGAGGGGGTCTTGTTTTAGGGGTATACGTGTCTTTTTACTATCCTTTTTTGTCTTTGGAGGACCAAAAACTTAATTGGTTGTACCTTGAGATCTGATTCCTAAATGAACAGTTGAATTTTTATTTTTTATAAATGGTCTTTTAAATAAGAATTAAATAATAAAAACCTCTTTGTTAAAAATGAAATTAGGGGGAAAAAAAATACACAATTTCTTAAAAAACAATTCTCACTATTTTGATTGGAAAATGAAAAAAGAATGAGAGAAATTCTTAAGAATTTTTAATTTATTTTTACAATATACGATAGTAAAATATTAAATTATACTAAAATGAATTATTTTCATTCATTTCATTTTTTTCTTTCTAACCAAAGCAATACAAAAAATATTTTTCTTTTCGCAATGAATAAAAAATATTAGGGATAATTGGTAACTAGTCCCAAATAGTGGGTGTAATCTATTATTAGTCTCATTTAAAACATAAGTTTGATTTAGTCCTTTAAATTATTTTTTGCTTGAATATTGGTCTTGCATGTGCTTACGTCTGTGTAATATTATTACATGTGTTTGTATCATCTGTGTAATATTAGTTACATGTTATAAATTATATGTAACAATATTACATGCATTTGTATAATATTTTTTACATCTAACAAATATTTTATACACAAATTATGTACATATAATTGCGAGAGTATATTAAGCCTTAAGTTTTTTTTTTTAATGCGCGAGACTAACACACAAGTTGCCGTTGCTTATGAGATTTTTTTTAAAATTAAAAGTAAAATAAGGGGCTTACCACATAAACACCCAAATATTATCCTCTCATTTTTATTTTTTTTTAATTATGAGTAAAAAATTTAGATAAGAAAGAATAAATAAAATAAGAAAGAAGATTATTAAATTCTTTAGGAAACCACTTAGAATTTTTTGTCTTCAATTTTTTTTTTTTTTTTAATTCTAGTTAACATCAATTAAATTAAATTCAAGATAAATAATATTTTGTCCCTCGTGATTTGACCAAATTGAATTGTACATGTATGTGGTATTTTCGTTAACACTTACCCTATTATAATTCATACAAAGTACAACAGTTATATTTTTTTGTTAGACTTAACAATTAAATCTCAAAAGTCAAAATCAATAAATTATTTAATATTAATTGATAGTTACATCTTCAAGTTGGAGTCAAACCAAGTAACATCCATTTGCTCCTTTTCTTCCTTAACTTTATTCTCCCCATACGAATCGGGTATAATGGTAAATTTATCATTTTATAAAATTTTGTTAATTATTTGAACATTGTACTGAAATCTTAACCACATGGTAGGTAAGTGCTAACGAAAAATTACTTGAGTTTAAAATACAATCGATCAAACAACAGGAGACAAAGTGCTATTAATTCTTTAATTTATTTAGTTAATATTAATCCTTGTTAATTTGTATCTAATATTATAATTAAATTTAAGTAAAATATTGTTAAAAAATAACATAAAAAATATAACCTTATATAATAAGAATCACTAAATAAAATCAATATTACATTGGCACATATAAAAAAATAAACAATAAAAAATATTTGTATCAATTTAATATGTATAATAAAATTATAACTACATTAACTTCTAGGAAAGTTTAGTGATTTTTCTTTAATACCTCGATTAACCAAATTAAACAATTATGCATATAACACAAATCTCAAGATTTACAATTAATAATCACTAGAAATCACAAAAATAAATTGTTCCCAATTTTAAGGAAAAATATACATACATTTGTTGAGTAAAAATACTAACGGTTAGAAGATTCTAACTTGCAATCAAATGTTGTTGTGAAATAATTTCTTTAATTTATATAGCAATTTAGAAACTCTCGATTAATCAATGCGGGGACAAGAATTTAACACCCGCCTTTAAATGAAATTCCCAATTTACAAGAATGTTTTGAGTACGAGAGAATGACGAGAAATGTGCAATTCTCAATTTGCACAAATGATTTGACTACGAGAGACCCATAACTTTGTCTCCAATATCATATTAGAATAATTGAGAGACGGAATATTAAGGTGGCGTTTGGTTAGTGTTCCCACTTTTCTGAACCCAACTGGAATGAGTTGGGTTGAGTTGAATTGGGTTGGGTTGAGAATTTTGGGAACAGAATTACGTTTGGTAGCGACAATTTTTGTTTTGTGCTGAGAACAGAATGTGTTTGGTAACGATTTTATCCTAAAACTAATTTATTTTATTTTTTATTTTTTTTTGTGTTTGGCAGCGGCGACGGCGGTTTGTCAGACGGCAACAGCGGCGGCCGGACGGCGGCGATGGCGGTGTGTCAGACGGCGACGGTGGCGGCGGCAGTGGTGGCCGGACGGCCGGAGGGGCGGCGGAGGTGGCCGGCGACCGTCGCCGGACGGCGGACGACGGACGACGGCTGGTGGTGGTGGTCAGCAGGCAGATGAAGACAAAAGTTGAGAATTTTGGGTTGACTTTTTTGGACACAAAAATAAACAATTTTTTTTTGTTTCTGATTTCTTTAGGATTTTGAGAATCAATTCCTATTTTTTAGGTTGGGTTGGATTGAGTTTTGTGTTTACCAAATGCGTTCCCAAAAATCAAACCCAAAATTTTTGGGTTAGGTTTGGTTGGGAACACTAACCAAACGAAGCCTGAAAGAATACGAAAGAATGACAATCTTGACTCTGATAACAAAGGTTCAAACTTAAAACCATTGCTAACGAGTGGAGCAACTCTTTTAATTTATATAACAATTTAAGAATTCTCAAGTAATCAATGTGAGACATTAATATAACAGCTAGCAATCTCGCGAGGATGATAGCTAGTGTAATTAATCCATTATTTTTCATCATTAGTGAGGATAAAAATTGTTTAGAGAGAGAGTTATTCCATTTCTACCAAACAGTCCTCTCTCAACTCGTGGACCATTAAGTAAGCTCCCAAAAGTATAGCTACCGACCTCCCTTTACTTAATTACCACTCTAGTGAATAACCTTTTTTTCTGTTTCAGCATCTTTAAAGATAGATAGAGATAGAGTTAGAGAGAGAGAGAGAGCTGGTTTTTAGAGAGAGAAATGGGTGGGGAAACATTGAAGCTGTTGGTGGTTCTAGTTGTTATTCTTGTAGAAGGGAAATGGGTCGCCGGAGCAGGAGGGGTGCATCATGTGGTCGGCGGCGACCGTGGCTGGGATCCTTCGTCGGACGTCGCTTCTTGGTCCGACGGCCGTGTCTTTATGGTCGGAGACAAAATATGTAAGCATATCCCCCTTCTACCTTTACCCTACATTAGTAATATATATATATATATATATATATATTTTATTATTATTTTTTTTTTTCTCCCCATAAAAAAAGAGATAATTTGTGGGATTTTGTTTGTTAATTTAATGGGTTATATATATTTTTATGAAAAATCGTTTTTGGTGCGAGTCTCAATCCCAAAATATAAGATTTTCTATAATTTCATCACCCGTTCCTTCCACGTCCGGGATAAATTTTTAATCTCTTCCTCAAACATCAAATCTTTGGTCTACGAACCCTCGATTAGTCTTTCCAACCGTGACTATTGAGTCAAAATTATTGTTCGGGCTCTAATACTAGTCTAGGGGTGGACTTAAACCTCTTCAATTTTAATACTAGTCTGGGGGTGGACTTAGACCTCTTCACATTTATAATATCAGTCTCTTCTACAATCGATGTAGCTTCCATCCGGACAACCAAACTAATCTAAATATTAATAATTAATATATTTAAAATTTGCTGTTTTTTTCACCTTTAAAAAAGAAGAAGTTCCATTTAAGTAAAATGGGTGGTGTTTGGGCAGGGTTCACCTACTCCGCAGCAGAGGAGACTATCGTGGAACTCCGAAGCATGAACGAATACCTATCGTGCGATGTAACGAACCCCATCAAGATGTTCACGGACGGCCTAGATATAGTCCCCCTTGACGGAGAAGGAATCCGGTACTTCGCGAGCGGTAAACCCGAGAGTTGCAAAAACGGGCTGAAGCTCCACGTGGACGTAAAGCCCATAGATAGAAATGGGCCCCAGAAGTCCGACGTGGTATTGGCAGCTGGGCCCAAACCTTCGGATTCAGCCCATTTAAGTGGGCTTTCTGGTATATTTATTTTTGGGCTTTTGCTTTCCTATATGAGCCTCTAAAAAAACACTATTGAAGCCCATATCCCTTAATTATTGAAATGCTTTTTTTTTGGCCCTCTTTCTAATTTAGTTTGGAATTTTGTACTAGTTATAATGGATTAAGGATTTTAATTCCTTCTTATTGATGTATTTTAATTTTCTCTTTTGTTTATTTTTTTTAGATTTTAATTATATGTATGATGTACTGATCTAGACACCGTTTGACAACGCTTTATTTAAGTACGGTTTTAACTAGACAAAGCAAGCCACCGTTGGTATGCTCATTAACTGCTCGGGAAGAGAGGGACTCAAGTAAAGGGTTTCCTTTCTGAGGAGCTGAATTAGCTGATGAGCATAGTGTTGGCTAACAGAAGAAGAAGAAAAAAAAAAAAAAACGAAATGAAGAAAAAAAATCAATAGAGTTCGTAATCTATTGATCTCTTATAATATAAAACTAAAAAATAAAACGAAAACATCAAAAAGAGACTAATTTTGTTCTTGGAAAAAAATACTTGAAATTATGTTTTCATTTATTTAAAAAAAAAAAAAAAAATTAATGAGTGAAAGAAATGATACTTTTAAGTTTTAAAACATAAATATATATATTTTTTTGCTTAAAAGCAAAAAAAATACTTAAAAATCGTAACCAAATAACATTTCAGTTAATTTTATAATTTTCACAGCCGAAAGAAAATTACTTGAATCAGGACATTCAGTATCTAAAATCAATTTGTCGATGAGCAAATAAAAGTTGTGATTTGAGATTTTTAAATTGTACAACAAACAAGTATTAAAGTTTAGAGTTCAAAAGTACATTATTTGCATCTCTATTGAAATTTTATGACTCCAAATTTACACCTTTCAAAAACGATCCTTCTCCTACACCAATATAATTTAAGTTAAAATCAAGAAAAATCACTAACCTATGCACACCATTTATTTTTTATTTTTAAAAATATTACAAAACGATTCTCCAATTTAATCATAACAAGGGTTAATTACACTTTGTCCCCTTTCAGTTTGATCACATTACAACTTTACAACTCTATGGTACTTTCGTCATAAACATCATGAAAGCTAATGATCAAACCGAAAAAAAAAAATCAAATTTAATAAATTATTTCATATAAATTGATATTTATGCTCCTCAATCGGATCAATCGGATCAATCGGATCAAGTTGAGTAATATCTATTTAGTCTAATTTTTTTCCTTTCCTCTCTTAGGTCAGTAAGGTATCAATGTAAATTAGTCATTTTACGTAATTTTATTAAATATTTAAGTGAGTGTAAATCACAGAAAATAAGCTATGACAAAAATAACCCAAGACTTGTAGCCTAGTGATTATCTAGTGTACCTCCTTAGTGACTAATTTAGTGTTCAAAACCCCTTCTCCCAACATTTGTACCTAAAAAAAAAAGTGATGATGAAAATACTACAAGGTGTAGAGTGCAATTCGATCAAACCACTGGAGTAAAGTGTAATTAACCCTCATAAGCTTACGATTAGATTAAACATTTTAGTTTTAGTAGAAACAAAAAATCACCAATTAAAAAAAAAAAAAAAGAGAGGATAAATTTAAGTTGGCGCACCTTCTTAGATTTCAGCCTTCAACGAGCTTAAGAATGAAATCCTCTACTATATTCTGAATCACAAAGAGACGAAATAAGAAACAAGAAACAGGTTCAAAGGCCCCCTTTGGCCTTTGTTTAGTGTTTCTGTTCCCAGTTATAGAAAAGAAAAACACACACACACCCCCAAAAACAAACTGTTCCAAGAATTTTAGAACAATTTTTTGGGAACAAAATGGAATTGTACCCAAAAATCTATGCATGTTCCTACTTTTACGAGAATAGAAACAAAAGTTTGGGTTACAGAAACACTAAACCCATGCTTTCAAAAAGGCAGTTCAAAGATTAACTTACATCGTTATCGTTAACCAACGGAACCAATTCTTGTTGAAGTAGCTTCTTCATCTCTTTCCCAGATTTGTTCAGTCTTATCCCTTCTCCATCCTGGCATTCAACTTATTAGTCAGATTTATAACTACAAAAAAATAAATTAGTGAACAATTCACGAAATTAAAATTTTAACCGATACAGACGCGCTACAGTAATTTTTCTAAAAGTCCAAAATTACTGTAATATATAAAAGTAACTGTAATTTTTCCATATAAAAAATTGCAATAACTTTTATATCATACAATGACTTTTGAACTTTTGATAGTAATTATAGATTTCTGGAAATATTATTATAACGCATGAACTGCATAAACTAAAATTTTAATTTCCTAAACTGTTGACCAAAAAATCCTTAATTAAGTTAAGACCTGAAAAAGTAGGGGAACTACAATTTCACAAGACGAATCTCGATGATTCCAGGGTTCAATCTTGACAGCTTCATCATCGTCCGAGAAAACTTCATCATGATCCCAATAATCACCTGCTGATAACAAACAAAATCTTGTATATATTGGATTAATTAAAATTGGAAAGAAATATTTCAAAAAAAAAATATAAAATTATTACTTTTTTTATTTTCGTTTTCTTCATCTTCCTCTCCCACGTCATTGGAAATTATTTTTTTTCCAGTTTTCCGTATTTTTCTCAATGCCAATTCGGCTTCCTCCAAGGAAGCTTGTCGCTTGACTCGCGCAATTCTTTTAAATCTGTAACTAAAAAATAAACGTATGTCAATATTAACCATTTATCAAGCTTAGAATATCGATAAAACCGACAATTTTTCTCTTTTTTTTTTTTTTTTTTATACCATGAATCGACCGGAATTGCAACCACATCCTCATCATAGAACCATAGGAGGTAGTGTGTCGAGGATTGCGGGCCTTCAAGAACACCATGATACTGAGATTGGCCGGTTTCATCTTCCAACAGCCAAGGGATTTTTTTGTACTTTGTTGAAAAGTTATGCAAATATGAAATTATCTAATGATGTGTTGGAAAAAACAAGAAGCTTAAGAAGCCATTCAAATAACTCTTAAGATTTGAGAACAAGAAAACCGGAAGCAAAAAGCGACTATGGAGGAAACAATGTTCTAGCCGCAGATTTAACACAAGCAAGGGAAACCCCAGAAAGGGGATCGTTAGAAAACATATTAACTAACCAATTCGAGTGTCTTTCGTTGAGTTTTTTGAAACACTTTCCAAAAATTCTGAAAATAGTTTTTTGAAAATTGTGAAAAATTGTTTGGTTTAGAATTGAAAAAGTTACTTAAAAAGAAAAAAGAGAAAATTTATTGACGATGTGTTCAAAAATTGAAAAGTAAACATGATGTGATATATTGGATTAAAAAGTAAACATGATGTGATGCATTGAAATACTATGTTGAAAAATTAAAGCGAAAATAATGATGATTGTCAAGTGAATGTATGGTAGAGAAAATTTGTAAAGAAGTAACAAGTAAAGATATTTGTAGATAATAATGATGATTGTCAAGTAAAATTAGTGAACAGTCTACGAGCTCAAAATTTTTGCCCATACACTCTACGCGTTACAGTAATTTTTTCAAAACACCAAAGTCATGAAGTCAATGTAAATTTTTCACATGAATTTTTTTTATGGTGTATAGTGACTTTAGACTTTTAATAGAATTATTGCACTTGTCAAAATATTATTGTACCGAGCGGATTGGATAAATAGTGAATTGTAAAATTTGGGCTTATGGCAAAAAAAAACCAATTAAATTTATAAAATAATATATATATATATATATATATATATATATATATATATATATATATATATATAATATTTTTAATAGGTGATGTGATTGATTGAGTATTGTGAAAATTATTTTGTAAAATTGTTTTTGAGTTGTGATGTTAAAGAAAAATAGTAGTATTTTGAGTTTTTGAAAAGTGAAAACAGTATTTTTGAATTTTGAATTCTCAACCGCCTAAGCATCCAATCTATGATCTATTGGCATGATCATAAGAATGATAGAATTAAACTTTTCTAGACATGACAAGAGAATATTCATCAAGCAACTAGAAAACCAAATAAAAAAAAAACAATAATGTGAGTTACCTTTGAGGCATTTATAAGTAGATCTCTGCTCAATCCTTCTTTCTGGAGTGACCATTTACAGTTAGTGTTCTTAGAAAAATCAGGTAGTCCACTCCTAAATTTACCAATGAAGTAATTCTCATGGCTGACTGGGACTGCCCTAACTCTAAATTCCTTCATTTCACAAAAAAAAAATAAAAAATGGGAAGAAGATTTAGGGTTTGATTGTAAGCACTAAAAACAAATAAATATATACATAAATTGTATAGAAATTAATGGAGGTTATCAATTACTGCGCATTCATTCTCGAAACAAACAAGTATTGTGTAGTTTTTAGTGAATCAAAACAAGAAAAACGCAAGAAGTGGCATTACGAGATTGCTGTTTTTCTCCCGCTTTTAGATCAAGAAACTAAAAGAGGATAAAGAAGCTTCCAGCAGCTCAAATTCAGCACAAATTGAAGTAAGAAACGCTAAAAATCAGTAACAAATTTATACTCAACCCGAATCAATCGAGTGACGGCGGCGCCACATTCGCCGCACTTCGAGCCGTCCTTCGCCATGGCTTCGCCTCATGATCTGCAGAGCGTCAGGTGCTTGCAATTGGTTCGGTAAAGTTTCTTCGTGATTCCACAGCTGCTACACGATGGCTTCAGCACCAAATCGAAGGACATTTTCGAATAATCAACGAAGAACTCCACAGATCGCTATCGATTGAATTAATTGTAGAAGAATTAGGATTCCGTACGTAGAAAAATGCTTAAAGATCGATCTCGATTGTTCTTGTGTAGAAAATGAGATTGAATTTGAATTTGTGTTTTTGAGCTTCCCGCTCAGCAGCATATATATAGAGATCGTTAGGGAGAAAAGAACATGATGCATTATATTACATTTTATTCCCATGCAATTTGTTCGAATTGCATTTTAGAATTTGTAAAATCCCTCATATGCCAAATAGTAAGGAAAGAAAAGATTTGAAAATCCTTTTGAAATAGGTGTAATTTCACAAATCCATCCTTCATCATCGCTTTGGCTATTCGCAGTTTGCTCTTCGCTCAACGTCCTTCTACTTCGCGACTGAGACCGCCATTGTCCATCGTCTTCTTCTTGGTCACCGCCATCCGTTGTCGTGTTCTTAGTCGTTGTCGGCTTCTTCTTCGTCTCCGTCATCGATCTAGGGTTGTACAGAGAGAGAGAAGAGCTCGAAAGTTATCGAGAGAGGGAAAGCAAACTCGATTGCATCCCAAATTTCGAAATCATCTCTACTTGATTTCGAAATCACCGACTTCGACGGCATTTTCATCATCGCTACTGTCAATTTTGACGATATCCACCGAAATTACACATATTTCGAAGATGTCGATGTCGATTTCGTCGTCGTCGCTACTGTTGTGACTTTAGTGGCATTGATCAGGGAAAATAGAGTAGGACACCAAAATTGAAGCTTCAGCTAATGGTTAGAGATTTTCCGAATGAATCTCTAAATCAATCGGAGGGTTTTCACACCTCCATCAAGCAAGCAAACAGATTTGGTGTCAAATTTATCCAAACAATAAAATTTGTAAATGAAGGGATTTCGAAATCCCAAACGCAACCTTACAGTTCAAAGTCAAGTGGAAATGTTAATACTTAATAGAATTGCATAAAATGACAAATTTACTCTTAAATCGAACCCAAACGGGGACTAAAAGAAAAGGAAAAAAAATAAGAAAAACATATATTACCTAATAGAAGTATAAATTGCAATTGGGTGATTTGGCTGAGAGGATGCAAACTTATATCTCGCACTGTTACAGGGAAGCTAATACTGCTGCTGATATGTTAACTAAGTTAGGAAGTGCTGGTGTCAATCGAATTTTCTGTTCGGGATTGTTTAAGACTGAATAAACTTCGCTTCCCGAACATCCATAAATCTAAAGATAAGTTTTTGATGGTTTAATCTTGTAGAGTTTTCTTTTATTAGTTTGCTTATGCGTTTGTTTTTTCGATTCAGAAGTTATGTCTTGCCCCCCTATGTGACTTATTTTCTCAATTTCATTTTATAAAATTTCTCCTCACTTCGCCGAGGGTTTCACAAAAAAAAAAAAATCATAAATAGGAAGAAAAATGCATATAATGGAAAAACAAAACAAAAAAAAAAAAAAAAAAACTTGTTTGGTATGGAAAAAAAATGCACAGTGTCAAAAGGTTTTTTTTTCAACACCAATTTGAGAGGAAAATGAGGGAGAGTGTTTCAAGAAGACAGTAAATTGCAGTTACTATTTTTTTCTTGGTATATATATTGGGAGAAAGGATTAAACTCTAATTCTACAAGAAAAGTAACTAGATATACACTGAGCTACAAGTCTTGGAATAGTTACCCCTAATAATAGAATCTCTAATAAGTAAAATAATAAATTAAATTAAAGTGAATTATTTTTCTTTCTTTCATTTTTCTTTTATAACCAAACAACACTTATATTAATTTTTCTTTTATAACAGATAAAAATATTATCCTCTCATTTTTTTTCTCTCTCCTTTTTTCTATCCTTCCAACTAAAAATATCCTAAGCAATTTTTTATCGGGAAAAAATAGAGAAAAAATGAATGAAAATTCTTAGAAAAGACAATAAAATTACACTTATATTCTTAATGATAAAAGTTTGAATTTATTTTTATAATATATGAACATAAAATAATAAATTAAATAAGTGAATAATTATTTGGAATTTTTATTATTTATTCCTCCAAAATAATAAAAACTATTAAAAAAACTTCAAAAAATCCCTAGCACGTGCAAAGGATTAAACACGTGCTAAAAACTTTCACAACTTCCTCATTCTTAAAATAATATGTTGATACATTCCTTTTATATAGACTTCTCAATTTTGTGCCGTTTTGTAGGTGAGATCGCCCTCTCCACGATCCTCTCTTATTTGCATGAGATATGACCATGATCCTCTCCTAATCCTATAGGATATGGTGGTAATCTCGCATATGCAATGTTAGTTGCGATCTTCCTCATGCATGGAGGACGTGGAGAGCTTGACCTGACCTTTTCTTGGCCTTTCCATGATAGGTTCTGATTACCCATGATTGGGCCTCCTTACCGGGACTCTTTCCTGGTGAGCTGATGTGTTCAGCCCATAATGAATATCAAGTTATTTTTTCTGGGTCAGATCATTAACCCGATCCGACCCACTAAAACTCTCCATTCCCAAGATAATTCCAATCCCGCGTCGAATCCCACATACCAAACGTCACTTTAATATGTTTGACACATGAGATTAAATCTCATTCCCATTACTAAGGATTCTCTAATCCCACAAAACATGAGATTAACCAAATATAAACTTGGTATTCGTTAATCCCAATTACATGTGATTGGGTTTTAATCATTCATCGACAAAAAAATGAGATCAAATATTAACCAAATATTTGAATTTGAATGAAATTTAATTCAATTAATCATTATACTATTTGAAAATTTAATTAAAATATTATTTTACCGTTTGATATCATTCCAATACTCATGTAATTCCTTTTGTCACAAAAAATAGGAATGATAATGATCATTCCATTCCATTACCATATTATTGTCATTCCATTCTAGCATACCAAACGTAACATAAAAGTGGAAGCTAAAACTAAAAATGAACCACAACTCAAAACTAAACATCTCATCAATTTCCTTATTCCTATCAAATCGATGACCAATATCTTATTTTCCACTATTAATATTCTGACCATATATCTTCTATGAACTAATTATCCCCAATTTTTTAAAAATATACATTTTCACCATTTTTTTTTTAGAAAAAATCAATTACAATCTTTAAAATTTCATATACTCCTCTAATTTATATAAATTTCAAATGAACTCTCCAAAAAATTATCCTTTAAATAATGCTCAATATTTTCTTTTATATGTAGATCAAGAGTCAAAATTATTAGCATTCAAATTAAAACTATATATTAATATATATTTTTATTTTAGATTCAAATATTATTATGCGGGTTTAAAACTAGTAAAAATGAAAAATAAGACGGAGAAACTCAAATTTATTAGGAAACACAAGAAATTACTAATAAATGGCTGCTTATTTGTCCCATCACAAATCATCTATTGATCAATCACAAGCAGGATTTTCAAATTTTGCCCCCTTTTTTAAAAGAAAAAATTCAAGCAGGATTGACATAAGTAATGAAGAAAAGAAAATGGGTTTACATTTTCTGGGGCCAAATTAAAAAAAATAAAATAAAAAGAAGCTCAAATATTTGTAGGTTAAGTTGACTGCCAATCTTTCTTGATATCAAAGGTGTAGTTGATCTCCAAATAGCACTTGTTATCATCATCAACAAACTGCAATTGAAAAAAAATAAAAATAAAAAATAAATAAATAAATAAATAAAATATATATAAATAAAACTATATATATTGAACTTTTTTCTTTAAAAAAATTGAGCTTTTTGCACTTTGCACCTCTGACGTTTTTAGAGAAATCCCAGTTTAGCCTATGTCCTTTCAATTTAAACACATTAAACGTTGAAGTATCCAAATCGTGTCAAGTTAGTCTTTCCGTCATTTTTTTATGATGGAATTCGCCCAAGTGGGTGATTCCATATTTGCCACGTGACTGATTTTTGTTTTAAAAAATGATGAAATTATTAATTTAGACCGACTTGACACAATTTGGATATTATAGGGTTTAATTTGTTCAAATTGAAAGTAAAAGGGCTAAACTAGAATTTCTCCTAAACTTCAGTGGTACAAAGTGCAAAAACCTAAAAAAAAATAGATTATTCTTAAACAGGTTAATGGCCCCCATGATTTGATCGATTTGCACTTTACGCTCCTATAATATTTTCGTAAGCATGTGACTCTTGTGATTCAGATTAAAGCGTAACAATTATATATTTTTTTGGGTTAGACCTCGAAAAGTAAAAAGTAATAAAATATTTTAATATCAATTGACATTTTCAAATCGGGATGGGTATAACAGTGAATTTTCTATTTCATGCAATTCTTTAATCATAACACATTGGTCTAAACCATAGAGGAGTGTTTACAGAATTACTACAGTGAATAAAATGTATTTTGGTCAAACCACGGGAGATAAAGTATCATTAACCCTTCTTAAAATAAAACACTCCTAATATTTTGTCGAGTTTTTTTTTTTTTTTTACATTTTAATTTTAATCATTTAGTTAACATCAACTGGATCTAGATCGAACCAATCAAGTTGATGTTAACTATTGATTAATTTGTATTAGATGTCATAATTAACGTTAATTGGAATTACCTTTGTTCTAGCTGAGTATGATCCTCTCGCAAACATGCCAGAAGGGGTCGACTCTTCTGGCATTTCATGAGTATATGGTTCTAACTGTGGACTGAAAGTTCCAATCATTTCTTTCGTGGTGTCCACTGTAATAATAAAAAAAAAACAATGAAATAATTCAAAATCTAGTATTTTTGACACAAGATCAAAGTTAGAGAGAAAGAGAGCACCTTTAATGCCGGTTTTCCAAACTGTGTTCTTGTATTTGAGGCCCGAGACAATGTTATTGTTGACTTGAAAAGTGAATTTTAGACTGTAACGACTTCCTTCTTTCAGAGTAAACCACGGGCCTTTGGGATTTCCAACCTCAGGAATCGGGAGAAATATATCTGGTCTTCCAGGAGATTTGATTGCAAGGCTCAAGATTTTGACTTCCGGATCGAGAGATTCTATATTGCATGAATTATGAGGTAAGATTTAAGGCTCCGTTTGGATGAATAGACTCCAATCAGAGAATCAGACTTTTGAACACCACATTGTAAGGGAAAGATTATTTTTCACCAAACCCACTCGCTTCATTAATTTTTTAAAAAATTCAATAATTTTGTCAAAAATCAATCCCGTAAATAAATAAAAATGTAATGAAATTGGGGGTTGTGATGAAGTTTTAAATGGCTTTAATTAAATTTATATTTATGTCCAAAAATTAAGCAAAATTAGAGGAGCAAAAATTGCACAAAAAAATAAATAAATTATAATTTACCACCAACAGAATTGATATCCACACTCCCAAGAAGCTGTTCCTTCCATCTTCTCAAGCTCTCATCATCCTTATTTTTCAAAAAAAAAAAAAAAAAAAAAAAAAAAGAATTAACAATTAATTTGTTTTAAAAAAAGAAACCCAAAATGGAAAACTAAATTTGGATCCTTAAATTATAGGGAAAATTTTATTTTGGCCCCTCAACTTTCGATTTTGTCAATTTGATCTCTCGATTATCGCAATTTCGCATTTTTGATGTGCGTAAATGGTTTAATTTTTTTACTAACAAAATTTAATAGATTTGTAACAATTAGATCAGTTAGACACCAATGATCACGCCATAATTTAGGGGGAATTTGGTGGTTCACCCATAAACAACACTGTGTTTTTAAGATACAAATGTACAGAATTAAAAGTTAAAATTTTAGTCTATTCAACTTACGCTGTATAATAAAAATTACTATAATTTTTACATGAAAAAAATTACAGTGATCTTTATGTATTATAGTACATTTTAACTTCTGAAAAAATTATAATAGCGCGTGATCGGTATGAACTAAATTTTATTTTGTCCACTAATTTTTTTTTTCTTTTAATGCCCATATAAAAAAAAAAAAAAAAAAAAAAAAAGAAAAATCAAACCTTGTCTTTCATCAAAATGAGCAATATAAGGAGAGGGGGAAAAATTATTTTTTTCAATTCCTCATTAAAAAATTAAAAAATTAAAAAAACAAATTAAATCATTCTCAAATTGAATTGAGTAATGTAAGGGGAGGAAAAAACTCTTTCTTTCTTTCTTTTTTTCGCATTTATCTACAAAAATTAGAAGAAAAAAATAAAAACCATAATTTTTTATATCAAATTGAGCAACATAAAGAGAAAAAAAAAATATTTTTTGTTCAATTACCCAACAAAAAATATTAAAAAAAAAAAAAAAAAAAACATAAAATCTTTCTCAAATTGAGCAATGTAAGGAGAGAGAAGAACCACAAATTTTTTCATTTTAAACAAAAAATAATGATTTTTTTTTTTCATCAAATTGAGCAACATAAGTAGAAAAAAGAAACATTTTTTTTTCAATTACCCATAATAATTAAATAAAAATGAAACCTTATCTTTCTCAAATTGCTCCTTGAGAGTGAACTGCGGCCCCAATTCAATCTTCCCCTCTCCTTCATCTTCATCATCCTCCGTCGTATACATCGAACTCTCACTCATCTGCCTCCCAATCTTCACCTCTGTTTCTCCCTTCGATTTATTCTCCTGAATTTCCTCTCCCTCCTCATCGAACCCCATTTTCTTCGAACTCGAAACAACTCCGACAGCCAAAGACATCAAATTTTCAGAGAATTTTTCACAGTCCTGCCAAACAGGGGAAAACAGAGGAAAACCCAGCTGAATTCGTGAAGGAAAAGGTAAACCCACTAAATCGAAGAGGCATTACATTGATTGGATTGAAGAGAGAGAGAAAAGAAATGGGTTGGAAGAATCCAAGGTAGAGTTTTACCCACAAAAGGAAATGGTTTCTAGAGAGAGAGAGGGGATTTGGGAAGTCGAAGCAGGGGAAGGAAATAGTCGTGTGGTGATCCGGAAATTTGAAGAGAGAGAGGAGATTGAGATCGTGAAGGGCACCAGCTTCAATGAAAACCACGATTCAAGACCGAGACAGCCTATGATTTGGAGGACGATACATACTTCTTCATTGACCCATTCTCTCTCTCTCTCTCTCTCTCTCTCTAGAAAAATGACACTTTTTACCCCAAATGTTTATCTTATTTGTAATTTGGACCCCTAACTTTTTACACGTTGATCCTCAAAAGTCTTGAATTTGTGTTGGATCCCCCCAAATTTGATGTTTTTGCTGTGTTAATAACATTTTACTCCCTGTATTTTATCTACTTATGTTATTTTGGTAAGCACTTTATTCCCCGTAGTATAAATTAAAGTGCAACCATTACGTTTTTTTTTTTAAAGATAAAACTTCAAATTTAATGAATTATTTTGTATTAATTGACATTATAATCATGTGTCGGAATGGGTAATATCGATTTGCTTTTCTTCTTTTTTTTCCTTTATACCCCATATTGGGTCGGGCTTAGAGCCAACTCTTCCCAAAGCCACCAAATCAGTCACTTTGGGCCCTAAATTTTAAGGGTCCTTTCGAATTGACCTCTATATTTTTTATTACAAAATATTTTTCAAAAATTTATTATGTCAAATTAAAAAAAAAAATCTCAATTTTGGTTTAATCACTATATTAATTATCTTTTTAATATGAGTATTTAAAAAAAAAAATTGAAGGGTCTCATTTTAAGGGTAGATTAATAATTTCATAAAATTCTATTAATTATTTAACTGTTATACTTTAATTTAAATTATATGGAGATAAAATGCCGTTAATCGCCCTTTTGCGTAATAAAACTATAAATATTGGGGTATAAAGTATAATTTATCCATTTCTTTTTTATTATTCCCCAATTGCATCGAACCGTTACGTTAAATTTAGCAACCATGCCAAATGTGCTTTTTTACATGTCCTTTGTCCCCTGACCAATATAAGCGTATCTTTTTCTTAAAAGAATAATAATAAATTAAAAAAAATATTTTTTTATTTAATTTAACCAAATATATTAATTATTATTTTTTTACCTGAAATAGACAAAAAAAATTATTTAAAATTAAAAATAAAAATAGAGAGAGAAAATATTAGTTCTCCCGTTATTATTTCAAAGATTATTCAATTTGAATTTAAAATATATTAACAACTAAGCTTTTGTCCCATTTATATAGGATCAGGTAGATGAATTCATTTACGTCATAGAGATTGATTAAGTGTTCAATTTAAAATTATATATATATATATATATATATATATTTATATTTTTGAATAAAATATGCTAAATTGTCTTTTACTCTCTTATTTTGTCTAATTATCATTTTATCTTCCTCTACGTTAAAAAATTACAGTTTACTTTGAACAAATCCACAAACTAACTTCTTCTTTTTTTCGTTTAAATTAACGGGATATGCTTAAAAATAGAAGAAGTTAAATTTTCAATCCAAAATTTAGATAAAATGGACTAAATGGTTCCCTTATGTTAATTTTGATTTAATTTTTTTATCATAATATTTTTTTAAAAAATGACAAATTTCGTCTATGTCGTTCAAAAAATGAATCAAAAATTTAATTTCATTAATTTTTAAGCATATTTTGTTAATTTAAACAGAAAAAAAATTAGTCTCTCATTTTGTTTAACGTAAAAATAAATAGTGTAATTTTCTAAAAATGCGGGGATAAAGTGATACTTAGGTAAAATAGAGGGAGATAAAAGGCAATTTACCTAATTTTTTTTAAAATGGGCTGATTAAAATAAAGTAAGACCAAAGTATAAAGGGTTAAATAGCAATTAACTATTATAATAATCATGGTATTTTTATGATTAAATTGCACTTTGTGTACTTCAAATTTATACGTTTTGCACCTTGAACTTTTGGGCAAATAATTTAGATCCGAATCTCGTATCAGTGTATGTCACTCTGAATTGAACTGAATTGCCATCGATTATACTGAATTCTTAAACATATGAAATCTAAATTTTATCATTAAAAACAAATAAACATAATTAGTAATTATTGAATTTAATAGTTTGAGACATAATAATGGGTTAATTGCTTTTTTAATCCCTATATTTTCATTTTGTTTTATTTTTCCGTGCTTTAAAACCTCTTCTACTTATAATAAATTGGATTTTTTTTTGTTTAGCATAACGTAATATTTTAAAAAGTTCAACTACACTTTACATGAAATGGACAACACTACATTTATTTTTATTTTTTATTTATTTTGTCAAATAAAAAATTAAGTTTTTTTCTTTTTATTGCTTTTAAATGTAAATTAAAAATAAAAAATAACATACAATTAAAATTTTAATTTATATTCTTTGGGATAAAATGTGTAAATTTTTAAAGTAAAAGGATTAAAATATAAAACCAAATTACAAGGGAGAAAAGGGAAATTTAACCCCATAATTATTAACTACCTAAAAATAGGATGATTTGGCACATTGGATCTTATTTTTTAATTTTCATTTTGGGAAAATTATATTTTTGCCCCCTAAAGTATGGGGAGAGTGTCTACGTGGACCCTAAAGTTTTCTAAATTTTATATTTAGTCCCTTTAAGTTTTACATTTGTTTCAATCCCGTAAAATAAAAAAAAAAATGATTTTGGATGAAAATTGGATTGTGCCTGGCACATAGCCTTCTAATGAAAGAACCACTCATTTTCAGTCCAAAATCACTAACAATGTTTTCAATTTTGCGACATTGAAACAGATGTGAAACTTGAGAGATCAAATGTGCAAATTGACGAACCTCAGAGTCTGGACACGCACCCTATACTTTAGGGATAAAAAAACATGTAATTTTCACTTTAATTTTTTGTGAAATAATTAGGAGGTGGAAAAGTATGTAACTTGTATGTTATCATTCTAAAATGTAATAAACAAGTCAAGGTGGGGTCTAATGTGTTTATTACTAATGATGATTATTGAATTGTAACCCTTAATATGGCCCATTTAATTTTATATAATATAGATATATTTGGTACATAGAACCTTCAAGTAGTGCAAAAATCATGATTTATGTTTGTTAAATTGAGTGATTAATGCTTTTTGTGATTCAATCATGGCAAATTTGGTAATCTTTTTGATCTTTTAATTAAGGGATTTTGACACTTTGTACCCTTTAAGTTAAGTGTTTCTGTTTTTCTGTTTCTAGTTCCAATAAAATGAGATGAAAATTCTGCTTCCGTTCTGGAGTATTATGAGAATACAAACATGTTTGGTAACGACTGTTGTTATGAAATTATTTCTTTTTGTTTATGAGAACTGAAACAAGAAACACGTTTGGTTGCAACATTTTTTCTTTTTTTTTTCTTTAAATGAATGGTTGTCGGCGTGATGGTGGTAACTGGTGGGGTGGTGGTGGGAATAGTTTTGTAGGATTGAATAAGAATTAACATTTTTTTGTTTTTCAAATTCTAAAGGAATTCAGAAAATACTTTCAAAATTTTGAGAACATAAACGTATTTACTAATCTTATTTCTGTATATTAATCCTATAATTTTGAGAGTGAAATAAATAATCAGGAAACAAAAAACAATAACCAAATGGGGCCTAAAGTTTCTTAATTATTATATCCATTAAAATTTTTGATAAAAAACAATCACAACATGCACCCAACTGTTTTTTAAAAATGGTGAATTGGTGGGAGGTCCCTATTTCACTCTTAATTGGTGAAAAGTTTTAGAGGTGGAACAAATTTTAGTTTTAGTCCCGCCTATTTTAAAAAGGTTGAAGCCCTGCACACGCACCTGTATACGCGCGGTTACACGTAACAACTCTGTGTGTAAAATTTTGTTACATGTTACAAATATTACTGTATTTTGTAACATGTAACAATTTATTTATTTATTTATTTTTAAAATATGTAACAATTTTGTGTGTAAAATTTTGTTAGATGTAACAAAAATCATACAAAATACACGTAATTAGTTACATGTAATAAGTGCTGCCACTTTCATGTTAAATAAGTGGCACTTTCATCGCAAGCGTACGGATCAAGTTTTAAAATAATGGACCTTTCGGTCAGGTATCGTATCCACAGGGATTGGTGTTGTTACTATCGAGTATCGCGATTGTTATAACCTGACTTTATCTAGGCGACAAAAATGAAATTTAATTTAACACTAATACTAAACTAAAATACTAATTAAGTTAATTATACTATAAATACTAATTTGAGATTGTTTAGGGGAGTAGATTGCTTAGGGATTAACTTTATTTACTTAAATGCGTATGATTTCATTTTAGTTAACATTAACGGTGTTCGGCGTATCTGACAATCTCGGTTCGTAAACTCCATCGCCACCTTTTCCGAGTGTAAGACGGGGGAATATGTGATTTCGTGTCAACGTCGAAATCCCCCTTAACATCTTAACGACTCTAGGTCACATGAGTCTTGCCCCAATGTCATCGATTGCACACTTTTTAACGCCCTCCCGGGTCATTAGATTGTCGTGTTGTGTTAACTCTAGTCCGAATCCAGGGTTACCTCTCCCGAGTGTCAAATCTCGTATTCTCAATATATCTAAACTAGCATATAATCATAGAAAACACGACAACATAATCAACATACGAAGAACAACCAAGAACGAAACACAAATTTAACCAAAACTACATTTTCATTAATAATACGTTAATCCCTATTACAATCCATGTTTAACTCATGGCCTTAACCATTTATACAATGTAAACAAAGCTAAACATGCTCAATAATTACCAAAATGAAGAAAACAAAGAGAGAAAACGAGTGACTTAGCCGATATCCGAAGATTTGCCGCTAGAAACGTTGATCGATCGCTTCCTCGTTGATCCTCCACCTCGGGTTGAGAGCTCTCCCTCAAAAATCTCTTATTCTAACCCTAAAATATAGCCTAAGGCCTTAGGAGTTGAAGAGGAGGGAAGAGAGGAGGAGAGAAGGGCTTAAATAGGCAAAAAAATATCTACAAAATATCTATTATGTGCAGAGGATTTCACCTAGGCAAAGTTAGGTCGGTTAACTTTCTGCTGAATTTTCGCCTAGGTAAAGGAAACTTCGTCTAGGCGAAGTTACTGCAGGTTTGCAATTTTGTTTTAACTGTAACTTATTCATCCGAACTTCGATTGAGGTGATTCAAAAACCTATGGAAAGATAAGAAAAAGATCTACAACTTTCATGTTTTAAGTGTTTCCAAAATAGGATTGCATTGTAGTCCAAAATAGCCTTGAAGTTACAGCACCTATACCAGCTTTGCAGGTTTGATGACTGCCTAAGCGAAGAAATAGCGGTGGACTTGGAAATGTTCTCAGCATCTTCACAGCCTAGGCGGTGGGCTTCTTTCACAATGTTGCCTCCTTGCTCATTTATCCACCATAACTTCGTCCGCTTTGGTTCGATCACATCGTTTTCGCTCCGATTTTCATACCTTTTCACCTCACGCACCTATTTTAATACAAAAAGAATAAAAACATATTAAAACATATAAAAATAACTATAAACGTACTCGAAAACTAACAAATTCGGATTGAAAATACATAGGTAATTTACACCTATCAGTACACAAATACATGTAACTAATATTAAACTAATTTCTGTATTTAGTATTTGTTAAATCTTATAAATATTATACAGGTATATGTAACTGTAACATGTGACTAATATTATATAAGTATATGTAACAAAAAATACACAGATATATGTAAAAAAAAATAACAATTATGAAATTGTAGTTAATATTCGTTACATGTAACTAATATTCATTATAAAACTGAATTTTCTCATTAAGGTCTATCTACAACCCCTGCAATGTTCCTACAATTCCTGCAATGCGGAAGTTAAATACAAGTGAAATCCAATTTAAGGGATTAAATTAAAATTTAATAACAAAAAAGAACTAATCACAAATTAGATCTTAAAAATATGACTAATCATCGATTTTCTCTTTATCCGCCATGTATAATCAAACATATCCACAAGTCCCGTGTGGTAAACCGCATAAATGTTTTTCAAAGTTGTTGGCCAAACCCCCCTAGCATGATCTAAATAAATAAAGCCCATTTTTATCTTGCCCCAAATGCCCATGGATTTACAAAAACATGAATCAAGATAACATGGGCTTAATAGTAAATTTACAAAAATCTCTTTCCATTTGGTCCCTAAAGCAATATTTTCTTTTTCAATTAAAGTCCATCCCTTTTGTTCTTTGTACTTTGTCATCTATCTTTATTCATTTTTTTTTTGTAAAAAAATATTATTTTACAAATTTCAAGAAAATTTCAAGAAAATTGCATAGGTGCATATCATGATTGTTACAATAAGGACTAAAATTGCAAACTTATGTAACAAAATTATATTATAAGAACCAAAATTTGAAATCTGACGATTATTTAGTGTCAAAATCTTGTTCCAGCCGTTTGTAAAAAAAAAAAAAAAAGATTTGGGAAATCCTCACTTTTTTTTTTAATGGAATATTTTGATTCTCTTTTTTCTTCCCCTCTCTTGATTCTTATTCCGATTCAAGAAAGAATCAATATCAGGATTTGATTTCAAAATAATGTCTGGAATTTTTCCTTATCCGAATGACATTCAACGAGCAAGAGAGAGAAAGGGGGGGAATTCAAACCCTCGATAGTTCTACCTGGTTTTTATCTGAAAACATGTCCCCCAATTGGATTGCCTATAATTCACTGGGGGCTTGCCTCTGATGTCCAGATAAAAGATTCGAAGAGTAGAAATACCACTTTTAACTTCTATTCTGATGAAGGTCTATCTAAAAAAATAGTTAAAAAGAATTATATGTATTTTTTTAATTTAAATAAATTTATTTTGGTCCTTAAATTTATTTTTTCAATCCCTAGATTTTTAGTTGAAACAATAATAACCCAAAAAAAAAAAAATAGTTGATACCTTTTATCCCTAAAATTTGACCATTAATTTATTTTGGCCCCCATAGTTATAATTTTGAACATAACACCCTGAAAGTTTTGTAATAATCCGATTTCAGTCATTACCAACTCCTCCATTGAAATTTTGGATTACAAATAGTCAACCGTCATTCATCCAACTACTTTTTATGAGGATCTTACGAACATTTTGTTATATGTATAGTTCTGAGTATTTAGATTAGAAAAAAAATTAGAAGAAAGGGTGAGACTAAAATTACCTATAAAACCTCATAAAAAATAGTCAGATGCATGACATGTGACTGTTTTTCGTCCAAAATTGAACGAGAATAATGATTTGGATTGTAATGGGATGATTAAAAAATATTACGGTGTTACATGTTTGAATTGAAATCATGGGGATCAAAATGAGATTTTAGTCAAAAACTTTGGGTACAAAGTGTCAAAACACCCAAAAAAAATAATATCAAGGGTGTTTTAGTCATTATAATATGGCAAAGAGATGGAGAGGAATATGTAGAGAGAGAGAGAGAGAGAGAGAGAGTAAAGAGGGAAGGGGAGAACATAGAGAGAGAAAGGGAGAATTTGAGAGAGAGACGTTTGGGTGTCCGTTATTTTTCTGTTAAGAAGTTTATGAATTTGAAGGCAAATCAATGGTATCCGATGGAGAGTTAGCGAAGGGGGTCGAGACGCTGCTCCGGCAGTCGAACCCTAGCTCCGTCACGTCGCTGAATGGCGTCGTACAGCAGCTGGAGGCGAAGCTCGGCCAAGACCTATCACACAAGACCGCCTTCATCAGAGACCACATCACCTACCTCCTCCGGTCACACCCACAGCCGAATCCCCATCCGCAGCCGCATCCTCAACCGGTGGCGGACCATTTTGCCCTCCAAAACCACCCTCAATTCGCGAATAGCCACCCGCAGCATTTCCATCCCCATTTTGCCCTTCAGCAGCATCACCCTCTGATCCCGCCGCAAGTTCAGCCGCCGCCGGTGCAAGCCGAAGCGAATCCTCAGAACGTCGGGAGTAATGCCTCACCAAAGCCAAACAAAAGGTGAAAAGAAGCTTTGGTTTTCACGCTTTTTTCTGTAATTAGGGTTAGGGTTCTTGTTACTCTTAGCTTCTCTTTTGGCTCAGGCATCATTTTGTTCTTGAAATTACGTTCTGAAACTAAAGTATTTCTTCCATTGGAGTACTATTATCTTCGAAATTTTTAAAGCTTTGCTGAATCGAAGCTCAAAACTGCTTATTGCTGCTGTTGTGAGCTTGGAACGACAAGAGTTGTGAATTCAACCGTTCTTAACTAACATGTTTCGTTGATTCATCAATTTAAACTTTGATTGCTGTTGATTTTTATTGCCACGGTTGTATTAATGTAAAGAATGGTTTGATTCAACGGCAAGGCGTAGAGGTTATTATAGAACCTTGACTGTGATGCCAATTGCTAAAATATGATTTCTTATGCATTCCATTAGGTAGTGTTGGTTTCATGGAATTGGAGCCTTGGAATTGGAATTAGAAATACACGTATGGAAATTTTCAAGTTTTTGCGTGCGTTTATTTCCAATTCCGTGAAACCAAATGCTACCTTAGGCAGGGTTTGGTTGTAAGGAATTGGAGTCTTGGAATTGGAATTAGAAATGAACCCATGAAAATTTTCAAGTTTTTGCATGCGTTCTTTTTCGAATTCCAATTCCATGGATCCAATTAAATAAAACCAAACACTACTTTAGTGTATTTTCATTTCCAATTCCAAAGCTTCAATACTGTGCTGCCAAACGCTGCCCTAGTATATTTTCTGTAGGCAATTTTTATCTGAATTTAGGCATGAAATTTCACCTTTCTTCTGTTGATAACTTGTGTTTGATAAACTATTACAGCAAGATTTTTGAGCTTCCAAATATAATCTTGATCTTTTCCACTCGTTTCTTCAGTGCTTCGTCTGGAACCAAAAGAAAAGGTGGGGCAGGGGGTCTAAACAAAGTTTGTCGCGTTTCACCTGAGCTTCAAGCCATTGTTGGTGAACCAACAATGTCAAGGACCGAGGTTTTGATACAAAGACAATTTCACTCTTTTTTTTTTTACACAATTATTTTTTATTCTGGACTACCCTATTACAGGGATAATTTCATTTTACCTCCCGTGATTTACGTGAATTGCACTTACCCCCCATGCTATTTTCATTAGCATAGCCCCCCTATGTGCTCACATTTCGTAAGCAATTTGCAAGGGTTATGTGTATTCACAGGGATAATGGCATTTGAACCCCCTGTGATTTGCGAACTGCACTTACCCCCCCAATGGCCCTCCATGTGCTTACATTTCATAAGCAATCTGCAGGGGGTTATGTGCTTGAGAAAATAGCACGATTTGCATAGACTACCGGGTGGGTGGGGGGTGGTAAAGAACTATCCACCTTCATTTGTGCAAAGTGGTTTTATTCATATTGATTTTGCTAATTTTTTTTCTGTTTATTGGTATAGATTGTGAAGCAGTTATGGGCTTACATTAGGAAACACAACCTTCAAGATCCAAGTAACAAGAGAAAGATAGTCTGTGATGATGCCTTGCGTATGGTCTTTGAAATAGATTGCACCGACATGTTCAAGATGAATAAGCTACTTGCCAAACATATTAACCCTCTTGAACCTACAAGTATGTAAGAGGGCTATTATCAAAACTTGGTAGCATGAGAGGTTCAATTTTGATTTTTCGATAGTTGTTTTTACTCCCGAAATTTCTTGCAGAAGAATCAGGTGAAGCTAAGAGATTGAAGGTAGATGTTGAGCCTGCCACTGAAATTACTGAACCTAGTTCCCCTCCTGTGATAATATCAGATGCCCTTGCGAACTTTTTGGGTGTACGGCAAAAGGAGGTGTTCCAATCAGAGGCCTTAAAAGGTGTTTGGGAGTACATAAAGGTTAATCGATTGGAGGTAGGAAGCCAACTGAAAATCTATCTTTTTTTTTTTTTTTAACTCAAGTTTTTCCTTGTTTAAACTTGAAATATTTGTGGTATATCATTCTGATATGCAGCAGCATATTAAAAAATTGATTTCAATTTTTTTTGGGTGGGTATAATTTTTTTTAAAGTACAAAAGGGCAGCTGAATGCATGGAAGCTCTCACCATTGCGGGGTCTGGGGAGGGTCAGATGTGCGTAGTCTTACCCCCATATACCCCATATACAGAGAGGCTGTTTCCAATATTCATTTTTCAGTTCATTTAAATAATGATACTCCAAAACCCCAAGGATAAGCAATTTATATCTTGTTAGTGCATATGTTGTGTCTCTTTTATGACACTTATATAATCAATTCAACTTTGTAGTCCTAGTTACACAGCCTAACGATGCATTTCTAACCTTGTTTAGCATGAAAGTTGTTTTTTGAGTAGGAGAGTGTTGCGAAAAACTAACTCATGTGGTGAGATTTACCCTCGCACTTATAACCTGACTATCGACCCTTTCATATCCGATGTGGGATAAACTCAACAATCTCCCTCTCACACATCATGTCTTTGGTCGGCTAACTTTCGACCAGTCTCTTGCTATTGGGCTAGAGTTGTTGTAAACTGAGCTTTGACTTTGTTAGGAAAAAATAACTCATGAGGTGATGCTTTCCATCACACTTATAACCTAACCACCACTTCCTTCCACATTCGATGCGGGATAAACCCAAGAAATAGTAATGATTCTTTATTAATTATATGTGTTGTGACTTTTCTATATAACTTGTGTTGTGACTTTCCTTCACTATATTTTATAGGATCCTCTGAATTCAGCCATGATACTATGTGATGCAAAGCTACAGGAGCTTTTTGGTTGTGAGAGCATTTCGGCTGTAGACATACCCAACATGTTAGCATGCAATCATGTGTTCAAGTGCTGATGATGATGTCCGGTTAAAGGGTTAGTTCGAAGTTTGACTTGATAATGCACTTAGGCATCCATGAAAAATTCAAATCTCATTTTTCAAAAAAAATTAAAAGAATTTGTTTTTGATGCAAATAACCTCTTACATCTTGCAAATTCCTTTAAGGTGTGTTTGGGTGAAGAATTTTAAGGGAGGATTTCATTTTGATTAGGATGGGACTTAAAAAGGGGGTGGGGGGTTAAACAAGTGTTATTTGTAAATCCTTTCGATGAGGTATACCTCTTCATCTCAAAATGAAGTTGCATCAATAAATTGATCTGATTCCATCATTTCTAAGTTCTACGAATTTCTCAAATTACTTGTCCGAACACACTTACATATATACAGTGGCGGAGCTACTTGGTGCCGGGGGGAACTCAAGCGGCCCGCCCCCCACTTTTTGAAAATTTTCACTATTACCCCTATATTTTTTTAAAAAATCAATTAAAATTCCTTAAAATTTTACACAAGCCCCCCTTGAATTATAAAAATATCTAATAAACTCCCCCCCACCCAAAATTTTCAGATCTGCCCTTGTATATATACGCATGCTTGTGTGTGGACAAAGATCTTGGATGTTTACTAACCAATGGCACGTTGACACTTGTTTCTTGCAGGTGTAATCGGCTATCACCATCTGGTTGTCTGTAATGATATGTCAGATGCCTCATGACTATGTAGTGTTATTCCAATCTTATCCCTTAGTTTATTTTCTGTTCGTCTACGTGGTTAGATGTGATGTTACTCAAACTGGTTGATTAGGGTCTGATCAAAAAAACCAACAGGTTGTGGCAAGGACTAATTTGTAATTAGGCCATAACTTTTGTTCTATTAGGGTTTAGTTGTTAATATTTTGTTGCAGGTTGCCTAACCTCCTTAAAACTGGAATGAAGGAATTCTCAATGGAATGGTAGATTTGTTTTGAAATACTATGCTTTATATGCTATGCTCCATTTTGATACCCTTTTTAGGGGTTTTGACACTTTATATCCCTGAAGTTTGATCAAAATCTCACATTGGTCCTCATAGTTTTAATTTGTACATACGACACCTTAAAGTTTTCTAATCATCCCACTACAATCGAAGTCATTATCCCCATTACAATTTTTGACGGAAAATAGTCATTCGCAGCGCGTGTGAATGTTTTTAAGGGGTTTTATGGACATTTCCAACATCTCTCTCTCTTCCTATTCTCCTTCTTGCCCAAATACTCGGAAGTCAATAATATAATTGGGTGCATGGCAGGTAACGGTTTGTCATCCAATATTATAGTGCAGCTATTGATACGGACTGAAGTAAGATTGTTATGAAACTTCAGGGTGTCATGTGTTCAAATTACAACTATAGAGACCAAAGTGAAATAATGGTTAAACTTCAGGGGTGCAAAGTGTCAAAATCCCCAATTTTTTTATGATATATTGTGGCTGCATTCGTTACTTGTTGGTGCTTTTGCTACATGTGTATTTCTTGTCTTTGTTAAGTACTGCAGTTTCAACACCATTGTCTCAGTTTCGGCTTCTACAGAAAAACTTGGGCTAAGTCATACTTTGCACCCCTGATGTATGAGTTTGCTCTCAATGTGTCCCCTGATGTTTTAATTTTCGTAATGTACTCCCTGAAATTTGAATTTTTGCCTCTAATTGTCAAATCGACATGTTTTTTAGCCATCTTAATTGTTGCCAGAGTAACACATTTTTTGGTATTTAAAACATCAAGGGAATATTGAGATCACACTCAAACATGAGGGGTGCAAAGTGAAATTTTGCAAAAAATCTGTGAACACCAAATGGAGTTGGAAGGAATGCTGAACTACTTCCTGGATCTTATGAAATGAGTCAAGATAGCCAAACAGGTCCTTATGAAAACAACTTGTGCAGTCACAAAGAAGAAAGCGAACAAAAGGTAAATACCCTTTTCAATGTTGTCTTTGTATTCATCTTCAATACTCATTCTGTCCATTGCATTCATCAGATATCCTATGAGTTTCTGTTGAAAATAAAATAAAATAGTGAAGCGGTTATTAGTTAATAGCAACAGCACCGTCTAGAACCGTTACTTCATCCTTAAACCGTGTCTTACCAATCTAAGAGGTTCAATATGGTTACTTCATCCTTAAACTGTGTCTTACCAATCTAAGAGGTTCAATATGGAGAAGTGGTTCCATGAACATCTCTACGTTCATTGTTATTTTCATATGGACAGCGTCGGATTCAGAAATTTGGGGGGGGGTTTGAAGAATTTGGTGGTCTAAGAGCAATTTATTTAAATTGGAAAGGGTATGACCACGTATAGATTTTTATTTATTTTTTACTTTTTACTGTTATTTATTTTTTACTTTTTTCGGTAAGGTGTGGCCGGACCAATTTATGCGCATCTTGACTAATCAACTCATTGGGCGATTTTCAGGATTAAATTCAAGATTTAATTGCCGGGCTGTTCTCCAGGAGAGTCGAACCTTGGTTGACAAAGAAAGGGGACACCTCCCCTTGCCAATCGGACTAACATTTTTTAGGTTTGACCAGGTATAGATTTAGTACATGTTTGGTGCACAATTTTGTAGCAGGAAAATTATATTTATGGTCCCTAAAGCATGGGGTGGGTGTATATGTGGACCTGAGATTTGTCAAATTACACATTTGATCTCAAGTTTCACATTTGTTTTAATCTCACAAAGTTAGAAACGTTAATACTTTTTGATGGAAAATGGATTGTGCTCAGCACATGAACTTCCAATAAGGATATTTTCATCATGTTATCACTCTACTAAATCTAAAGTGTTTTCCCTTTACATTTTTCTAACGATGAGTCATTATTAGGGGAAACATCTCCGGGCTAGTGAAGTGATGTAATGACGAAAATATTCACATTAGACGGCCACGCGTTGAGAACAACCCAATTTTTGTCTAAAATCATTAAAAATGTTTTCAATTCTGCGGGATTGAAACAAGTGTTGAAATTGAGGAATCAAATGTGCAATTTGACAAAACTCAGGATCCACGTAGACAACCATAAATCGCGGGTACTTAAGAAGAGTGACCTTATGACCACTTTCCCTTGGTAGACATGGCACGTATAGAAGCTAAAACCCTTCCCTAAAGGTATATTAGACTTTTTCCATTCTGCCGAAGAAGTAAAATAGTTGAATTCAACAAGTTTTCTTGTTTCGGCCTAAAAAAACCCATATATGCAAGAAAAGAATCTAAAACTCTTGCAAGAAGAGGGATAAGAATTAGATTATAAACCTAGTTTCCAAGAAACGGCAACGGTCATTCCCTCGTGCAACGTCGGTTTCACCACATACTCTATGTTACTCCCCAGGTTTTGCATTAGATTCGAGTAGAAATCCAGGACTTGCTGCATTTGAAATGCCACTTTACATTAGCTGAGACCTTCACAAAAATTGTTGAATTCAACACTAAATATCTAATATTTTTTCCCTCGAGGTTTAGGCATAGGAGTTGTTACCCGTTTCCATTGAAGGGTCTGAAAGTGGATACAAAATTGCAAAAAAAAATAAAAATAAATAAATAAAAAATTCCACCTACCCATTAGATGAAACCTTTGAAAAATGTTGAATTCAACATGTAAGTTTATTTATTTATTTTTTTTCAATTATTATGTTTTTTAAAGATTAAGGTTTAGGGATAAATTTTTTTACCTTTTTCCTAATAAATGATTTGGAAGCGGAGACAAAATTGCACACACATCGACGTTCTTCTCCGATTATATCCGTCATTTCTTCAATATTTTTGTTGTTAATTGCAGCATAGAGTTTCAATACTGTTTCCAAGGCCTAATAGCGCATGTGTCCTATTATTGATTTTTAATAGAAACCGGTCGCAGAACATGAATATTGCACAATTACGTTCAACAATGTCATATTGTTGCTCGATTTTGTTTCTAAAATTGAAACAATTACTTTTTTTTTTTTTTTTTTGTGAGAGTTGCTGAGGTTGAAAAATGGCGGCACTTCGTTTTTTTTGTAAATTTGGTAAAGAAGTAAAGATATTTTTGTTCAAAATATGTTTGGTGGACTTGGTATAGGAGGCTAAAAAGTTTTGAACCTTATGTGCTAAAATTTCAAAACAGTTGACTGTTGACTTGAAAACTCCCCAAAAATTATTTTCCATTTTTATTGCACCGTAGAACTTGGTATTTTCGACGAAATTTTTGTCATTTTTATTTTCGAAAATTCTATTGTGGAAAAAAAAAATTGTTTTGGATTACCATTTGAAAATAGGTTTTTTTTTTGTGGAAATTAAATTTGAATAAATTGCTAACGTGTTAAAGGAAAAGGGAGTAATATGTAAATATGTCAAACAATTGAGTAAATATATGTGTAGGACTATAGGGGGATAATTTTGGAATAATATTTGAGTTATATTTGAAACAATTCATGAAATTAAAATTTTGGTCCATGCAGTCTACATGTTAAAATATTTTTTTCACAAGTTCAAAAATATTATCAAAAGTCGAAAAGTTATTTTATGCGATAAACTTTACTGTAATTTTTTTACATGAGATAATTATAGTAATTTTTATGTATTATTAGACCTTTGAAAAAAGTACTCTAGTGCATGAACTGTATGGTTTAAAATTTTAATTTAATACACAGTTCACCAAAAATTCCTATCCTATTATAAAATTATCAGGATGGTGCTTGTTAAGATCACTGAAAATATTAATTAAGTTCATGTTTGATAACTCAATTAAGTGCTGAAAATTGAGTAAGTTAGCTTGTTTGGTAATTACAATTACAATCAATTAATTGATTAAGACATTTTTAAAAAATTTCAGATAAATGTGAATTGTTTAATTGTCCGATTAAACATGTTCAATTAAATATTTTGCACTTAAAATTTTAATCTTTTAAAATAACTTTTAGATATATTTTTAGCAATTAAAATTTTAGCATGTAACCCTAAATCTTAATTGTTCAATCGAAGATATATTTTTATCTATTGGCTTAATATTTTTAATCTAAATTATCGAAAAAAAAATATTCTTAGGTTGCGTTTAGGTAAGAAATTTGATAAATTCTAGAGATTTTGTAAATAAAGGGATTTCAAAATGCTGAATTTTCAAATCCTTTTATTTTCAAATTCCATTGTTTGAACACGTAATACATTACAATCACATAAAATCCACAAAATGGACAAAAATGCACAAGTTCAACAATCACAATGGACAAAAATACAAAAAGAGCGACGACGAACGATTGATAATGAAGAACCCTCGAAGACGATTGACGACGGACGATTGCGAAGAACGACAATTGTGACGAACAGCGACGATTGACGACGAAATCGATGACGATTGCGAAGCGCAAAGAGATAAAGGATTTATCAAATTCTACTTTTTTTATCCCTATTTGGGATTTGAAAGCATTTTAGAAATCCTTCCTATTCTATTTGATATCCAAACAAAATATTTATTAAAAAAAGATTTTAAAATCCTTCTCCAAATCCAAATCTCTTCTCCAAATCACATAACCAAAACACAACCTTAATTGCTAAGTACGGATTATCGTTTTCTCCGACCATTACTCCGAAGAGAGAGAAGGTACTACGCCGGTGCCGGTGAGACCTCCCGTTCTATGAAAGTTTGCCGTCCTTAACCCTCAATTCAAATGTCTCTTACCCGGGCCGGCGTCGATTCCGCCCTTCAATTCACGTTCAACCGCAAGCTTGAGGAGTATGTCCACACCGACGACGAAGTAGACGCATCATCGGAGCTAGTGTCCGTCAGGAGACCGAAAATGCGTAAGGACCAGTCTCAATCCGTCAAGTCATGGTCCTCCGACGAAACCTTCCCGACCCGCATCGAACATAGGGTTTCGGACACCCGATCGGCCTCCTGTTCGGATCACGTGGAGTCGAGTCGGTCGCACTCGAGACTCCAATTCTTCGTTCGGATGATGTCGGAAGGCAACACGCTGGTTATCCAGGCCCATTCCAATGACACAGTGAAATCCATTCACGAGAAAATCCAAGCGATTACTGGGATTCCGGAAAGATCAAAGGCTGATTTACTGCGGGAGGCAGCTCCAGCGGGAGCGAAGCACCGACCATCCACAGTCTTGGCAACTCGTCAACGAAATGGTTTCAATTATTTTTCGCCTCTGTAAGGGCGAATCGATATCAAACAAGTACGTAAAATCATAATTAATGGAGTTCATGACGATGACACCTCGAAACAATGGTGAACAAGCTCTGGGCCATCTCCGTATTTTCTTATCTTCCTTTGCCCCCCGGCAGCTCTGGTAATGCCCTTCCTCTCACCCATTGTAAGTAACAGAGAATGTGCTGATGACGCCATTCGTCTATTTATTACCTCAAGTAAAATGGTTTTGCCCAAGGCTATACATGTCCAACGTGCCCCTATAGTGCTGGAATTCTGTAATTTGTTGAGTAAAACTGCTCATGATGCTCCTCTTTATAGTTTTTGTCGAACTAGCCTTGGTTCCATTGTTGAATGCACTGGTCTTGATTCGTAGAAAGGATTGCTTTCAGTCCAAGATATTTTTCCATTTGTTAGTGAACTAGTTACTAGGTTGTCCCATGACTTAGATTCTAGTATGGTATTCACCTCAACCATGGGGCCGTTGCTGGGTGATGTTCATGATTTTGCAGCCTTTTTGCTGCCCATACGAAGTGTAATTACAGGGAAGATGGGGTTTGGGGAACCAATTAAAATGCCATTTAGCGAAACTGGTAAGGATAGAAATAGCTGTCCTAGTTTAAGGGCCGTGGTGAGGTCTCTATATGAATTTTTCATTGATCTATTAGGGAAATGGAACATTGTTTACAGACGGTGGAGGCATTCTTGACTCTGAAGGAGGAAGAAGAGAAAGAGAAAGGTGAAATTTTTTGTCTCGGGTGGGCCCAACATGTTACCATTTTGAAAGAGTTAAATAGTTTGTCCAAACTATATCAAGGAGCAGAGGAACTACTTTGGAGTAAAATGAGAAATAGAAAGGCTTCCATATGTTATCTTATTTTGAGATATGCTAAGAGGAGTGATGATCACAAATGGATTCTTGAGCACAAAGAAGTCACGAATTTCGAAGCGAGGAGGCATTTGGCAACAATGATGCTTCCTGAGGTAAAGGATGAGTGTGAGGAATTGCATGAGATGTTGATTGATAGGTCACAATTGTTGGTGGAGTCTTTTGAGTATATTGGGCATGCAGAGCCTGAATCATTGCATGGGGGTTTGTTCATCGAGTTCAAAAATGAGGAAGCAACGGGTCCTGGAGTATTGCGAGAGTGGTTTGTCTTGGTATGCCAGGAATTATTCAACCCTCAAAATGCTCTCTTTGTTGCTTGTCCAAATGATCGCAGAAGGCTCTTTCCTAATCCAGGTAAGCTTTTGCCTTTCTTTCATGGTTCTTTTGTACCAAATTCTATTTTATATTTACATGCCTTTTTGTCAAAAACATGTTCTTGGATTCGGTGTGTCCACTAGAATATGAAGATTTTTCTAAAATTTGAAATTTAATTTACCATGGCCATAAATTTTAGAGCAATTCGAAGAGCAATCCCAATTTTGCGATTTGTGTAAGTTTAAATCCCATCAATCTTAAATCAACAGGGTATTAAGTTTAAATCCCATCAATCTTAAATCAACAGGATACTATTTAATACTCAAGTATAAAATGCAATGTGTGTCTATATATATGTGTATTGATCTTTTGAACTTCAGCTCTGTGATGAAGGCGTTTAGGTTGCGTTTGGGTAAGGTAATTCTAAGGGATTTCACAAATTTTGTTTAGGAAATTCCTTATTTGGATATTATGAAGAAGAATTTATGAAATTCAAATCCCTTCAAACCACATACAATAACAACAAAGCTTTTATCCCACTTATGTAAGGTTGGCTACATGAATCCGTTTACGCCATAGTGATCGATCAAGGGTCATCCCCTCCGTTAGGTTTAAAGTCATCCCTTCAAAACACGTGTTATTTCAAAATCCTTCCAAGAGGGAATTTGCTATTTTTTTTCAATTCCTCATCTATTATTAAAATTATATTACTGAAATAGGTATAAAACTTATATTTATTAATATTTTATTACTATCTATATCTTCACATTTTTTATTATTAAAATTTAATAGGTTTCAAAGTTTTGCATACAAATACTTGTTTATCCAAACAATAGAATTATGAAATTACACAATCAAATAATTTATCTAAAAAAGTTAGCCAAACAAAAAATGTTGGGATTTCAAAATCCACAATTTTGAAATTCCATGGATTTATCAAATCCCTTACCCAAACGCAATCTTAAGGCGCTTGAACATTGATTCTTTTTTTGAATTTCAATAACACTTTTGTCTGCATGTCTTATTTCTATTTGCAGCGTCTAAGGTGGATCCCATGCACCTTGAATATTTTAACTTCTCTGGCAGGGTGATTGCTCTAGCCTTGATTCATAAAGTTCAAGTAGGCATTGTGTTTGATCGCGTCTTTTTCTTGCAATTGGCTGGATTGGAAGTCTCTATTGAAGATATACAGGCTGCAGACCCGTTATTATATAGTAGCTGCAAGCAAGTACTGGAGATGGATCCCGATATAGTAGACCAAGACGCTCTTGGCCTAACGTTTGCCATTGAAATCGAAGAGATGGGAAGCAGGAAAATGGTGGAGCTTTGCCCTAACGGCTTCACCAGTGCTGTTAATAGCAGTAATAGGAATGAATACGTTAATCTACTTATACAGCATCAATTTGTGAAAGCGATATCGGATCAGATAGCACATTTTGCTAAGGGTTTCGCTGATATTGTTGGTAACTCGAAGCTTCAGGAATTCTTTTTTAGAAGCTTAGAAGTTAGAACGTGAAGATCTCGATTGGATGCTGCATGGGAATGAGAATGCTATTTCTGTGGAGGATTGAAGGGCTCAACTGAATATAATGGCTATAAAGAGACCAATCCACAGATCATTTGGTTCTGGAAGGTACGCCCCTGCAGAATTTTCTCTCTCTCTCTACACACACACACACACACACATATACGTATAATTTTGCTCGTTATTTGTTGAAGCAAGTTTATATTCAATAACAAAACCTCGGATTATGCGTTCGATGAACACAAGCCAACTTCATGCTAATGTTCCACTTTTAGTCCTTTTTTTCAAAAGTTAATTGGAGGTGAAATAATAATAATTATTATTTTATAAAAGAAATAATGTTATACGACTTTTTTTGACCTTATATACAAATGTACTTAGATATACCAAAAATAAATAAATAAATTCATATATTACTAAAAATAAAAATAGAAAATACTACAAAAAGAAGTATTAACTAATTTTCTCTATATTACTACCAAAATACAAAGCAAAAAAGAAAAAAAGAAAATCTACAAATCTTCTATATATTACTCAAAAAATACCATAATTCTTTCTTTATTACTACCAAATATATATATATATATATACAAATATTAACTTATTCTCTCTATGAAAAATACCATAAATAAAATCTACAAATCCTCTCTATATTACTACAAAAATACCATAATTCTTTCTATAAAAAATACAATAAATATAAATAGAATAAAATAAAATAATTAAACATAAGAAAGGGAGAGACGAAGTACAATTAAAAAAAAACGCGTTGGTTTCAATATATTGCTTGCTTGGACTTACAAATTCACTTATGAATTTCAAAAATCCCTTATCTAAATCAAATCCTCCCAAAATTCCCCCCCCCCCTCCCCCCCCAAAAAAAAAGGCATGATCGAAAGAGATTGTCTAACAAAAGGAAGAGGCAAAGAACAATCCTAAATCTTAGGGCAGCCTTGTACACGAAGGCTCCCGCCTTTGCAGGGTTAGAGGAGGGTTAAATTTACACAGCTTTACCCATGTATATAGAGAGGTTGTTTCCAAGATTTGAACCTGGGGCCTCTAAGTCACAATGGAGCAATCTTGCCATTGTACCTAAGGCTCACCCTCAACAATTCTAAGTATTGTAAAGAAAAAAAAACCTACGAAAAGGGCTGTTTCAATATATTGCTACAGTTTGGACTTACGAAATTCAATATCTTGCAAATTCCTTAAACTGTGTTTGGGTGAAGGATTTTAAGGGAGGATTTCATTTTGATAAAGGATGGGACTCAAAAAGGATGAGGGGGATTAAACAAGTGTTATTTGTAAATCCTTTTGCTGAGGTATACCTCTTCATCTCAAAATGAAGTTGCATCAATAAAATGATCTGATTCCATCATTTCTAAGTTCTACGAATTTCTCAACTTCCTTGTCCAAACACACTTTTATATATACATACACAGTGGTGGAGCTGGTTGGTGCCAGGGGGATTGACCACCCCCCCCCCCCCCCCCAAAAAAAAAAAAAAAAAAAAAAAAAACTTTTTGAAAATTTTTACTATTACCCCCATATTTTAAGAAAAAATAAATTAAAATTTCTTAAACTTTTACACAAGCCCCCCCTAAAATTATAAAAGTATCTAATAACCCCTCCCCCCCCCAAAAAAATCAAAACCAAAAAAAAAAATAGTACACCCCCCCCTCCCCCCCAAATTTTTTGGATCTGCCGTTGTATATATACACATGCCTGTGCATGGACAAAGATCTTGGATGTTTACTAACCAATGGCACGGTGACACTTGTTTCTTGCAGGTGTAATCGGCTATCGCCATCTGGTTGTCTGTGATGATATGTTAGACGCCTCATGACTATGTAGTGTTATTCCAATCTTATCCCTTAGTTTATTTTCTGTTCGTCTACGTGGTTAGATGTGATGTTACTCAAACTCGTTGATTAGGGTCAGATCGAAAAAACCAACAGGTTGTGGCAAGGACTAATTTGTAATTAGGCCATGACTTTTGTTCTATTAGGGTTTAGTTGTTAATATTTTGTTGCAGGTTGCCTAACCTCCTTAAAACTGGAATGAAGGAATTCTCAATGGAATGGTAGATTTGTTTTGAAATACTATGCTTTATATGCTATGCTCCATTTTGATACCGTTTTTAGGGGTTTTGATACTGTTTTAATTTGAACATGCAACGCCTTAAAATTTTCTAATCCTCCCACTACAGCCTTAAGCCATTATCCCTATTATAATTTTGGGCGGAAAATAGTCACTTTCAGTGCATGTGAATGTTTTTAAGGGGTTTTATGGACATTTCCAACCTCTTTCTCTCTCTCTTTCCATTCTCCTTCTTGCCCAAATACTCAGAACTTAGAAGTTAAAAATATAGTTGGATGCACGGTAGGTGACGGTTTGTCATCCAAAATTGTAATGCTGCCATTGATATGGACTGAAGTAGGATCATTACGAACTTCATGGTGTCATGTATTCGAATTACAACTATATGGACCAAAGTGAAATAATGGTCAAACTTCAGGGGTGCAAAGTGTCAAAACCCCCAATTTTTTTATGATATATTGTGGCTGCTTTCACTACTTGTTGGTGCTACGTGTATATTTCTTGTCTTTGTTAAGTACTGCAGTTTCAACAGCATTGCTTCAGTTTCGGCTTCTAGAGAAAAACTTGGGCTAAATCATACTTTGCACCGCTGATGTTTGAGTGTGCTCTTGATGTGCCCCCTGATGTTTTAATTTTTGTAATGTACTCCTTGAAATTTGAATTTTTGCCTCTAATTGTCAAATCAACACATTTTAGCCATCTTAATTGCTAGAGTAACGATGCATGTGTTGTTGCTATTGCAATTGAGATGGTTTAATCGTGTTGACTGAACCAATTAGAGGCAAAATTCGTACTTAAAACATCAGGGGGGGCATTGAGATCACACTCAAACATCATTGGTGCAAAGTGCAATTTAGCGGAACGTCTGTGAACACTAAATGGAGTTGGAAGGAATGCTGAACTACTTCCTGGATCTTATCAAATGATTCAAGATAGCCAAACAGGTCCTTATGAAAACAACTTGTGCAGCCACAAAGAAGAAAGCGAACAAAAGGTAAACACCCTTTTCAACCTTTTCTTTGTATTCAGCTTCAATACTCATTTTGTCCATTGCATTCATCAGATATCCTATGAGTTTCTGTCAGAAAAAAAATAGTGAAGCGGTTATTAGGTAATAGCAACAGCATCGTCTAGAACCGTTAATTCATCCATTAAACCGTGTCTTACCAATCTAAGAGGTTCAATATGGAGAAGTGGTTCCATGAACATCTCAACGTTCCTGAATCATGACACGACATTGTTATTGTCATATAGGCGGTGTCGGATTCAGAAATTTGGTTTTGGGGGGGGTGGGGGGGGGTGTTTGAAGAATTTCATGGTCTAAAAGAGATTTTATTTAAATTAGAAAGGGTATGATTTTTTCTAGTTTCTTCTTGGGGTGGGGAGCGGGGGGCTTGAGTCCCCCCTCTAACTTATACGCGGAATGGCATAGAACTATTGTTGACAGGTATAGATTAAATACCTGTTTGGTGCATAATTTTGAGGCATGGGGTGGGTGTATATGTGGATCATGAGATTTGTCAAATTGTAGTTTTGATCTCAAGTTTCACATTTGTTTTAATCCCGCAAAATTAAAAACATTACTGATTTTTTTTATGGAAAATAGATTGTGCTCAACACACGACCTTCTAATTTGATGTTTTCATCATTTCATCACAAGACGTTTTTCCTTAACATTTTTCGAATAACAATTTGTTTGAAGAATGAGAGAGAGGAACCTGAATCATTGTTAAAGTAAAACATGGTCGGGTTAGTAAGGTGATGAAATAATGAAAATATTCACCTTAGAAGGCTATGCATTGTGAATAACCAATTTTCTGATCCAAAATCATTAACAAGGTTTCAATTTTGTAGGATTGAAACAAGTGTTGAAATTGAGAGATCAAATGTGGAATTTGGAGAACTCAGGATCCACATAGACAACCATAAATCGAGGTTTCAAATATTTAAACAATCTACCAAACGGGTACTTAAGAAGACTGACCTAATGACCACTTTTCCGTGGTAGACATGGCACATATAGAAGCCAAAACCCTTCCCTAAAGGCATATTAGCAGACTTTTTCCATTCTGCATAAGAAGTAAAATAGTTGAATTCATCAAGTTTTCTTGTTTCCCCCTTAAAAAACCCATTTATGCAAGAAAAGAATCTGAAACTCTTGCAAGAAGAGGGATAAAAATTAGATTATAAACCTAGTTTCCAAGAAACGGCAACAGTCATTCCCTCGTGCAACGTCGGTTGCACCACAAACTCTATGTTTTTCCCCAGGTTTTGCATTAGATTACAGTAGAAACCCAGGACTTGCTGCATTTGAAATGCCACTATACATTAGATGAGACCTTCACAAAAATTGTTGAATTCAACATTAAATATCTACTGAATTTTTTTTCGAGGTTTAGGCACAAAAGAAAAAAAGGAATTTGAGTCTCTCTACCAGCACAAGAAAATGCCACCCACCCATTGGATGAAACCTCATAAAAATGTTGAATTCAACATTTTTTATTTCTTTAATATTAAGGTTTAGGGATAGGAATTGTTACCTTTTTCCCAACAAAGGGCTTGGAAGCGGAGACAAAATTGCAGACACATCGACATTCTTCTCCGATTATATCAGTCATTTGTTCAATATCTTTGTTCTTAATTGCATCATAGAGTTTCAATACCGTTTCCAAGGCCCTCTTGTCTTCCTCTTTCGAATCCGAGTTTCCAACACCAAATGCCACCATTGAACAACCTCGTTGTTCTGAATACAACTTGTTCTTGGTACGAGGTTTGTATGAAGTAACATTGTTAGAAAAAAACGCTGTTCGATTAGGGTATTTTTGTAAATTTATTGCTTGTGGTATTAATGGAAGAAATTTGTTAGTAATTATGGTGGGGCAGAAAGAAGTAGAACCCATTTTTTTTTGGGAAGAAATTGGATTCAATGGAAGAAAATGATTATTCCCCAGTGGAGAAAAAAAGGGACAATTGAGGGTAATATAGAAAATAAAGCATCGAAAACACCAAATAGGGAAGCTAGGGATCTTTCTTTTTTAAAGGTTTTTTTTGTTATGCCTCTTAAATTTGGGCACAAAGTGCCTCTCAGGTAGGGCTGGCAAAACAGGTATTTACACGATGACACGAGACCAACACAAAATTAACAAGTCTAGGTTTTGCTTATCAGGTATCGGGTCGTTATCGTGTCAGACCCGATAACCTGATAAGAAATAGTGCAGGTTATCAGGTTGACCTGATAATCCAATAGGTTACACGATAAGACACGATAAGAATTTCGTGTATTCAGGTTACACGATAACCTGTGACCCAATAGGTTACCCGTTAATTTAATAAATTAGTTTTACACCCCCCAAATTATCAAATATTACAAATTAGTACTTAATATATATAATAATTTGTTAAGATGGTTTTAAATTAACAGGTTAACAGGTCGTTAACGTGTAATGGGTTAACGTGTAATGAGTAGATTAATGTATAATAGAAACCTATCAGGTCTTATCGTGTCGTGTTTACCTGATAGGTTTCGTGTCATCGTGTGACACGAAAAATTATCGTGTCGTGTCGTGTCGACACGATAATTTTCGTGTCGTGTTCGTGTTTGGGTAGTCTGACACGATAAGCTTATCGTGTCGTGTTCGTGTTTGGGTCTTATCGTGTTTCGTGTTATCGTGTAATGACCTGTTATACGACCTGTTACCTGTTTTGCCAGCTCTACTCTCAGGTATCAGATTTGGCTAGTCATTCATTTTTTGTATATTATTTTGCAATAGGTCTAAACTGTCTGCTCAAACAGTGCATGTGTCTTATTATTGGTTTTTAATAGTTGTCGATTGCAAGATTTGAATATTGTGGAATTACATTCAACAGTTCTATATTATTGATCGATTTCGTTTTTGAAATTGAATCAATAAACCTTTTTTGGTGATAGTTGCAGGCTGAAAAATGACGCATTTTTTTTTGGAAATTTTGAAAAAGAAATAAGGGTATTTTCATAAAAAAAAAAAAAAAAAAAAAAGTTTGGTAGACTTTCTATAAAAGACCCAAAATTTCAGACCTTGTGGCTAAAATTTTAGGATGGTGGATTGTTGGCCAAAAGACCCCCCAAAAACTATTTCCCATATGGTAGATAGGATTCTCTTTTTGAAAATATATATATTTTTAGAATTTTTCTATGTTCCAATTGATTTATTTTTTATTGTACCGTAGAATCAGTGACTTTTGATGAAAATTGTCATTTTTTTTTCAAATAGTTTGGATTACGATTTGAAAATAGTTTTTTTTTTTTGTCAATTTCAACATTTTTTTAGAAATTAAATTGTGTTAATTTTGTGGAAAGTAAATTGTTAATATGTTAAAAGAAAGGGGAGTAATATGTAAATATCTTAAAAACCTAAAACAATTGAGTAAATGTATGTATGTGTTCTTTTCAGAGATTATGATAATTACGTGCCTGTTTGATAATCGTTTCGTGCCCATCCTATTCAGTGGGATATGATGGGATGAGAATTTTGTTTCTTTCTTGGGAACAAAATCGCGTTTGGTAATGACAATTTTTTTTTATCTGGAAACAGAATCGCGTCTAGTAACGATTTTATCCAAGAAATCAAGAACGAAACCTAAACCACAATCAAGAAATCATCAAGCAATTAAATTCTAAACCACAATCAGGAAATCATTAAACAATCAAACCCTAAACCCCAATCGAAGTAGAAATCGAAATCGAACCCTAAACCCCAATCGAAATCGAAATCAAGAAGTACAACCTGTCTTTTATTGTATTTCAATTTTGATTACGAAATTGAAACCCTAAGTAGACGATGAAAATGAGGATGACAACGAGGCGAAGACGATGGCGATGAACAGGGTTGACGAAAAAGAAGGACGGAGGAGGATGACGAACTAAAGACGGACGGAGGACGAACCAGAGAAGGACACGGTTGAAGAAGAAGTAGGCGAAGACGATAGAGAAGGAGTAGACAAAGGCGATGGAGGATGGAGAAGACGGCCGTGCCTTTTTGTGGTTGGGAATGATATGAGAATTATGAGAAACAATTTTTTTTTTTTGTTTCTCATTTCTTAAGAAAAAATGAGAATGATTCTTGGTTTTGGGAAGGAAATGAGAACGGAAATAGATTTATCAAACGTTATGCCCAAACAGAAATCTCAAAAATATAGGAATGGGATGAGAATTTTTAGGATGAGAACGGTTACCAAACATGGTCATTTCTTGGAAAAAACACAAGTATATAAGGATTATAGTGGATAATTTTGGAATAATATTTGAGTTATATATCAATTATTGGGGACAATTTGTTTTTTTAAATTTTACATATAACCACCACTTTATAAAGTTTTTATTTTTTGAATAGTTGACGAAATTAAAATTTTAGCCCATGCAGTATATGCGCTATAGTATTTTTTTCAAAAATTCAAAGGTATTGTCAAAAAGTTCAAATATTATTGTGCGTTATAAATGTTATTGTAATTTTTTTACATGGAATAATTATAGTAACTTTGGACTTTTAGAAAAATTATTATAACATGTGGACTGCACGGGTTGAAATTTTAATTTTAGGAATTATTTACCAAAAACTCCTATTATAAAATCATTAGGATGGTGTTCATTTTAATATAACTCAATTAAGTGCTGAAAACTAAATACATCAAATATTTTTATAATAAGTTTGTCTGGCAATTACAATTAAGATCACTAAATCAATTAAGACCTTTTTAAAGTTTCTTCAATTTTTTAAAATTAAATATGGATTATTTCATTGTCATGTTGAACATATTCAGTTAAAATTCAGCGTTTAAAATTTTAATTTTATAAAATAATTTTCAGATATATTTTTAACTCTTAAAATTTCAACAATTAAAATTTAACACGTAAAATTTAAACATTATTGAACATTGCCCTAAACCTTAATTGTCCAATCGAAGAGATGTTTTTATTTATTGGATTAGTGTTTTCAATCCAAATTATTAATTTTTTTTTTATCAGAACAAAACATAATATTATTTTGACATATGTTCCGATAACACAAAATTACAAACATACATACATATATATATATTGTTGGTGTAAAAAACTAGTAAACAAATTCTACAAAAAAAAAAAAAAAAAAAAGACAAAAAAAAACTGGTAAACACTCCCAGTATGGTTTGGATAGATGACACGTGTGAATTTCTTGCTGAGGTGGAGGTGATGCACTGAGGAAACCGAACTCCGAGCTCGGTGAACTTTTGATGCTTTGAGAAATCCTTGCACTCCGAGCAGAACTCCACTCTAGACTCCGAGCTGAACTCCAATTCTGTACTCCAAGCACTTGCACAAAGACGTACGGGGTTGTGCCCGGTGAAGTCCTTTCGACATAAGAGTAAGTATCTGGGGGAGAAGGCTAAAGTGCTCTTGAGTGAATAAGAAGTAATACCTGGTGGCAGTAGATGCCTAGGAGTATATATAGGGAGTAAGACTCAATTAGCGTTGCCGAAATAGGGACTCCAGCTCGGTTAATTAGCCTAATCTGGTAGGCTGTTGATGAGCCTGCAGATAAGGGTCCTATATACCTAGATTGGGATTTTGGGCCCATCAAAAAAAGTCCATGGGCCCACCCAATTGAGATAGAGATGAAGGGCTCGTTTTAGCCCATTTAGCCGAATAGAAGGTCGAGAGGGACGTCTGAACAGCTTTGGGGCCCCCTTATGGCGATTAGCTGAGTAGAGGGTGCTCCCTCTGTAAGGCACGGTGGTTGTCTGGGCGAATTTGAGCTTCATACTGGTGATCAGCCGACCACCCTCTGTAAGGCACGGTGGTCGTCTTCTGGGCGAACTTAAGCGTTACATTTGATGATCAGCCGGACAGAGGGTGCTCAGATCCCTCTGTCTGGCGCAGTCATCTTCTGGGCGAACTTGGGCTTCACATTTGGATGATCAACCAAACAGAGGGTGCTCGGAGCCCTTTGTTCCGGCGCGGTCGTCTTCTGGGCGGACTAGGGTTTCTCTTTGGCGTTTAGCCGAGCAGAGGGTGCTTGGAGCCCTATGTTCGGCAAAAGACTGTCTGGGTAATCTCGGGGTTCTCTTTATGGCAATTAACTGAGCAAAGGGTGCTTAGAGCTCGCTGTTCAGCAATGGGTCATTTAGGGGGTCTTGAGTTCTCTTTTTGGTGATTAACCGAGCAGAGGGTGCTCGAAGCCCGCTGGTCGGGAAGGTTGTCGTTTGGGCGGTTTTGGGCCTTCTTATTTCGAAGCTGCTGAGCAGAGGGTGCTCAGAATCCGGTGCTTGACCAAGGGAGTCTTTTGAACGGTTTTAGGCCTCCTCATTTTGAAGTTGCCGAGAAGAGGGTGCTCAGAGCCCTGTGCTCGGTCAAGGGGGTATTCTGAATGGTTTTAGGCCTCTTTATTTTGAAGTTGCCGAGCAGAGGGTGCTCGAAGTCCCGTGCTCGGCCAAAGGGGTCTTCTAAACGGTTTTAGGCCTCCATATTTTGAGGTTGTCGAACAGAGGATGCTCGGAGCCCAGTACTCGGCCAATGGGGCCTTTTGGATAGTTTTAGGCCTCCCATTTTTTAGGTTGCTAAGCAGAGGGTGCTCGGAGCCCGGAACTTGGCCAATGGGGCCTTTTGAACTGTTTTAGGCCTCTTATTTTTGAGGTTGCCGAGCAGCGGGTACTCGAAGCTCAGAGCTCGGCCCTTTTCCCCACATTTGAGACCTTGGCACCTTAAATTAATCGTGAATGAACCTCCATGCACGTGTGGATTTGGACAGGTGGCTTACCGACCAAATTTTCCTCTATCATATATATATATTTACAAATTCCAATTTGTTTGGATAATTTTTTTAAATGAAGAATTTGATTGTGTAATTTCATAATTTCTTTATTTTGATAGACAAGTATTTGTACGTAGAATTTTGATATCTATTAAATTTTTAATAATAAAAAATATGAAAATATATCTTATAATATAATTTTTATTTTGTAACTTAATAATATAATTTTTATACCCATGATGGTAATATAATTTTAATAATATAACTTTAATTATACATCATTAAAATTTATATATATTTTACAAATATAATTTTATTATATAATATATGGAGAGAAAAGAGAATTTTAAAATTCATATAATTATAAAAAAATAAATAGAATTGGAGTGAAATGGATGAAAAATTAAAAAATGAGCAAAGTTTCTCTTGAAAGGATTTAGAAATATTGTTTCTTCTGAAGAAATATACAAATCTCTTTTATTCTCATATTTTACAAATGAATGGATTTTATAATTCCCCCCTAATAGTACCAAACAAAAAAAATTCCGAAAAAGAATTTATGAAATTCTTTGAACAAATGAAATCTTGCCCCTAAATTATTTACCTAAACACAAACCTTAATTTTTTCTTTTTTCTAATTTTAAAACTTTGATTAGGCATATTACCTAACTCCGCTTGTGAGGTTCGATGCTTTATTTTTTACATACAGCCGATTCCAAGCCCGGATAAAGGCAGAGGGTTGCGTTAGGTAGTTGACAGCCAGCTTAAAATTTTGTCAGAACTTTTATGACATGAATCTAAATATATTAAACTTTGGGGTGTTCTCTACTAGCCACGCGCTATATTTTCACCGTCCGGATGTAGTGAAGAATGAGCGAGGGTGGGCTAAGGCGTTGCCCGAAAGCGACGCGCCATGTTTTTGCCCGGATATGGTGTCAAGTGAGCGAGAGTTGCCACATTATAGTGGACGGGTGCGGATAAAGAAGTTAGTCCATGAGAATAAGTTTAGGTTGACAACTTGGAATATAGGAACGCTGACATGTAAGACTCGAGAATTAATGGACATGATGAGTATGGGGATGATTAATATTCAATACTTGCATAAAACTAAATAGGTTGGAGAGAGGTCTAGAGAAATTAAGAGTACGTGGTATAAATTATGGTATACAGAGAAGGACAAATATAGGAATGGGATGAGCATTATGGTAGATAGGGATTTAAAGGATAGCGTGGTCGATATTAGGAGAATTGGCGATAGGATGATAGTTATGAAATTGGTGATTGAAGGGGAGGTGATTAACGTTATTAATGTGTACGCTCCCCAAGTTGGATTGCAAAAAAATATTAGACAAAAATTTTGAGAAAAAATGGACGAAGTTGTTCAAAGTATAGCTAACCAAGAAAAAATATTTATTGGAAGAGACTTGAATGGACTTGTAGGGAAGTAAATGGGGACTTTCAAGAAAGTACAGGGTGATTATGGATTTGGAGAGAAGAATGTAATGGGTGAAATGATTTTAGATTTTGCTATGGCGTATAATTTAGTCCTTCTAAATACATGTTTCAGGAAGAGGGATGAGTACTTTATCACATTTAAGAGTGGATAGAGGAATAACTAGATAGATTTTGTCCTTACTGGAACGAGTGATCGTTTAATATATAAAGTCATATCCGGAGAGAGTATTACTACCCAACATAGATTGATGGTAACCGAATTGAAGTTTCAAGGGTGGAAACGGGAGTCTAAGATAAATAGGAATGTTAGGATACGTTGGAGAGATCTAAAAGGTAAAAAGATAGAGTTGTTTAAGGATAAAATTAACAATGATGAGTTATGAAAGAGATATGAGGATGTGAACAAAATGTGGAGTGATATGGCTAGTCGTATTAGAGAGATAGGAAGAAAAGTTTTAGGAGTTTGTAGAGGAAGAGGACCACGATATAAAGAAAGTTGGTGGTGGAATGAGGAGGTTCAAAAAACCTTTCGGGATAAGAAAATAACCTATAAAGAATGACAAAAATGTCGAAGTAGGGAAAGTTTGGATAAGTATAAACATGCAAAAATGGAGACGAGAAAAGTAAGGAATCAAAATTTAGGGCGTAAGATAATTTATACAAAAAATTAGACACAAAAGAGTGAGAGATGGATATATTTAAACTTCTTAGGCGACGTGAACGAAAGACTAGAGATATTCAGAAGTGTCAGATGTATTAAAGACACTAATGAAAAAGTCCTAGTAAAGGAGAAAAGATTATGGAACGATGGAGAAATTATTTTTATAATTTATTTAATGAGAACAACGCCGGGGAATCTAGATTAGAGTTGCCTAGTTTATCTTTAGATAGGATTTATAGGTTTCATAGAAGAATTAGAGCTTCTGAAGTTCACTAAGGAAGATTAGTATTAGAAAAGCAGTAGGGTGAGATGAAAACTCTATAGAGGTGTGAAAAAGTTTGAAAAATATTGGGACAAAGTGGTTGACTAGATTTTTCGATGACATTTTGAGGACTAAGAGAATGCCTGACGACTAGAGAAAGAGGATCTTAGTGTCCATCTATAAAAATAAATGGGATGTTCAAAATTGCATGAACTATCGGACTATAAAACTCATGAGTCATACTATGAAACTTTGGGAGAGGGTGATAGAATATAAAATAAGGCATGAAGCGAGTATAGAAGAGAACCAATTTTAATTTATACCTAGCCAATCAACCACTGAAACTATCTATTTACTTAGGAGATTAATGAAAAAATATAGAGAAAAGAATAAAGATTTACATATGATATTTGTGGACCTGAAAAAGACTTATGATCGGGTACCCAGAGAAATTTTGTGGTGGGTGCTAGAAAAGAAACAAGTGTCCAATGTGTACATCAAGATAATTAAGAATATGCATGAAGGTATAGTCACTACTGTTCGAACAAAATGAGGAGATGCTTGTGCATTTCCTATTAATATAGACTTATATCAAGGATCATCTTTAAGTCTTTACCTCTTTGTTCTATTGATAGATGAGCTTAGAAAACATATTCAAGTACTTTGGAGTATGTGATTGTTCTCAATCTTATAGCAAAATTCAACCTTAAATTTGTAATTTTGTTAATCTTTTTATTAAATTTTAATTAGTAATAATACACTTTATTGTTTTTGCAGGAATAAAGTTAGAAATAAAGAAATATGAAAAAATGGCGAAAAATTGTTGAAAAAAATTGAAATTGAAAGGGAAACAAGTCGACCCGCGACCAGCAAATTGGGTCTGTAATGGTTCCATCCCAAAAATAACCGTTGCATTTGTTCAATTTAAAGGCCAATTAATAAACAATATAATGGAAACAAAATCAAAAAGTTCGACAGTGAATTGGGAGCTTAATTTGGAATGTTTGCTTATACATCATTACTCATCCATCCGTAAAGGCAACCAATCAAGACATAAAAGGGAAAATTGATTTTTATTAAGGGATGATCAAAAGAAAAGATATTTTCGGCAGCTTTGACATTTGGGAATATATATTAGGATTATTATTTTGGATTAAAGAGGGTTGGGTCCAAAAAGACAGTGGCTAGAGAGTTTTTTCATTTTTCTTTGCCCTTGCGGCTATCGAATTTTGGATCAAATTTCTTCAATGGCCTTGGTTGAATATCGTAGGGAAGAAGAATCTATGAACGGCTAAGGCGTCAATTGGGTTAGGACTGTATTTCTTCTCAAAATTATTTGTATAATTTTGTTCTTGTTCCAAGTATATTTTATTCTTATATGTGTAAGGTTGTAAAACGAGGATTGTGATCTTAAAAATTTTTCTAGAATAGTTTTTGTTCTAAATGTTGTTATAAAGATTTAGATCTGAATTTATTTGTATCTCTAATGTTAGATCTAATATTTGTGGTTTAGATTTAACAATTTTACAATAAGTTTTAATGGTATCGATACGACTCAATTGGATAAATTATACTAAATGATTAATTCACCTTAGCTTAATTAATGTAGGAATTGAATCGTGAAGATATTTTATCCCAATTAAGTGATCAATTTGTAGTTAGTATTACTTGATTACACACTGAATGAAAGAAATAGAAATAAAATTTACAAGATAAATTGATGAATTTATACTTGTCCCTAACCCGAACCTTTATATATATTTTATCTCAATTGATTAATTTTCTGTTATTTCATTATTAAAATTCGAAATCAAACCAAAATCCTTTATTTCACTCAAGAAAAATAAAATACAAAATTAATAGTTACAATCCAATTCTTGTGGTTCGACACCCATACTTAAGCATTATACTACGAAATATTTTACGCTTAAATTGAGAATTTAATTTGAGCGATCAGTATGTTGTTTGCGGATGACATAATATTAGTTAACGAAAGTAGAATAAGTCTTAATACTAAGTTAGAAAGATGGAGAGAAACTTTAGAGTCTAAAGATTTGAAGGTTGGTCGAAGCAAGGCAGAATACATGCATTGCAATTTTAATAATACCCGGAGAGATGTTAGTGCAGTCAAAATTAGAAATGAGGAGGTGTCAAATGTTGATCATTTTAGATATTTAGGTTTAATGATTCAGAGAAATGGAAAAATCGAGAATAATATTACGTATAGAGTCAAGGTAGGTTGGTTAAAGTGGGAGAATACAATTGGAGTGATTTGTGATCGTAAGATTTTGTTGAAACTTAAAGGAAAATTCTACAAAACTGCTATAAGACCAGCGCTTCTATATGGTTCAGAATGTTGGGCGGTAAAAACGACACATGTCTAGAAAATTGGGGTGATAGAAATGATAATACTGCAGTGGATGGGTAGGAAGACGAGAATAAATAAAATTAAGAATGAAACTATTAGAGAGAATTTAAAAATAGTACCTATCGAAAAGAAAATTAGAGAAAATCGTTTACGATGGTTTGGGCATGTGTATAGAAGATCCATTGAAACACCAGTGAAAAATTGTAATTTAGTTCAAGTGTAGGGGACTAGTAGAAGGAGAAATAAACTTAAGAAGACGTTGGACGAGACTATTAAAATTGATTTAATGATATTAAATCTAATTGAGAGGATAACCCTTGATCGATTATTATAACGTAAACGAATTCATGTAGTCGACTCTACATCAGTAGAACAAAGGCTTTAGTTGTTGTCGTTGATTCGGCATATTACCTAAACATCTTTTAGCAATTAGTTATAAAAAAATAAGAACTACAGGGACTAATTAAAGATAATTAACAAGGGCAATATTGTAATTTAGACATAGCGTAAGATAGCTGCGTCTTCTTGGCTTAACTTTTGCTAAATACGGTTTATCTTTTTCTCCGACCATTACTCCGAGAGAGAGAGAGAGTAGAGAGAGAAGGCACGGCCTCCGTCACTGTTGTTGACTAGCGTCTAGGGTTTCGGCTACTACGCCGGTGCCGGTGATTCTCTTGCAGGTGAGACCTCCCGTTCTATGGACTTTTCAATTCAAATGTCTCTTCCCCGTCCCGGCGTCGATTTCGCCCTTCAATTCGCGTTCAAGCGCAAGCTTGAGGAGTATGTCCACACCGACGACGAAGACGAAGACGACGTATCATCGGAGCTAGTCTCCGTCAGGAGACCGAAGATGCGTAAGGACCACTCTCAAGCCGTCAGCTCATGGTCCTCCGTCGAATCCTTCCCGACCCGCATCGAACCTAGGGTTTCGGACGCCCGATCGGCCTCCTGTTCGGATCACGCAGAGTCGAGTCGGTCGCACTCGAGACTCCAATTCTTCGTTCGGATGATGTCGGAAGGCAACACGCTGGTTATCCAGGCCCATTCCGATGACACAGTGAAATCCATTCACGAGAAAATCCAAGCGATTACTGGGATTCCGGGAAACGAGCAAAGGCTGATTTACTGCGGGAGGCAGCTCCAGTGGGAGCAGTCTTTGGCCGATTGTTTAATCCAGAACGACGCCGGACTTCAATTGGTCGGTCGAATGCGAAGCACCGACCATCCACAGTCTTGGCAACTCGTCAACGAAATGGTTTCAATTATTTTTCGCCTCTGCAAGGGCGAATCCATAGCAAACAAGTACGTAAAATCAACATTAATGGAGTTCATGACGATGACACCTCGAACCAACATTGAACTAGCTCTGGGCCATCTCCGTATTTTCTTATCTTCCTTTGCCCCGGCAGCTCTGGTAATGCTCTTCCTCTCACCCATTGTAAGTAACAGAGAATGTGCTGATGACGCCATTCGTCTATTTATTACCTCAAGTAAAATGGTTTTGCCGAAGGCTATACATGTTCAATGTGCGCCTATAGTACTAGAATTCTGTAATCTGTTGAGTAAAACTGCTCATGATGCTCCTCTTTATAGTTTTTGTCGAACTAGCCTCGGTTCCATTGTTGAATGCACTGGTCTTGAACACGAGGAAATGAATGGCCTTGATTCATATAAAGGATTACTCTCAGTCCAAGATATTTTTCCGTTTGTTAGTGAACTAGCTACTAGGTTGTCCCATGACTTAGATTCTAGTATGGTATTCACCTCAACCATGGGGCCGTTGCTGGGCGATGTTCATGATTTTGCAGCCTTTTTGCTGCCCATACGAAGTGTAATTACAAAGAAGGTGGGGTTTGGGGAACCGATTAAAATTCCATTTAGCGAGACGGGTAAGGATAGATATAGCTGTCCGAGTTTAAGGGCCGTGGCGGGGTCTCTATATGAATTTCTCATTGACCTATTAGGGAAAATGGAATGTTGTTTACAGACGGTGGGGGCATTCTTGTCTCTGAAGGAGGAGAAAGAGAAAGAGAAAGAGAAAGGTGAAAATTTCCGTCTTGGGTGGTCCCAATATCTTACCATTTTGAAAGAGTTAAATAGTCTGTCCAAACTATATCAAGGAGCAGAGGAACTATTTTGGAGTAAAATGAGAAATCGAAAGGCTTCCATATGTTATCTTATTTTGAGATATGCTAAGAGGAGTGATGATCACAAATGGATTCTTGAGCACAAAGAAGTCACAAATTTTGAAGCGAGGAGGCATTTGGCAACAATGATGCTTCCTGAGGTAAAGGATGAGTATGAGGAATTGCATGAGATGTTGATTGATAGGTCACAATTGTTGGCGGAGTCTTTTGAGTATATCGGGCATGCAGAGCCTGAATCATTGCGTGGGGGTTTGTTCATCGAGTTCAAAAATGAGGAAGCGACGGGTCCTGGAGTATTGCGAGAGTGGTTTGTCTTGGTATGCCAGGAATTATTCAACCCTCAAAATGCTCTCTTTGTCGCTTGTCCAAATGATCGTAGAAGGTTCTTTCCTAATCCAGGTAAGCTTTTGCCTTTCTTTCATGGTTTTCTTGTACCGAATTCTATTTTATATTTACATGCCTTTTTGTCAAAAACATGTTCTTGGATTTGGTGTGTCCACTAGAATATAAAGATTTTTCTAAAATTTGAAATTTAATTTAATTTACCATGTCCATAAAATTTAGAGCAAATCGTAGAGCAATCCCACTTTTGCAATTTGTGTAAGTTTAAATCCCATCAATTTAAAATCAATGGGATACTATTTAATACTCAAGTATAAAATGCAATGTGTGTGTATATGTGTGTGTGTACTGTGTGTTGATCTTTTCAACTTCAGCTCTGCTTTTGGGTAAGGTAATTCAAGGGATTGCACAAATTTTGTTTAGGAAATTCCTTGTTTGGATACTATGAAGAGGAATTTATGAAATCCATTAATTTGTAAAATAGGGAAATATGAGTGATATACATGTTATTTCTAAATCCTTCCAAGAGGGAATTTGTTATTTTTTCATTTCCTCATCTATTATTAAGATTATATTACTAAAGTGGGTATAAATTAAGATTATATTATTATCTATATTTTCACATTTTTTATTATTAAAATTTAATAGATTTTAAAATTCTGCATTCAGATACTTATCTATCCAAACAATAGAATTATGAAATTACACAATCAAATAATTCATCTAAAAAAGTTATCCAAACAAAGAATTTGTGAATGTTGAAATTTCAAAATCCAAAATTTTGAAATCCCATCATTTACAAATTCCATGTATTTATCAAATCCCTTACCCAATCACAACCGCAACCTTAGGGCGCTTAAGCATATATTCTTTTTTAATTTCAATAATACGTTTGTCTACACTTCTTATTTCTATTTGCAGCGTCTAAGGTGGATCCCATGCACCTTGAATATTTTAAATTCTCTGGCAGGGTAATTGCCCTAGCCTTGATTCATAAAGTTCAAGTAGGCATTGTATTTGATCGCGTCTTTTTCTTGCAATTGGCTGGATTGGAAGTCTCTATTGAGGATATACAGGACTCAGATCCGTTAATGTATAGTAGCTGCAAGAAAGTACTGGAGATGGATCCCAATATAGTAGACGAAGACACTCTTGGCCTAACGTTTGCCATTGAAATCGAAGAGATGGGATGCAGGAAAGTGGTAGAGCTTTGCCCTAATGGCATCACTAGTGCCGTTAATAGCAGTAATAGGAATGAATACGTTAATCTCCTTATACAGCATCGATTTGTGAAAGCAGTAGCGGATCAGGTAGCACATTTTGCTAAGGGTTTTGCTGATATTGTTGGCAATGAGGAGCTTCAGAAATTCTTTTTTAGAAGCTTAGAGCGGGAAGATCTCGATTGGATGCTGCATGGGAATGAGAATGCTATTTCGGTGGAGGATTGGAGGGCTCATACTGAATATAATGGCTATAAAGAGACCGATCCACAGATCGTTTGGTTCTGGAAGGTACGCTGCTGCTGAATTTTCTCTCTCTCTCTCTCTCTCTATATATATATATATATATGTATATATATTAATTTAATTTAGTTTTGCTCGTTATTTGTTGAAGCATGTTTATATTATATAAGAAAACTTCGGATTATGCGTTTGATGAACACAAACCATCTTCATGTTATGATTTTTTTTGTTATTCAACCCTAATGTTCCACTTTTGGTCCTTTTTTTTTTAAAGTTAATTGAGGGTGAAATTATTATTATTAATAATAATATATAAAAGAAATAATGTTATGTGTTCTTTTGCCCTTATATACAAATGTATTTAGATATACGAAAAAAATATAAACTTTTCCTATATTGCTACAAAAATAAAATATTACTACAAAAGAAGTATTAACTAAGGCCTCGTTTGGTTACTGTTTCCGTTCCTGATTTCCGGTCTCGCTTCTAAAGTTTTGGGGTTCACGTAAAAAACGCATTTGGTAAACACGTTTCTGTTTCCAAAATTTTGGGAGTAATTTGAGAGTAATTCTTGAATTTCTTAAGAATTTGAGAAAACAAAAATGCTGATTCCTATTCATTGGCCACCCCCTCGGCCAACACCATCATGTTGGCCATCACCAACCCGCCATCCACTGCCACCTCGCTGGTGATCATACATTTAAAAAAAAAAAAAAAAAAAAAAAGAACAAATATTGCAACCAAATATGTTTCTTATTTCCGCTCTCATAATTTAAAAAAAGTAATTTCAGGACAATTTAAAAAATGTTTCTATTCACGGAATACTCCAGAACAGAAACATAATTCCCCTCCCAATTTAATAGAAGGAGAAACAGAAAACCCAAAACACGGACCAAACACCACCTAATTTTCTATTTTCTCTATATTACTACCAAAAAAAGAAAGAGAAAAAAATCTACCAATCTTCACTAAATCCTACGAAAAATGCCACAATTTTTTCTACATTACTACAAAAAAAATATTAACTTTTTTTCTCTATGAAAAATACAATAGATATAAATAGAATAAAATAAACATAACATAAGAAAGGAAGAGACAAAGTAGAATTCTAAAAAAAATACGCCGGTTTCAATATATTGTGCTCGTCTGGACTTATGAATTCACAATGAATTTGAAAAATCCCTTATCAAAATCAAATCCTCTTCCAAAATCCTTCACCCAAACAGCCCCGTAGACCAAAAAAAAAAAAAAACACAATCGAAAGAGATTGTCTAACAAAAAGAAGAGGCAAATAACAATTCTAAATCTTAGGGCAACCCAGTGCACAAATCACCCGCCATTGTGGGGTTTATGGAGGGTCAGATATACGCAGTCTTACCCTTGTATACAAAAAGTTTATTTTCAAGATTTGAATCCAGGACCTCCAGGTCACAATGGAGTAACCTTATCATTGTTCTCAAGGCTCACCCTCGAGAGACAAAGATCTACAACAACAACTGCTTTGTTCCACTTATGTAGGGTCGGCTGCATGAATCCGTTTACACCATAGTGAGGCAAAGATCTAAAAGAGAGAGAAAAAAAAAAAAAAGAAAAGAAAAAAATAGAACGCGGGTTTCAATATATTGCTAGTCTGGACTTATGAAATTCACACGAGTAATCGTATTTACAATTAGTTTCTGCAGATTGTTGATGGTATGTCAGCTCAAGAGAGAAAAAGTCTGCTCTCATTTTGGACCTCAGTGAAGTACCTACCTGTGGGTGGTTTTGGCAGCCTCACCTCTCGCCTCAACATCTATCGAACCTCCGAACCCTTCAACCGTTTGCCCTCCTCCCACACGTGCTTCTACCGCCTCTGCTTCCCCCCTTACCCTACTAAAAAACTCATGAAAGCCCGTATTGGAATCATCACGCAGGAGCATATTGGCTGCAGCTTCGGAAATTGGTAATGGCGGCATATGCAAATTTTGGAACAGGTATGTGTTTTGTTATTCCTGCACATAAAGCATCAAAACCTTTGTACAGAAAAAAAAAAATAGTAAGATTTTCAAGATTTTGCTTCTTTTTTTTTTTTTTTTTCATGGCACTAGTGTTTAAGAAATTAAAAGGTGTTCTGTGTTGATGACTTCTTATTTCTATCAACTGTTTATGTGGTAGTTTATGGTATATATAATAAAGAGAGCAAGAAAATTACTCCTCTACCCCTATCTTTGCGCCCCCCCGGGGCCCGCGGGAAAAAAAAAGGAAAAGGAAAAAGAAAAAGGGGTTTTGACATTTTGCTCCCTAAAGTTTGATCATTGTTTCACTTTGGTTCCTACAGTTTCAATTTAAGATCATGACACCCTGAAGTTTCGTATATGATCCCACTTGAGTCCAAATCATTAATACCATTACACTTTGGATAGAAAACTGTCACCGGCCGAGCATCTAACTATTTTTAAGAGGACTTTAAGGGTATTTCCATCATATTTTTTGGACTTTACAATTCTTCTATAAAAAACCTAGATATATGTGTATGTTTATGATGATATATGTATATTTATGACTTTTGAGTATTTGGACAGAAATTAGAGGGAAGAGGAAAATGAAGAGGTTGAAAATATCCATAAATTCCTTTAAAAATAGTTACATTTGTAACACGTGACTATTTCTTGTCAAAAATTATAATGGAGATAATGACTTTGATTCTAGTGGGATAATTTGGAAATTTTAAGGTATTATATATTTCAATTGAAACTAGGGGGACACAAGTGAGATTTTGGTCAAAGTTTGGGGGTGCAAAGTGTCAAAAACCGGAAGATTTTTTTTTTTTATCTTTATCCTTTTTTTTTTATTCTAAACGTTTTTTTAAATGCCTCTTTTAAGGGTTATGATCGATTTGAGGAAAATAAATGGATGGGATTAAATTATTGATATTTTTTGTCCCTTGTTTTTTTGGTGGGGGTGGTGGGGTGGGGGGTTTCAAAGACAGTTTTAGGCACGAGTTATTCTTACTTAAAATAAATGCACCATCTATTAATTTGAATCTAGTCCGAGTGCCCCGTGGTAATTTAATTGTTTTCAATTATGCACTTTCTGAAGGGGAGTCATCGCACAAAGGCAGAAGTTGTTGACGTGTGACTTGGAGGTAATGGGTTTGAGTTGTGGAAACAACCTCGTACAATAGAACTAAGTAGTTTGACCCTTCGATGTACCTCCCGCGCAAATAGCGGGAGCTCTGCAGCACTGGATTGCCTTTTTCCTAGTAGTTTGACATGAAATCAGATAATATTTTTATGAAAAAAAGAAAAGAAAGTATAATAATATAATATAATATAATTTATTTTATTTTTTATTTTATTATTACTATTTATTTGTAATCCTTGGTGCAAATCTAGACGCAAGTATCACCTAGTTTGAACAAGATATAGACTTAGTCTTTGATATGAAAAAAAACATGATTTCGTTTCGCAATTGCCACCTATATTTTATTTTTTATATTGAGCTATTCCTCCCTTTCAATTTTGGCTTAATGAGTGGGAGGACTCTAGGGCCCCGTTTGGTTATTCCATAATATTTGTTCTTGCTCTAGAAATTTTGGCATTAATATATAGAAACACGTCTGGTAAATATGTTTCTGTTCTCAAAATTTTGTTAGTAATTTGAGAACATTTTTTAAATTTCTTAAGAATCTAAGAAACAAAAAAAATTGTTGATTCCTATTCATTTTTACAAAACTATTTCCACTACCATCCCTCTAGCAACCACTATTATGTCGGCCACTATTCATTTAAAGTAAACAAAAAAAAAATATTACTACTAAACGTGTATTTATTGTCTCTATTTACATAAATTAAAAAAACCAATTTTAGGACATTGGTCGTTACCAAACATGTTTTTATTCTTGATATCCAATTTATTAAAAGTAGAAACAGAAAAATAGAAACACTAACCAAAAGCACCTTGACTTTTCTCATTTAAAAATAGAAAAATCAATTAAAAAAAATTGATATTGCAAAAAATCTCCATATCTCCGACCTCCTAACTGATCGTGTAAGGCTTAAGAAATTTTTGTATCAGCCAAATATCTTTCGGCGTGACAAATCATGTTATGGAAAAAATATTGTCTTAAATATTTATATTTGACATATTCTCTAATGTGTGCTTTTTCATCTTAGGTTAATCTTGACTTATTCTATTGATCTCAATATTTGATTCAACTTTCATATTGAAAATTGATATTTAAGGTGACGTTTGGTAACCACTCTCATTCTAAAAAATTTCATTCTATTCCCAGATTTTTATTAGATATAGCGTTTGGTAATCCATCCAACTAGTTTGTATCCGTTCCCATTCCATTTCATTCCAAAATGGGAATTCATCCCACTTTTTTGTATAGAAATGAGAAACAATTTTTCTTTTTGTTTCGACCTATTCCATCCCATTCACAACTAAAACAAAACCCACGTCTTCTTCGTCTACTCCATCACCTTCGTCTGCCATCGTGTTCTTCGCGTTCTTCCTCGCTGCTCATGTTGCCTTCGTGTTCTTCGCGTTGTTCGTCTTCTTCGTTTGTCCATGGCGAAATCGATTGTCGTGAGTCCCTCTCTCAGTCGTCTGTTTTATCTTCTTCATCTGTCCATGGCGAAATCATCTTTCGTCATCTTCGTCGTCTACTTATAGGGTTCGAAATCGAAATCGAAACCCTGTCATTTGAACCTTTTCGATTTTGATTTCGTTTTCAAAATCGAAATCGAACAGAAGGTTTGATTTCCAAAATAAAATGGAAATCAAACAACGGCCTCCTCCTCGTCCGGCCTCCTCCTCCTCCTCCGTCCGACATCCTTCTCATCAATCGAACAACATGTTCGATTTCCAAAATGAAATCAATTTCGATTTTGAAATCGAAACCCAAATCGGATTTCGATTGTCGAAATGGTTTCAATTTCAATTTCGACTTCAATTGGATTTTAGGATTTCGATTTTGGTTTAGGATTTCAATTTCAATTGGGGTTTAGGGTTTGATTGCTTGATTTCTTGATTGTGGTTTAAGGTTCGTTCTTGATTTCTTGAATAAAATTGTTACTAAATGCGATTTTACTCCCATATAAAAAAAAATTGTCGTTACCAAACGCGATTCTATTCCCAAGAAGGAAACATAATTTGTATCCCATTCTCATCCCACTGCATGGGATGGGCACGAAACAGTTACCAAACGGGCCCTTATAAACTTTTAAGATTGGATCTATTCCCTGAATAATCTGTATTAGTGGACGGGATTAAACAATCATCAATATTTTCACCTGTAATTTTTTATAAAGATATATATATATATATATATATATATATATATATATATATATATATATATATATTTTAATTTAAATAAAACCCTTTAGATTATATTAGATTGATGTGAAAGAATGTGCTCTTAAAATTATCTGAAATAGTGATTCATCGAGATTTACTTAAACTGAAAATGACAACTAACCTAAATTCATAAATTGTGCAAAGGAATCCATTGTTTTCCATTAGTGGGTCCCAGAGACAATTGTAAATATTTGGTTGGAATAATCTCCATTCTAATAATTCTCCAAACTTTTTGAAATTATTTAAAAAAAAAAAAATAGAGAATATTCCAGCCAAATATATACACTTGTCTATTGGACCACCAATGAATTATTTGTGGGGGATTAGATACGTGGTTGGTGCTTCAAACATGAAAGGGTCCCAATGTTGGAGGTGTTCTTTGAATCTATGTCATAATTTTGTTTTGTTTTCTTATAAATAATTCATCTTGGAAGAGTTTGGATGTGGATTTGCTAATTAATGTAAAAGTTTGGGGTGTAAAGTGTAAAACTAAAACGCATTAGGATGACTCCCCTTCCTAAAGATACTAGGATTTTTGTTTTTGAATGTATGGATTTGTATTGATTTTTTAATTTATAAATATATAATAATTAAAAAATAATTACTTTGTTTTGTAAAGTTTAAAGGGTACAAAACCGTCTTAAAAGAGAGAGTAAAATTTTTAGGTGAATTTTTTTTTCAAAGAATAAAAAATTATAATTTTATTTTATTCTTCCCGTGGTAATTTATTATGTAGATAGATTGTTTTTAATTATCGTAACGTTTTAATGTTGTCCACTGGCCTCTTAATTTTTAGACTAAATTCACGTTGTCCAAAAAACTTAGATACTTATAGTAATTCACATGTTACTTTATATATTAAGTATTTTTTATTAATATTGTCGATGGTAAAATATCTAAATATTCTTGTTCAACCCTCTATTTTTTAAATAAATTATTATAAATTGATTTTCACAAATTAATAATGGTTGTTAAGACATGTGTCCTTTTATATTTAATATTTTAATTAATTATTAGTGTGAGAAGTGGATAGATGCATCAAATCCACCTCCTCTTTTTTTTTTTTTTTTTTAAATATTTATTTATTTTCATACTATTATTGATTCAAATAACAAGTAATTGACTTGTATAATTAGTGTTAAAACTAATCTTTTCTACTTTTGAACGCTAAGCCTTTATTTTCCAATAATTAATTAAAATAAATAAATTGACCACTTATTATGCATAAAAAAATGGATTAAATATTAGGGAAAAATAGTAAAATAAATTAATAAAACTCTTGTTTTTGTATATATCCACTTGGCATTATGGTGACATGAATGATTATGGGTGAGAAGCATCCACGTGGCAACCATTTCATTAATGATTTGCCACGTAAGAGAAAAACCTTAACCAATAGTTTTGTGACTCGGCACATTGAAAAATACAAAAAATAAAAAAAATAAAAAGAGGGTTTTGACACTTCGCACCCATCAATTTAATCCCTGGAGTTTCTTAATCATCCCACTACAATACAGGTCATTCTCTCTGTTGATCTCCATTAGAATTTTAGACAGAAAACAGTGTCCTACCATGCACCTGATTATTTTTAAGAGGCTTTATACGAAATTCTAACCTACTCCTCCCATCCTATTCTCCTGCCCACTCTAATATTCATATATATAGAGAGAGGAACCCATCAAAGAGAAGATGAGAGAAAATCGTTTACGATAATTTGGACATGTACATAGAAGACTTATAAAAACACCAGTGAGAAAATGCGATTTAGTTCAAGTGCGAGGGACTTCTAGAGTAAAGGAGGAGGTAGGCCTAAGAAGACTTGCAACGAGACTATTAGAATTGATTTGATGACATTGAACCTGACTAAATGGATGACCCTTGATCATTCATTATAGTGTAAACAGATTCATGTAGTCAAGCCTACTTAAGTGGGACAAGGCATTAGTTGTTCTTGTTGCTATTGTTGTTATATATATATATATTAAAGAAAGAAAAAGAGGTTGAAAATGGCCTTGTAATGTGAGGAACAAATTGAAATAATGGTTAAACTTCAAGGGTACAAAGTGTCAAAAACCCTAAAAAAAGAGATCAAAACTAATTTTGTTTTTTCATTTTTAAAATTTCAAAAAATTACACAAAACACCCCCATGAAGCCTTCACTCATATATAAACAACTCCTCTTCTCCTCCTCCTCCCTCCATTAACCAAATCCTTCTCCAAATTAAAGAAAATGGATGGCGATTCTCATTCCATCTCAAATGACCAAAAAGTCCCTCTCCTCCCAGTCCACAGGTCACAAAGCTTCAACTCCGGCATTAAATCCACTTTCACCCTCCAAAATTTCTTTATTCTATTAGGACCCCTCTTGTCTGCAATTATTATTCTGGCCGTCAGATTCGACGGTCCGGCGACTAGCCGGAACATGCTGGCGGTGTTGGTTTGGATTTTCACCTGGTGGCTGACGCAGGCGCTGCCGATGCCGGTGACTTCCATGTCGCCGCTATTCCTGTTTCCGCTGTTTGGGATCGCCTCCGCGGACGACGTCGCCGGAGCTTACATGGACGACGTCATCGCACTTGTTTTGGGTAGTTTTATACTTGCCTTGGCGGTGGAGCATTATAACATACACAGAAGATTGGCCTTGAAAGTGATTATCCCCTCTCTCTCTCTCTCACACACACACACACAAATTTACTAAATATTTAATTAAATTGAAAGGTATTTACATAAAGTTTTAGAGAAGGAATATTAGGTGGCGTTTGGTTAGTGTTCCCACTTTTCTAAACCCAACTGGAATGGGTTGGGTTGAGTTGAATTGGGTAAAGTTGAAAATTTTGGGAACAGAATTGCGTTTGGTAACGACAATTTTTGTTTTGTGCTAAGAACATAATGTGTTTGATAATAATTTTATCCTAAAACTAATTTTTTTTTTTTTGAATTTTTTTTTTTGTGTTTGGCGGTGGCCAAACGGCGGCGGACGGTCGCCGGAGGTGGACAGAGACGGCGGCGGGTGGTGGTGGTCGGCAGGCAGATGAAGACGGAAGTTGAGAATTTTGGGTTGAATTTTTTGGGCACAAAAAGAAACAACTTTTTTTTGTTTTTGGTTTCTTTAGGATTTTGAGAATTAATTCCAATTTTTTGGGTTGGGTTGGGTTGAGTTTTGTGTTTGCCAAACGTGTTCCCAAAAATCAAACCCAAAATTTTTGGGTTGGGTTGGGTTGGGTTGGGTTGGGAACACTAACCAAACGGGGCCTTATATTACACACAAGGAATATGATTTGGCGCTTTGCAGAAAAGATATATCCCAATTTAACAATCAGTCATGTTATATGTAACATCAACATCTAGACATAATACTATATTTTTTTTTATCTTTGTAACGTATACCTTCATATAAACCTGGATTTCAATTCGGTGCTAAAAAAAACGTTTAACATCTCATTTCGAAGAACGTGACAGATATCATCCATGTATAAATTTTTGTTACATGTTTTCATCGCAAATTGATGTGTAACTACTCCAAAAATTTAGGACCAGGTTCTATATATGAAAAAATTGAGAAGTCTAGAATGAAAGGTAACGGCACATTATTAAAAGAAATTAGACCATGTCTCGGTTCATAAAAATATAATTGAGTTCATTTTTATAGTTTTAATATCCAAATAGGTATGGGCGGTAAGCTTTTTTTTCTTTTTTTAATTATATATATAGAATTGTGATTTTGTTTTTTCAACTTTTGAAAGGTAAGTTTGTTCACTTATTGAACAAATAGAAATTAGAGAACTCCACAACTCTCTCTCTCTCTCTTGTATGATTGAAGTGGACTTATCCCCATCTATATCTCTATCTACACATGTATGCTTGAGACTATTGCACCAATGATAATAATCCACACACACACACACACACACACACACACACACACACACACACACACACATATATATATATATATATATATATATATATATATATATATATATATATATATTAAAAATAAAAATAAAATAGGTGATTAAACCAATAATCATATTTATATTTTGTTATTCATTAAAAATTTATATTTTTGGTCTATGAAATATGGGGTGGATGACCTTGAAATTTGTTAAATTATATATTTAGTCCTCAAAATTCTCATTTCTTTAAAATTAAACATATTATTAATGATTTTGGATGGATAAAAGATTTTGGTTAGTATGTGATGTTATAATGAGGATATTTTTGTCATTTTATTATATATTAAACTTGAGATGTTTTTTCTTGACTTTTTCTTAACAACGATTCGTACGAAGAATGAGAGACGAAAGTCTGAATCTTTGTTTGCAGAAAACGTCTTAGATTTAATTTTAAAGGATTGAAACAAATTAGAACGTGAGGGATCAAATGTGTAATTTGAAAAATCTCAAGGTTCATATAGACATTGGCGTTCTATTTCGGGGGATATAAATGTATTTTTTACTTAACTATGTGTTATTGGTTATATAAAGTAATCTGCATGGGCCATGCAGATCACTTTTATTTTCTGCGGCGATCCGGTGAATCCGCCTCTGCTTCTCCTGGGTATCTGCGCGACGACGGCGTTCGTTAGCATGTGGATGCACAACGTTGCCGCCGCGATGTTGATGATGCCGGTTGCCACCGGAATCCTACAGCGCCTCCCGTCGGGCCCCGCACAGCCGCCGGCGGTGACCAGCTTCTGCAAGGCGGTGGTGCTGGGGGTAATATACTCGGCGGCGATCGGAGGGATGAGTACTTTGACGGGTACAGGTGTCAACCTGATATTGGTTGGGATGTGGAAGAGCTATTTCCCTGAGGCACCCCCCATAAGCTTCAGCACTTGGTTTTTTTGGGGGTTCCCTTTGGCATTTTTGATATTTTTGGGGCTTTGGGGGATACTTTGTTTGTTTTACTGCAAAAGGGACTCAAGCCAGGTCCTATCTCCTTATTTGGATAAAGCACATTTGAGGAGGGAGCTTGAATTGCTAGGTGAGACTTTAAAGGGGTAAAATTGGAATTTTACAAAATTGATAGAAGGGTAAAATTGGAATTTTGAAAATTTGATAAAAGGGTAAAATTGGAATCGGAAAATGGATAAAAAGGGTAAAATTGGAATTTTGAAATTTTGAGAAAATTATGATCTTAATGGGTCATTGTAGAACTTTAATTTTTTGTTAGGTATATACGTCTTAAAAAATAAATTAAAATAATTTAATTTAATAAATTGGAATTTTAAAAAATTGGTAAAAGGGTAAAAATGGAATTTAAAATTTTGAAATTTTGAGAAAATTATAATCTCAATGGGTCATTGTAGAACTTTTTTTTTGGTATATATTTCTTAAAAAATGAATTTAAATAATTTTATTTAATTACTATCTTACCCTTTAACATATCGTTGCATGTTGACCCCCGGGGGGGATAGGAGGTACGGGGGTTTTGGGGGTTCGGGAGTTTAGTGTATTTTTAAAAGATAAAAGGGTAAAAAAATAAAAATAATTTTAAAAGGGGTAAAATGATAATTTTAAAATTATTTAGATTTTTTCTTTAAATTGTGTGTGTGTATATATATACACACACACAATTTAATTAAAAATCGAGTTTTTCAGTGATATTTTTATTGTTGTTTTGATCAGGTCCAGTAACTTTTGCTGAGAAGGTGATATTGGCAGATTTTTCGGTAAGTTAACGAATTTATTCGAGTAAAATTTTAATCGAAATTTGTATGTGAATTTCCAAAGACACCCTTCAAAATTTGTACAATTTGTTTTAAAAATTGAAAACATTGTGGGTCTATATGTGAATTATGAATAATTTGAGGTGGTGTTGGTGTAGATATTGATAATTTTGTGGATGACAAGGAGCATAACAGATGATATTCCTGGATGGGGAGTTCTCTTCAATGGGCGTGCTGGCGATGGAACTGTTAGTGTAAGTATTATCTCATAACATGATATTATTTTCTGTTTATGTTCCCAAATTTTTGTTCTGTTCTCAAAAAAATTTGAAAATAAAACGAAAAACGAACATGATTTAGAGAACCAGGGCGGAGCCGTGTGTAGTATGAGAGTGGTTGTCGCTCCCTTGAATTTGTGAATAGTTAGTGTTTCTGTTTTTCTGTTTCTACTTCCAGTAAATCGGGATGAGAATTTTGTTCCCATTCTGGAGTTTTTCGAGAATAACAACATTTTTGTGATAACTGTTGTCCTAAAACTGTTTATTTTAATTTATTAGAATAGAAACAAGAAACACATTTTGGTGGCTGGCGGGGGTGGCGGTGAGAACAGTTTTGCGGGAGATAATAAGAATCAACATTTTTTGTTTCTTAGATTGTTGAGAAATTCAGGAAATACACCCAAAATACTTCCAAAATTTTGCGAACAAGAACATGTTTATCAAACACGTTTCTGTGTATAATCCCAAAATCTTGGAAATGGAAATAGAAATCAAGGAACGGAAACAATAACCAAACTGGGTTCTGATTAATGTTCAGGTGTTGATGGCGACGCTCTTGTTCATAATCCCGAACAAGAAACAAGAGGGGGAGAAGCTAATGGATTGGAACAAATGCAAGAAACTCCCATGGAACATTGTTCTCCTATTGGGAGCAGGTTTTGCAATAGCCGACGGAGTCAAGACGAGCGGCCTAGCGAACGTCCTCTCCCAAGCTCTAGATTTCCTCGAGAGCGTGCCGTACTGGGCCATTGCGCCGGCAGTTTGCCTCATCAGCAGCTCCATCACTGAGTTCACCTCTAACAACAGCACCACGACCCTTGTTGTTCCTCTCCTCATCCAAGTGGCAAAAACCATGAAAATTCACCCTCTGCTTTTGGTGGTTCCGGGGGCGATTGGGGCGCAATTCTCGTACCTGTTGCCCACCGGGACGCCCTCGAACATCGTGGGGTTTTCCACCGGGCATATTGAGATTGGGGACATGATCAAGACTGGAGTCCCGCTGAAGATTCTGGGGACGCTTGTACTGTCTGTTTTGATGCCTACTCTTGGTAAGTTATGTTCTGTTTCTGTTCTCAAAATTAAATTTCGGGTTTCAATGATTTGAATGAGAATTTGTTTGTTGGTGTTGCAGGGGCTTTTGTTTTTGGAACAGATAAAGAACTAGAGAACTTTGGGAACAAAATCACTTAGCTAAATCATAGGTTTCTGTGTTTTTTTTTCCATTTTGTTCTTTTTTTCTTTTTTTTTTCTAAGGAAAAACTTCTTGATTTTGTATAATATATTTTTGTTTATTCTTGTATAATATAAACTCACTTTCAAAAGAGGCCTTGAAAGGAAGTTTGAGTCCTCTCAGGAACACCACTTGCATTCGTCACTGCAAATATATGTTTTCAAATTGCAAACTAAACAAGCCCTTAAGGCCCTGTTTCGTTACTGTTTTCGTTCCCTGATTTCTATTTCCGCTCTCAAAATTTTGTGATTAATGTATGAAAACGCGTCTGGTAAACACGTTTCTGTTCCCACAATTTTGGGAATAATTTGAGAGTATTTCTTAATTCCTTAACTATTCTTCCCACCACCACCCTGTCGGCCACCATATATTTAAAGAGGGAAAAAAATGTTACAAACAAACGTGTTTCTTGTTTCTGTTCTCATAAATTAAAAGAAACAATTTCAGAACAATGGTCGTTATCAAACATATTTCTATTCTCAGAATACTCCAAAGCGGAAGCAGTATTCCAATCCCAATTTATTAAAAGTAGAAGCAGAAAAACAAAAACGCTAACCAAACGCCACCTAAATAATCAAATACCAAGATGAATATTTCTTTCTTCTCAAATATTATGAAAAACAAGCAAAAAAAAAAATTATATATTGCCATATTGAATCACTATTATCATTAACAAAAAAAAAAAAAAAAAAAATTAAAAAAATCCAATATTTGATAAATTTTCACAATAAATTGTAGTGAACAATTACAAATATCATACTATAATATTCAATCGTTCGACGCTTCGTCAACAAACAAAATTGTGAACGTCGTTGAAATTCCTGCACATAGACGTGAATTTTCAATTTTTTTTCTTTTTTCGAAGACGTTTGCTCTTAACAACAAGATATGGAAACCCTAGTTTAGAATTTTTTTTGAATTAATAGAAAACTGTTTTCAGATTGCTAACCAAACAGACCCTTATCAAAGACCTCGAATGAGAGCGGTAAAAAAATTACCTTTATCCCAAAATGTTTTGTTTATCCGAGGTACCGCAGCAAGACTCCATCATTTCCGAGCACAAACCCTTGTCTATCGTTGACAAATCTACACACGAGATACATACATACATATATAACGGTTACTAATGGCTCGTTTGGTTGTCTAAAAGTATCATATTTTAGAGATTATTTTATTTTGGACGATTTAATCGGTATATTTTAAGCGTTCTTGTAAAATTTGTGAATTGAATGACAACCGAACGGGGGTTAAAAGTGTTAAAACTCACTTTACGGAGTATAGATTGGCGGCAATGTCATCGGCTGCTTTGTCACGAGCCCATGACCTCCCACTGTTCGTAGTTTTCAGTAGAATTCCACTCCCACCAGCCGCCCAAGCTTCATCCTATAAAGATAAAAAATATTTATGAGGCATATATATATGTGTGTATATATGTATGTATGTATGTATATCTCTACCACACGGAAAGGCTTAAACATAACCTGTGAACGGTACCCGACATCAAGAATGCCAAAACCACGGCTCTGCACCGGGATTTCTTCAAAGTCCTCAGTTATCTATTAAAAAAGAAAAGAAAAAAAAACTTGTGACTCGTATATATGTATATATACATATATAATTATAAGTTGATAACCGTTTTTGCTTAAAAGCAAAAAAGAAGTTAAATTTTTTTTTTGCCAAATGGTGCCTTAACAAATACCTACTTCACTTACCCCAGTGCCTTTGCTGAGATAAAGTCCACCACCACGAACAAGGAGCCAAAGACCGCCATCTGCCCTCCACCCCATGTTCTGAATTCTTCTAGCAACCGCCCTATTATGCGGCTGCCAATATGGCTGCAAATTCAGCAATAAATCACATATAAATCACAAACATATAAACATATATAGTTATATACATACATATATAGATAGATATAGATATAGAGGATGGATCATGGTATGACCTGGCCGGGCTCCCAAGTCAAGTAGAAGTTACCACGGCTAGAGACAGCGACATAATTGCCTTGAGGGGAGCGATTCACTGTGCTGAAAGTGCCCGTGTAGTAGCTTGCGCCGCTAATACCACTTGAAACTGTTCTGCAATATACCAATACACCACGTGGGCATCCCTCATAAAATTTTCAATAGAGAAGAACTAAACGATATGTTGAATTTCAAACAACATACATACATATACATACACACATATAAAAATATTTGTGGAGATAACATATGTTCACCTGATATCTATATATCTAAACAAACATAGAAAGGCCAAGAAGTATTACCGCCCTGAATCCTAATTTTTGAAGGGCAAAAATGTAAATTACATAACAATTGTCGACACTCACCTATTAAGAGTAGCCGAAACGGTCTCTTGGATAGCAGCCTTCCAATTGTAGCCTCGGTTTGATGTAACATAAATTGCACCTTCGTCAGTTACCATCTCTGCACTCTTATCTCCGGTCGCCTCTATATATACCTACAATTTATCAGAAAGTCAGGGTGATAAGTGTTATTTTCCTTTCCTATGATTCTATATTTTAGGGGTTTTGACACTTATTCACTTTGGTCCTAGTAGTTTCAATTTGAACACATGAAACCCTGAAGTTTCGTAACCATCCCACTTCAGTCCAAATCAATAGATCCATTATAATTTTGGATAGCAAATCAATATATAGATATACATATATACATATATAGGATTCATACCATATCCCCAGGAAGTTGTGAACTTAAGGGTATGCGCTCCCAGCTTTCGCCTGAATTCGATGTATGCAAAAGAATGGCGGGTTTTCCAACAATCCAACCTTCTTTCCCTTTGAAACTGATGGAATTAAACCTATAGTTGAAATCTTCATCTTCGGCTGAAGGTATCGATCGAGGAGCCCATGTTGTTCCTCTGTCTTTTGTCTCCAAAATAGTTTGTCTTGTCCCCAATAGAAACCCTACCAAACAATGTGCACACATTGTTGTTTAAAACCCAATTTGAGAAATCATGAATTAATCCCACAACAACAACAAAAAAAGCATATACAGTACTAAAATGAAGAATATCATATCATTGAGCAGTTAATTTGAAGTGAATTTGTCCGGTTAGGGGGAAAAATTTATCTGTTAGTAGGTTACAACATAAAATCATATGGTTGTAACTTATATAGCGGTTTGTAAACTCCCAATTAATTAATGTGGAACAAGAATCTAACACTTGCCCTGGGATGATTTGACTACGAGAGAATGATGAGAAATGCGCAATCCCACTTTGCAAGGATGATTTGATTACAAGGGAATGACGAGAAATGTAAAATATCGGATTTGACGATGATGGAATGAGAGCTGAATACCCAAATAACCGTCGCTCTGATACCATCTTAGGAGATTGCAACTTAAAACTACATGGTTGTAAGTAAAGTAACTCATGTAGTGATTTGGGAACTCTCATCTAATCGATCAGGAATCTAAGAACTTCAATTTGATTGATCTGAAATTCAAGTATTGGGTAATTTTTGCATATCAATTTCCAGCTCAAATTTCATACAACCAAACACTGCTTTAGAGCAACCTATATGATATGAACAGTATTTAGCACTCGATTATCAGAAAAAATCAGCCAAAATCAATTGGGAAAAAAAATGGAAGTTTAAATTTAATCAAACCGTGATTTGGGTCGTCGGGGACGAAGGCGATGTCGAGAAGGACGACGCCGGGATCAATGGGTAGATACACTCTTTCCCATTCCGACAGTGGGGCGTCTGCTTTCGCCGGGCCGACACCAATCAACGGCGAAACAGAAATTGCCGCCGCCGCCGCCGCCGCCGCCGCCGCCGCTGTTTCTGAGATGAACTGTCTCCGGCTCTGGTTCTGGTGGTGGAGAGAGGCTCTGGGGAGGAGGCGAGGCGGTGAGGTTCTTGGGTGGTGGTGGCGAAAGGGAGTTACAATGTGATGACGGGTGTTGCTAGCGGAAGCGAAGAAGGACGCGATTGGGTTGGAGCAATCGGTGAGTGGTTGTAGGGTCATCACCATTGTTGGAGTGGAGCTTTCTCTCTCTACAACTCCTTCTCTCTCTATATCTATCTATCTATCACTACCTGTCTGTGTTCTTATCCATTTGCAGTTCAACGGCCTCGCGGCAGCTCTGAAGCGTCTCGTAACCAAGTGGATAACAGATTTATACTTAAACATTAAAGGATTAAACAAATAACGAAAATCAACAAGGGGATGTAGCTCAGATGGTAGAGCGCTCGCTTAGCATGCGAGAGGTACGGGGATCGATACCCCGCATCTCCACATATACTTTTTTCCTTTTATTATTTAAATTGTGTTATTGTTTTTTTAATTCTTCTTTTTTTTTTTTTTTTTAATTTATGTGGTTTTGTGTGTTTTATTTTTAATTTATGTGATATATTGAATTGTTGATCCATTTGCAATGTATACATATCTGCATTTTCACACTAAATGCAAAAAATAATATCAATACAAGTCACGTGTTCAATTACCGATCCATTTGTAATATGTGAATCTTCAGTTAGAGAAAAATAGTCTATATTCATGGTATAATGTGTTTTTTAAATGATGAATCTACAAAAAGTAAATCAATATGAGGCGCGTATTAAATTGCTTACCCATTTGTAGTGTGTGAATCTTTGGTTGGAATATATTTTTGTTAATAAATTATAATTATTAAATGATGAATTTACAAAAAGTAATATCAATTAATACGAGTCATAGGTTGAATTGTTGATTGATTTGCAGTGTATGAATCTCGTTGGTTTGATAAAAATAGTATTTTTCACACTAAATTATAACTTTTTTGGATTTTGGTTAACAGTTTGCTGTTTCAAAATTTTAACCTATAAGGTCTAAAACTTTTGTACCTTTTATGTCAACTCCGCCAACTTATTTTGGACAAAAATACCTTATTTCTTTATTATTTTAAAAAAAAAAATGTTGTCAGTTTTCATCTTTTGCTGCACTTACAGAAAAAAATTAAAAAAAAAATGATTTAATTTAAGGGTAAAAAATGATCAATAACATGGAGTTGTTGAACCTAATCCTGTGTTAGGTTTATCCCACGTCAGATATGGAATAGGCTGCTGATCAAGTTATAAGTATGAAAGAAAGACTTATTTCATGAACGAACTCTTGATGTTGAGAGAGGTCCAAGACCACCCTACACTGGTATCAGAATGTAGATGACAACAATTATAACCCAATAAGCACGAAAAAGAGATTGATTGAGGGTTAGTCTACTAAAGCCTCGATGTGTCCTTTATCCAATATCGGATGTGAAGGGGACTGGTGGTCGAGTTATAAGTATGAGAGAAAACCTAATCTCATGAGTTAACTCTTGAGTTTGATAGAGACCCAAGACCACCCTACATTATTATCAGAGTTAAAGTTTTAACAACTTTAACCCAATAGCCATAAAGGGAGAGACTAGTCGAGGGTTAGCCTACGAAGAGTCTGATGTGTGAGGGGGAGATTGTTGGGTTTATCCCCCATCGGATGTGAAAGAAATTGGTGGCCAAGTTATAAGTCTGATGAAAAGTCTCACCTTTTGAGTTAGCTTTCGGTATTGAGAAGGGCCCGAGACCACCCTTTAACCGACTAAAGACCCGATGTGTGAGGAAAGATTTTTGGGTTTATCTCACATCGAATATTAAAAGGACTGATTGTCAGGTTATAAGTGCGAGAGAAAGTTTCACCTCTTGAAGTAGTTTTTGGGATTGAAAGAGAGCAAAAATTACTCTACATTGATATCAAAGTTCAGATTATAACAACTCTGACCCAATAATCACAAAGGGAGAGACTGATCGAATGTTAGCTGACTTAAGACACGACATGTGAGGGAACAATTGTTGATTTTATCCCACATCAGATATGAAAAAGAGCAGTTGGTCATATCACAAGTGTCAAAAAACCTTACCTCATAATATATTTTTAATTAATTAAAAAAAAAAAACATTGATTTATTATTTTCCCCATTTTTGTTGTGCATTACCAACTAAAACAATATTATATAAATAATATTTTATTTAATTAAAGTTTTAAGTTTCCAAATCTTGCTAATAATATTTTATTTAACTACCATTTTGGATTTATTATTTGACACGTATATATATATATATGTATGTATATAAAAAAAAAAAAAAAAAAAAGCTGCCGACACAATGTAAAATATTTCAAAATCACGGGGTAATAAATGTAATTTAAATGTCAAATAAACACTCGGTAAAACCAGATAGTGCTTCTTCCTCCCCATTTCACCACGAGCAGGAAAAGGAGAGAGAGCGAGACGAAGATCGAGGACACTTCCACATCAGATCTGAGGAGAATTTGCATATTCATACAAAATTTCCCCCATTAATCTATCGATTTTGATTCGGTTTTCTCCGATCTCTAACCTCGGACGATTATCGATCGATTAGCCTAATAATGTGAGGTAGTTTTTTGGAGGGGGCAATTTGGAGTCTGGATTCAGAATTGGGGGGGTTGATGATGATGAAGAGAGATAAAAGAATCAATGGTGATTATAATCTAATAGATCGATCATCGAAGTCTCCATTGGCAATGCCTTCTTCTTCGCCTGCGTCATCTTCTCCTCCGTCTACGGTTGTCGGTGTCGGTGCGAGTTGTATAGAGCATCCAGTTTCCAAATTCGACACGCTTGCCGGAGTCGCCATCAAGTATGGGGTTGAGGTAATTTTAAATGATCGATTTATTTCTTGATTCTTTTCCTTTTCGAATGTCGATACACGATTTTGATTTTTTTTCCTCTCCCACGCAAACAGTCGAACTGTTATCTCTCTCTCTCTTTCTCTCTCTACATTGAATGTTATTTTGTCTCTTGCTGATTTCTCTCGGTATTGTAATTTCTGAAGTTTGATTCGTGAGTTGCACATACCTGTTGAACTTCGTTTCGGAAATTAATTTACATGGATGATGGATGTATCTTACTGAATTTTAGGTAGTGTTAGGCTGTACAGTGTTGTAGCCTTGAATTTGGTGATGAACGCATATAAATTTTTAGATTTTGGCATGCATATATTTCCATTTCCATTTCCATTTCCAATTCCCATTCTAAGTCCGTAGTTCCATGTTTCACAGCTCTATTATGGAGTTTTCCCTGCCTTTTCCTGTTATTCTACTGATAGATAAGCCTTTGTTTTTGTCTCTCTCATACGCCATATTGCATTGACTTTTAGGTGGCTGACATTAAAAGGATGAATGGGCTGGTGACAGATCTTCAAATGTTTGCTCTCAAGACACTTCAGATACCTCTACCAGGGAGGCACCCTCCATCTCCAATTTTGATAAATGGTCATGATTCACAAGGGTATTGTTCTCTTCATTTCAAATTCTAATATAATTGTTCATTTTTGGTTCTTCTTTCATGTTTCATGCAACAAAAATGCATAGTAGTAAGATTGCATTTGCTTGAAATATCTGAACTTCATCTTCATCAAGCTGTTACTTGAAGAAGAACATACTGCACCTTCATACTCAAGTAGACTCTTACATGACTGTAAGGGTAGCTGTGCAGCCGAATACAGTTAGGGAAGAGATTTCTGAATCAGGCTTGAAGTTTTAACTCTTTTAATCGATAATCTTGGAGACACTTCTCATTTGCTAAAAGACCATCTTGCTAATGCTATTTTATCCCTATGTTAAAAGTGCCGGCATTTAATCTAGAATTGAGCCCCATTTTAAGGGTTCGGATGCGTGGCACCTCTGAAGTTTGACCCAAAGTTGCAAACTGAACAAATAACACCCAAAAGTTCGGTAATCATTCTAGTTCAGTCCAAATCAATAACTCCATTACAATTTTAGACGATAAAAAGTCAATTGTAATACACCCAACTATTTTTAAGGGAATTTAGTAGGCATTTCCAACCTCTTCCCTTCTCCCTTACAAATTTTTTGAAAAAATATATATATATGCATTTTTCCTTAAAAAAAACTATATATAAAGTTATACATATATTTCTGAGTATTTAGGTGTGAAGGAGAATGGGAGGGAAGGAGGAGACTAGAACTTCCCATAAAGCCTCTTAAAAACTGTCAGGTGCATTACAATTGACAAGTGACTGTTTCCATTCAAAATTTTATTTGAGATAATGGCTTCGATTGTAGTGGGATGATTAAGAAATTTAAGGCCCATTCGTTCCCTTATTTCTCTTTCCGCTCTTAAAACTTTTGTTATTAATGTACAAAAACGCGTTTGGTAAACAAGTTTCTGTATCTAAACTTTGAAATTATTTCCTAAATTTCTTAAGAATTTGAGACAAAAAAATGTTGATTCTTATTCACTCCCATAAAACTGTTCCGAACACCCACCACCTCGTTGGCTAAGAAATATGTGTATCTATTGTCCTACATTTAAAGAAAAAAAAAAAGAACAAATTTTGCAACCAATCGTATTTCTTTGTTTCTATTCTCATAAATTAAAAGAAACAATTTCAGGATAATGGTAGTTACCAAACATATTTCGTTTTTTGGAATACTCCAGAACGGAAACCGAATTTTTATCCCAGTTTATTGGAAGTAGAAACAGAAAGATAGAAACACTAAACCAAACTAACCAAAAGCTACCTAAGGTGCTATATGTCAAGATGATTAAGAAACTTTAAGGTGCTATATGTTTGAATTGAAACCATGGAGACCAAAGTGAGATTTTGGTTAAACTTCAGGATACAAAGTGTCAAAACCCCTTCTTGTTATCCTAACTGGGTTCCTATTTTTGAACTTTAAGAATCATTGGAGTAAATCCATGAGACGAGATTCAATTTAACTATATTGTAATTTCATAATAGTGTTTGATACATTGTCCTAATGACTGTTGGATCTCAACCGTTGAAGCGGCTAGCAACCCTAATGTAAAAATGTTGTTTGATCTTAACCGTCAGATTGAAAATCTGATTAACAGTGTAAAATGTCTCTTGAGACAAAAACTGAGTTGTTTTACTAATTGTGTATTTATTTTGTTCCTCATCACGATAAATTTATATGCAGACCGAGCAGCTCGGAGCAAGCCCCACCCAACCGTCGTCACTCCGATTTCTTCGATTCCTTCCAGTCGCTAAAACTAAAATCATCTCCCAACCGAGATGTCTCTCCGGCAATGAGCACTCTACAAGGGTATTATGGTCTTAAACCCGCCAAAAACAAAAGTCCATCCGAAGGCGTCGAAATGTCCGTCTATCGAAAAGGAAGTTCTCATTACTTGGAGGACGGACCGTTCCCCAAATTCCCACCTCTCTCCAATACACCCCTCAGCCACCACAGGAAATCCAAAAGCTTAGCCAACGGTTTCTTATCAGAAAACGGCGATGCACCAGATAATGACAATGATAATGAAAATCGACCCATTGCTGAATCCCGTGAAACCGACTCCGACAAATGGATGGAGAAATTGGTGAGAAGGCGTCAGAAATCGGTCACGGATTTTGGGTCCCACACTCCGGAAACGATGCTGGAGGATAATAATAATGGTGGGAGTGGGGGTGGGTTTTCGGCGATGAAGGGGAAAGGACTGGCATTGAGACCGAAGGCTGGCGGGAGAACGAGTAATATCCCGTTGCCAGAATCGGAAGGGCAGCAGAACTCTTTTCCGGTCAATTTGATGGATTCGGGGTTCTCGGCCGACGGGTTAAACGTAGTGAGAAAATCGTCGAGCACGTCATGTTTGCAGGATTCTGAGAGCGGTTCTTCGTCTTCTACTTCCTCTTCCTACATTTGGCCAACCTCGAAGTGGAGTTTGAAGCCGGATCTTCAGGCGTTTTCTGCCGCCAATATCACGAGACCGATTTTCGACGGATTGCCGAATCCAATCACCGGCCGAAGAAACAAAACCGCCCTTGATTGAGTAAACTTTATCCTCCATAGATTTTTTTAAATATACACAGTTGCATTGATGATTTAAGCATTGGGAGAATGTAGAAAAGGGAGGAAATATAAGGGATATTAAAGGGTGTAAAATACATGCTTTGGTGGGAGTGATGTTTGAGGTTGGAGGCAGCACCTCGGAGTCCCCTTTTTGGACAATTTTTGATTTGGCTTATAATTATATAGCAGGTTTAAGAAAAGAGAACCTTTGGAATTTGATAGAGAAATGTGTATGTATATGAGATTGAACATTGTTAATGTATTTTCACATTCTTTTTATATATTTATTTTAAGGTAAGGGGTCATATTCAATTGGGAAAATCGGTAAAAAGTCCTATTTTTAAAGTTTAATTGGTGAAAAGTCATTTTGTGTTATTAGGTTTTGATTTAATCTTTTAAGTTAGATTTTACTTGTGTTTTAGTCCAGCATTGCAAGAATTGTAGGAATATTGTAAGAATTGTAGGGGGTCCTTAATGAGTACATTGAATTTTTATAATGAATTCTGTTACATGTAACTAATGTTAGTTACAATTTCATAATTATTATTTTTCACACATATTTAGGTATTTTTGGCTACTCGTGTTTTAGTTACATGTTACAATTAAATATATATGTATAATATTTTGTGACGTTACATATCAGAGATATGTAACTAAAAAGTTACATATTATTGGAACATATAACTGAAAAAATCAAACTTTTAAGTTACATATTAGAGATCTGTAACTAAAAAGTTACACATTATTGATACATGTAACTGAAAAATATTAAACTTTTTAATTACATATTAGAAAGTTACACATTATTGACACATCTAACTGAAAAATATTAAACTTTTTAATTACATATTAGAAACATGTAACTAAAAAGTTATATATAATTAGTTACCTTTAACTAATTATATATATTTTATGACATTAAACAAATTTTTTACACACAAAATTGTTACATGTACAGTAATATTACACACAAAATAGTTACATGTAACTGGCGCGTGCCTATCATATGTGCAAGGTTTCCACCTTTTTAAAACAAATAAGACTAAATCAAAAGTTTTCAATGCCTTTAGAACTTTTGACCAATTAAAGCTTAAATATAAGACCTCCCACCTATTATCCCTATTCAATTTGGGCACACTTCGGCTAATCTTTTTCCCAGATGATCTTAAAAACACACTTTTCCATATTGACCTATTGCGTTCAGAGGATTGAATTCAAGATTTTATTCTCTTGTTTTGTTTTGTGTTTTTATGTGTACAAGTTTTACTTACTACTGCTATCTATGATTTTAGTTTCGGACAAATTACATTTTCCAGCTAACCTTATAAAAATCATGACGGAAAATCTATTTCCATCTCAAAATATTCTGAGAATAGATACATGTTTTGTAACAATCATTGTTTCTCTTAATTTATGAAAACGAAAAACATGTTTAGTTAAAACATATCAAAAACGTATTTACCAAACATGTTTTTATACATTAATTTCAAAATTTTAAAAGTGAAAACAAAAATTGGGGAACAATTCCTAATTTTTAGAAACTCTTTAAAAACACATAAAATGTGAGAATGATCCATATGATAAGTATTAATAAATATGGAGTAGAGTATCAATATGTAGAAAAATCTCCCAATTTTGCATTCAAACACTACATGAATAAAAAGAGTACACAACAGATTGTTCGCAGATTAAAACTGAAGACGTTCAACCAAAAATACATAAAAAAGAAACACCGATAAAAGTGAAATTTGCTGTAAAAATGCATATCTAGAAAAGTGAAGTTCCCTTCCCCTTCTTGTCTCCACCAATTTCAAAATGCTTGCACCTCTGCAATTAAAATAGCACCAACAATCATATATATACACCAAGTGGGATACAGACATGAAAAACAACCACAAAAAAATATTGAGTTTCTCACTAGAAGAGGATGATATGTGAGCTTTCAAAGTAAAGGGGTTAAAATGAAAAAACACCAGAGTGCAAGGTCGGTAAAAGACAATTAACCCAAAAAAATACTTAGTTTAGGAGATGTATTAACCTTGATCGGGTGCTGAGAAACATGCTTGCAGCCCTGGCATTGCAGCCTCAACACAATCTTCTTTGTGGTTTTGGCCTAATCAATCACCACAAACGTTGTAACAGTTAATACAGAAAGAAATCATCAATCATCAAATAATATGGAGATTTGATCATTAATCAAGAAATGGATTATTATTATTATTATCACCTTCTTGTGGAAAACGGGTTTTGTCTGACCACCATAACCAGATTGCTTCCTGTCGTAACGGCGTTTGCCTTGTGCAGCCAAACTATCCTTACCCTTCTTATACTGGGTGACTTTGTGCAGGGTGTGCTTCTTGCATTCCTTAGACTTGCAATAAGTCTTCTTTGTTTTTGGAACGTTCACCTAAAAACAAAAGCAAGTATGTTCATTTCCAACAATACAACAATGAATTAACTCTAGAAATGCTAAAAGTATCCTGCATTTATCTAACTTAAAGATAAAACTACACCACCCCAAACCCCACCACAAAAAAGGGATTATTTGTCATGGGTTCCAAATTTTGTAACCATTGTATACACCAACTTTTTGAGAAACCCAATAATTCTATTAAAAGTCTGCATCAATAGTGAGTGCACGACATGAAGGTCATTGTAATTTTTAACAAGGAAAATTGTAACGTCAACTGCACAAACAACAATATTAGTTTGCCGACTATTCACCAAGAAACCCCCCAAAAATTGAGAGAATTATTAGATTATCCATCAAAGTCACTCATAATATTTTGTCCATGTTTTTCTCTCCTTTGATCATTTATTTATCGAGTTGATGCTAACTAGCGTAGAGTTTGCAATTGATATCATAGTTAACATTAACTAAATACCGATAAGAACTAAAAAAATTAAGTTTATGAGGACATCACAGTTATAAAAATAGAAGTCCTAGTTTTAAGTCTACTTGAAAAGCATATCATGGTCATAAAAATAGAAGTTCTAGCTTACAGGAGAGTATAGAGAATCTGACAATCTAACCATTAGAAGCTTGAGGTAAACACAAGCAGAATATACAGCCAATGAAAAGAAGGTAAATTCAACTGAAATTTCAGCATTGAACCTAATGTAATAGCTCAAGAACAACAACAAAAAAGACTCAGATTCGTACAAATTATTATATACAAATGGAGTGTTTCAGGATCAGTTCGTAAACACTCCATTTTAGCAATTCAGAATTCCAAAGAAATAATCATTGACAAGCTGATAAAGATTACAGAGACACATCAACGCGCATATGAGCTGGATCTAACTCGAAAAAATCAATTAGAAACAACGTTATATCGTTCTAATCCAAAAAAGTAGCAAAACTGAAGATGACACTGCAAAGGATCATCGATTCAAAAAACCATAACAATTACGGACATCCAAAGCAAAATATACTACACTAACGCCTCGTTTGCTACCAGAGAGAGAGAGAGAGAGAGAGAGAGAGAGAGAGATACCATGGCTGCGGAGGGGAGGAGAGCAAACGAGTGGCGAACGACGAGTCGACGACGACGGCTAGGGCTTGGCGAAAATGGAATGCGGAGGGATTTATAGAAGCAGGCTTCATAAATTAGGGCTTTTCTTTTTTAATTACTTTCAACACTTATTGCTTGAGCCCATATGTGTTTTGAAGCCCATTTTCCACATTTAATTATTTTTTTTTTTTTTTTTTTGAAATTTCTATAAATTGGAGGGATTTTTATTGATTGTTGGGTCTTAATTTTTTTAAGGGTAAAAATGTTATTTTAATGGGTTACCGTAAGGTGTGTTCGAATCAACTTACACACACCTAGACTGATCATATCTCCGGACAATCTTAAGGACGTACTCCGCTACATCGACTTATTACATTAAGAGTTAACTAAGATTTAATTCTTCCAGTGATTTGAGAACAACTACACAAAATTATTTGATTTTTATAAATAAAATAAATTATAATTTATTCACTTATAATATTAATCAAAATCGTGTCTTAACCAATATCATATTTATTCAAAGCAGATATTATACATGCAAAATACTAATTACAAGATAAACCCTAAACCCAAACCCTATTCTCTCAAAATATGTTGTAACTAACAATTATCTGTACCTAAAGATTATGAGGATGAATCCTAAAGAACGAATCTCTGAGATTTCAGGAGTAGATACAGATTAGTTGAGTTTTGTACTTGTTTATTTGAGACTTGTATCAATTACTATACTTGAGAAATCCAATGGAGTGAACCTTGATGAGACGTTATCGCTGCCAAGGGAAAGGTATTAGGAAATTTAAAGAGTGCAAAATCTTTGTAAGATTATAACAAGACGAAAAATAAGACAAAAACATAACTTGTCTTACGAGAGATTGTAGCAATGTATAAATATATCTGACCTTCGGAGAGATTGTAGCAAGATTTTTCCGGTAAAAAAAAAAAAAAAACAAATCAACCAAACAAGAACAAAAAAAAACTAGTGTTGAAGCAGCAAAATGTTACATTCAAATACAATTAGCAATCACATAAACATGTTTGGATCCCAACAATAAATGAAAGCTTATGAAGCTTATTTCTACTCTCTCTCTCTACAAGTTGAAAAATGACCATTGGCTTCAAGAGGGAAAACTGAACAACTGTTGCTGCACCCAAAGATCAAACCAATGGTCAGTTTTTTAAAGAAAAAAAAAACAAGTTTTTTAAAGTAACGTTTTATTTTTTTACTTAAAAAACGTTATCAAACAGTACCTAAGATAGAAAGGAAAGTAAAAACGATAACTTTCATCTTACCCGTCAAAAACCCTAATTCGATCCTTTATCTTTCCCTTCATTTCCAACAGCATCAGTCACGAGAGTTATCGGCCTCTGATCCATAACCTCATCAATTATCCCAAACTCCTTCGCCTCCCCAGGCGTCATAAAATAATCCCTATCCATATTCTTCTGAATTATATCCACTGGCTGCCCGGTGTGCTTTGAATACAGTTCATTCAGTGAATCCCAAACACGCACAATCTGCTTTGTGTGAATCGTCATGTCCTTTGCTTGCCCACTGTACCCTCCTGAAGGCTGATGGATCATGATTGTGGCATTAGGGAGAGACCGCCTCTCTCCTTTGGCGCCAGAAGCAAGGAGGAGAGAAGCCATTGATGCAGCTTGCCCTAAACATATGGTGTTGATAGGGGAACGTATGTACTGCATCGTATCATAAATTGCAAGACCTATTACAGAAGTTCAATCAAAAACTAGGATATTGTCATAGGAATTAGCTAAACCTACATACAATACAAGCAATCAGTGGCCGACCCAGAAAATTGGTGTGAGTATGGGCACTACAAAGAGTCAACATTGAAGAAGAGGACACAAATTGTAGTTTTGTGTGCGTGCAGTGCCATGCCGGGGGGAGGGGGGCATTGTCTATCTACATAATAATTTAAAACGTTTTTTTTCAAATATCCTTTTCTCAAACGTTGGAACTGATTTAAGGGAAGTAGATGAATCAAAGAGAATTATGGAAGTTTTGGGGGGAGAAAATTCCGGGCCAAAAATTCACACCCTCACTCTTATAAGACAGTTAAACAAAATTATGGTTTGTAACCTTCAAGTTTTACATTTGTATCAGTATAGTGCCTTTAGACAATGGAATTATAGGGGGTTGAATATTTGCAACTATATCAAATTATTTGAGGTTGCGTTTGGCTAGAAGGATTTGAAAATGAACAGATTTATAATTGAAAACTTATAACCTAAATTGGAGACCGGAGACATGAATAATCAACAAACTAAAAACATAATTTAGAAGTCCAAAATCCAAATCAAAGGATTTGAAATGACTTGGTGAAAGTAGTTATATGAAATTCATCCTACTAACTTATATCTGTTGGGTGGTCTTAGGCCTCTCTCAACTCCAAAAGTCAGCTCATGAGGTTGAGACTTTTCCTCACACTTATAAGTTATAACTTGACCGTCAATCCATTACACATCCAAAATAGGATAAACCCAACAATCTTTCTCTCACTCGTCGGGGCTTTAGATCTGCTAACCATCAACCAATCTCTCTCTTTGTGGCTATTGGGTCAGAGATGTTATAACATGGGCTCTAATACCAGTGTAAGGTGGTCTCGGGCCTCTTTCATCCCCAAAAACGAGCTCATGAGGTGAGACTTTCCCTCACACTTATAACCTGAACACTAGCCCGTTCCACATCCGATGTGGGATAAACCCAACAATATCTTATGCCAGTTTTTGTTCTCCAAACTTGGTTTTAGAACCCCATTCGATAATAATTTACTTTGATGAGTAATATTTCTCTTGTAATGAAATGTTTTAAGCCTTTTGATTTCAAAGTCATCCAGCCAAATGGAACCTCATAGCATTTTGACAGCATATCCCATAGTCATAATGTCTATCATGAAACTATTTGATATGAACTGAGTGAAGATTTGAATTTCAAACACCTAAATCAACTGCATAATCATTAACACTTCAAATATCTTCTACATAAACACAGGTTAAATCAGTGAAAATTCAAATGGAAAGTCTCAAATCGAAGTACAAGATCACTAGCATGTTCGAGTGTCTTACAGTCGATTTGAACAAAAAAATTAGCAAATCCAGGCAACAATAAGTTCAATCATTGACAAATGTGCATCAAACTAGATTAAATTAATTGTTGATCGATTAGTTCGAAGCAGAGAGAGTTGAGTTACCTGCGGTGACTGTTCCGCCGGGAGAGTTGAGGTACATGTTGATCGGTTTAGAAGGATTCTCCGACTCTAGAAATAGAAGCTGCGCGACGACGACGTGAGCCGTATCGTCGGAGATCGGACCATTGATGCAGATGATCCGCTCCTTGAGAAGCCGAGAGAAAATGTCGTAAGCTCTCTCTCCGCGGGACGAGTGCTCTATCACCATCGGTATCAAACTGTACGACCTCCTCCGAATCTCCGCCGGTGCCGGAGATGTGCCATTGATTGCCGTCCGGAGCTTGCTTAAACTGCGGGAAATCACAGTCCTCATGGCTAATCTGCTTCGACACAGAGAAGAAACCGCTAGGGCTATGTTGGAAATGTTCAATTTTTTAATTTTTTTTTTTGAAATCTATTTTTGTAAGATTTGGGCTGGGCCGGAAATCGGGCCCGGCCCGTTTTTTGTTATTGAGTATATCTACAATGAGGTCCAAGATTGGGCTTTGGGCCTCATACATAATTTTAATTTTTTAATTTATAAATATAAAAATAAATAAATAAATTAATTAATTAATTATTGATTAAATATAAAAATGAAACATAAAGTATTATAATTTTCCCAAAAATAAGAATCCAATCCATCCATCAATTTGTCTAAAATAATCTCAACCATCATCTTATAAAATCATCTTAATTTATAAAAATAAATAGTATATGTCTTGTAATTAAAGACATTAATTTTAATTCAATTAATAATATTTTATATTTAGATCAAATATATTAATTATAAAAATATATTTTATTTCTCAACAAAATCTAAATTAACGATCGAATATGTCTCCAATTATTTGATAGCAAAAAATATTTTAATTGTCTAAAATTGACCAATTAGTTATAAATGTAAAATTTAAAGAGTTAAAAAAATAATTTAATTTAACCATCTTAGAAGTGGTTGAGAATTTTTTTGGCGCTCCAAACTTTATGTCTTAATTTATTACATAGATTTGTGTAAAATAATTTGGGATAAATTATTATTTTATTAGAGATAAAATTATGACGATTGAAAATGTCGTTTGATTTCAACCGTTAGATCTACATTAATTGTTATTTATTTGTTAAGAGTTATATGATCGCAGTCTTTGGATCTCATTCAATAGTAAAAAATGTCTCTTGAAATCGTTTAATTTTATCAGTTAGATATCTAATTCAAAATTAAAAATATCTCGTATAATATTTTGGAATTTATAGAGTAGATGTGTGTGAGAGAGAAAGGTCGGGCTCGACTAATCACCTCTCCGGATGATTTTAATGGCGTACTCTTCCATATCGACCTGCTGCAATGAAAATTAAATTCAAAATTTAATTCGAGTCGAACACTGATTGACAAAGGAATATAGCAACGGCTAACACGTTGGTGGGGGTTGAATTAGTAATTTAGATGAACAAATTACGCGCTTTAGTGTTAAAAAGGATGTGGTGGACCCTTTTCCAACGAAAGCAATGGAAAAAAGAACCTTATAATTATACTCACACTCATCATTTTCACAGCTACATCTACCCATCTAGAGAGAGAGCTTTGTTGGTGTTTTTAATGGCGGTCTGCAGGTGGGCATGTCTGTTCCTGTTTGTGGTTTCCAACGCCGTGTTGAACGGAGTTGTTGACTGCCGAAGTTATGAGGAGACGGAGGAGACAAGTGAGCAGAGCCGGCGGGAAGCCGACAGGGTGAAGGATTTACCGGGACAACCTCCCGTCAAGTTCCAACACTTCGCCGGATACGTCAAACTCCGGCCGAACTCCGAGAAAGCCCTCTTTTACTGGTTCTTTGAAGCCCAGAGTCAAGTCGCTCAAAAACCTCTCGTCCTTTGGCTCAATGGAGGTCTCTCTCTCCTCTCTGTCTCTCTCTCTCTCTAAAAATATCAACATTTACATAAAAAAAAATCACTGTTTATTTTTTTTATTTTTTGTTTTGATTATAGGTTTGACTGGAGCCTTTTGGATTTTACTTTATAATTTATTTTATTTTATTTTTTTCGAATTTTCAAATAATTTTGCATCTACTTTACCAAACATCTATTCTAAAAGGCTTGATTTTTTAGACCTAAATAATTTGAAATAAAAACGACAAAGTATTAGGTAACTTTTTTTTTTCTTTTTCCCTTTTGGGTAGAAATGTTTATTAACTTTAGTTAGTGGGTTTTCTTTTTTCTTTTTTTCCACAAAATATAATTTTTTTTATTTTAAAAAAAATGAACAAACTTATTTAGTTAAATCTTGACAATATTTTTAAATTAGAAAACAATAAAATTTATTTTTAATAATATTTTTAGGTTAGTAAAAATAAAAAGTTATTTTTTCATAATTTTTAATGATCGAATTTTTTTTATTTTAATATAAAAAATTTCTCAACAGTGAAAAAAAATGTCTTTATAATTTTTTGTGAATAAAAACTTGGCCTAAAACAAACTAATTCCAAAAATAAGCCACATATTAGTATGAATAACAATTTTTTTATATAAAATAACTTTTAATGAGAGCAAAATATTTTCATTAATGTAAAAATATGTTTTTTTTTTTTTTTAAATGTGAATAAAAATTATTCTTGATTAAATCTTCCCCCAAAAATGAAATTATTTATAACTCCCAAAAAAAAAAATATTCCCCATTTATTGTCCTTCTAACAGTTAAACGCAGAAGAAGAAAGCATCAAAGGATGTCTTTTCAGTTTTTCACAGTTATTTCTGATCTTTTTTACAGTTAAAAACAAGTACATTTGTCGCCTAACCGAATAATATATCTCAGTTTATTAAATTCCATTTGTTTTATTATTATATCAATTATTTAATTAATTAATTATTATAACGTTTTTTAGGACCGGGTTGTTCATCAGTTGCCTATGGAGCTGCCCAAGAACTTGGTCCTTTTCTTGTCCGAGCCAATGGATCAAAGCTTGTTTTAAATAAATTCTCTTGGAATAAGGGTAATTATTTATTTGTTATTTTTTATATATATTTTTAAAATATTTATTAATATTTATATTTTAACATATATATATATATATATAGTTGCAAATCTTCTGTTTGTGGAGGCTCCGGTGGGAGTAGGGTTTTCTTACACCAACAAATCGGAGGATATAGATATGCTTGGTGATCGAATTACAGCCGTTGATTCTCATGATTTCTTGATCGGATGGTTCAAAAGGTTCCCTAATTTCAGGACCCATGACTTTTATATTGCTGGAGAGAGCTATGCTGGTAATTATAATCCTTTTTTTTTTTTATTATTAATTTAATTACTATTTTTTTTTAAATTATTATTTCTCTCTCTCTCCAGGTCATTATGTTCCTCAGTTGGCTGAGATTATTCATGAAAAGAACAAAGGAATCAGCAAAGAGATGTATATTAACCTAAAGGGCTTCATGGTAATTAAACACGTGTATATATATAGATATAGAAATATACACACACTATAATTGTATCTTTGGAGTTTTTCAGTCTTCCACCCTAATTTTTCTTATAATTATATGAAATTTTACCACTATTAAAACACATTTTTTTTTATCATTTCGACCCCATATATATTGTTGTTATTTCAATTTAATACATCTGTGTTTTAAGTGAGTAAATCCTGATATAATACATATTTTTTTTTGTATTGTTAATCAGATTGGGAATGCAGTACTGAACGACGCGACAGATCAAACTGGGTTTGTCGAATACGCATGGAGTCATGCAATAATCTCGGACCAACTTTACAAGGACATCTCCAAATACTGTGACTTCAAAAATAACAATTCGACAAACCTGTGCAATAAACACATAAGAGCCTTCTTGCAGGCTTATTCCGATATCGATATATACAACATTTATGCACCAATTTGCCTCGGTTCTTTCAAAACAACGACATCTCCTAAATTAATTGCCTCCCCTCGATTCTTCACTCAACATGTAAGTTTTCATTTCGAATTTAGTAGGGTTTTTTGAAACATTTTTGGGGCTTTAATACAAATTTATATAAATTAGGGGGTGATATGAAATTATGTTTTTGTTTCGAAATTGATAGGGGTTTAGAAATTTTTGGGAATTTAATACAAAATTATATTAAAGAGTTTTTTGCACTTGGCATTCCAAAAAAAAAATTCGCATTACCTCTTGTCCTTTTAATTTGAACATATTAAATCTTGAAGTGATTTAATGACAAAATTTTCTATGACGGAATTCACTCTTGTTGGTGATTCTATGTATGACACGTGGTGTTGATTTTCGTTACCGATTTGGATATATACTTTAGGGTCTAATGTTTTCAAATTGAAAAGATAAGGATTAAAATGAGATTTTTCCAAAATTTTAGGGTTGCAAAGTATAAAAATAAAATAGCAGCCCGGTGCTACAAAGTTCCCGCTATGCACGGAGTTTGAGGAAGGGTGCAAAAATATCTTATATAAATTAGAGGGTTGGTATGAAATTAAGTTTTCAATTCCAATTTGATATGGGTTTATAAATTTTGGGGGCTAAATACAAATATATATAAATTAGGGGGTTGGTAATGGATTTATTTGTAGGAAATGTGGCACAGACAACCATCGGGATACGATCCATGCACAGAGGATTACGTAGAGGCGTATTTTAACAGAGAGGATGTGCAGAGGGCCCTACACGCCAATGTTACTAAACTGTCTTATCCCTACACCCCTTGCAGGTAATTTCCATAAATTACATTCAAGTCCCTTTACTTTTTTTCTTCTTCAAATTCCGGCCATATAATTAACTTTTTTCTTCGATGTCAATGGTTCGATTTCAGTCCAGTTTCATATAAAACCAAAACCGTTAGACATATACCAAACCAAAATCGCAACTCAACCCATCTATTTTTTTTAAACGGTTTTAAAACCGAATCATTTAAATTTATATAAAATCAAAACCATGAAACCATTTAAAATTTTTAATTTTATAAAAAATCAAAATCACAAAACCGCGTACCATTATTTTTTATGTAAAAAAATAAAGCATAATTAAAATACAATGATAATTAAAATAAATGATTGTAATTATAATTGTTACAATAACAATATATATATATATTAAAGGTTAAACTATAAATATATAAAAAATGAGGTTATATATATCATAAAAATATATCTAAAATATCGGTTTCGTGATTACTATCTCCAAAACCAAAATCGTTTTGGTTGCTAATTTCAAAACCAGAACCGTAATCAAACCATTTAATCAGTTTCAAAATTGGACCATTTGGTTGGATTTCTCTCGATTACATGTCGGTTCGATTTTTTTTGCCATCCCTATTTCTGGGTCTGTTTTATGTTTAGAATAAATAGATATAAATGACATTTATGCATCAATTGGAGTGTCATATAGCAGTAGATATGATAGTTTAAGGGTAAAAGTGAAAAACAATGATAGGTTTGGGGTGAAAAGTGTAACTTTTACTGTATTTTTATCTGCTGCAATTATTGTGTACTCATGGAAGTAGAGCTTTCGTTCTGCAATTTTGTTGCCAGAAGTTTTAACAGCTCAATGACCTTTCATTTTCACTTAGCTTTCACGCGGTAACCCATGAATTTATGAAACTTCCAAAACGACCCCACTAGTTTCCGTAATTTGGTAGCTAGTCCTTTTCTTTCTTAATTAAGAGATTGAAATTTTGTCTTGCGTTTGGTTTGTAGCAATGTAATAGAGAAGTGGAATGATTCTCCAGATACAGTACTGCCCATTATTCGGAAGCTCTTAAATGCTGGCCTAAGGATTTGGATCTACAGGTACCCTCCCCCCAACTCATGAGATATTACACTTTTCAACCCCCCCCCCACCCCCCAAAGTTTTGGGTTTTGCTTTATTTTTAGTAAGAAAATTTTGAGTAAAGCGAAATGGGGTGGGAAATTTTAATGCAGCGGCGATACCGACGGGAGGGTGCCGGTGACGTCGACGAAGTACAGCGTAGAGGAGATGGGGTTGGAGATAAAGGAAGGGTGGAGGGCCTGGTTTCACCGGCACCAAGTGGGCGGCTGGGTGGTGACGTATCAGGGCGGCGGAGGAGGAGACGACGGCGGTGGCGGTGGTGGGCTAAGCTTTTTGACTGTGAGAGGTGCCGGTCATCAGGTTCCGATGTTCGCGCCTGACCCGTCCCTTTCCATGTTCTCTCATTTTCTCTCTCATGCACCCTTGCCTTCTTCTCGTTTCTGATTTAATTTTCACTTTTTTTTTTTTTTCATCTTGGTTTTTATGTATTTTGTTGTTGTTTGATTGAAATATTGTTGGTTAATAAAGGTAAAAGAAAAAAAATATTTGATTTTCTATATTAAGAACTTTTTGGAAGCCTTGTTTGACTTGAGAAGCTCAAAGATTAGGTTGCACACTTGCCGGCTAATTAATGCGGTTTTGATGTGGACTTTATATTTTTGAATTATTTTCATCAATATTTTTTTTTAATATATTTCAAATTTAAGGGTAATAGTTATGTTTTATGTTAAAATTAAAATTCTGTCAAAATTAATAAATCATTCGATATTAATCAAAATTTATTCTGCTACCTAAAAGTCGGTCACATCCGTTTGTTTCTCTCTTTTCTCCTCTGCCCTCCGGCGGTCAGATATGTATAAAGATGGATTTATCATTTCTCAAAATTATGTGAATTACGTTTGTTTATCTCTTTTCTCCTCTTCCCTCTTGTGGTCGGGTATGTATAAAGGTAGATTTGTCATTTCTCAAACTTATGTTAATTATTTAACCGTTTATATTTAAGTCTGAACCACCGGAGAACCATCACGACAACACTACATGGATATAAAGTGTAGTTAGGTCAAATCATAGGTGCTAAGTGTCATTAATCCTTTTTATTGTTTTAAAATTTTATGGGCTTGGGGGGGCGCGGGGTAGGGATGGTCATGGGCTTGGGGGCCCACTAAATCCGCCCAACCCGGCCCTATTTTTATAGGTCTTGGGGGCAAACTTTGAGCCCATGGACAGGGCTTGGGGGCCTGCTAAACCCGTCCAACCCGGCCCTATTTTTATAGGGCTTAGTGGCAAACTTTGAGCCCATAGACAGAGTTTGGGCTCAAGCTTTGAGGCCCGATAAAATCTAAGACCGGGCTTGGGCTAGGTAAAAAAATTTAGGGTCGGCCCGAGCCCGGCCCGAGTTTTTTTTTAAATTTTTCATTTTATATATATATATAAATATAAATAAAAGTTGTCTAACACTAAATTAGATTAAAATATAAGCAGTGCATTAAGGACCCTATTGGACAATTAAGGTCACGTGATCATTTCCATCACTTTATCTTTTTTTTATTCACCCACTCTATCAAATCAATAAAATTCTCTTTTCACTCCCCAATTTATGTGATCATTGTCCCACTTTTTTTCTTTTTTCTCTCTCACGGATTTCACTTTCTTCCGCTCCAATTCACCCCCAATTCAACCCCACACAACCTGTCATCATTGTTGGACTTTACCAATTTCTATCACCAACTGGTAACCATTTTCCTATCTTCACCGACCAAACTAGTCTACTCCCACTTCTAACTTCCTAGAATCCGCACCTCAGTCCTGAAAGGGAAAGCGGCTATATGCTATCTCCCTCCATGTTTGTCCTTGTCCTTGCCTTGCCTCGTTGTTACTTAGTTGCTTATCGCCGATTGTTGCCTCGTCTCACCTCACTGTCAATCGCTATCTCGTGTCTCGTTTCGCCTCGCCGTCGATCTCGCCTAGCCATTTCCACCCCTGACAGCTTAATCCTGTCGTTCAAGGTTTTGTCGTGACGGAGTTTAGGTAAGCACATATCCCTAGATCTGTCTGTGTTCATGTTTCAAATTCATGATTCATTGTTTGGCGAGTACTTGATAAAAAAAAAATTGTCTGGCGAGTACGCGATTCATTGTAGGAATTATTATTATTATTATATTTCTTTTTTGGGTAGAAATGAATGTTTATTATTATTATTTTTTTTTTATTATTTAATTTTTAAATTTAAAAGAAAATTATAAGGCCGGGCTTGGACCCTAATTATTTTGATAGGGCCGGGTTTGGGAATGAAAATAAGGCCCGACCATAGGGCCGAGCCGGGCTAGGGCCTTATAAATTTTTGTAATACCCTAGTTAAAGCTCAGACCGAACCCGGCCCAAGACCAACCCAAGGGGCGGGGGGAAACCAAGGAATTTATAAAAATGGGGAATAATAAAATAAAAACGAAGGAAAAATTAAAACGAGAAGTAAAAAACACAAATTTCATCATAAATATTTATTTTTGTAAAAAAAACGAAGATAGAGTAATATTTTTTTCATTGGTAGATAACAATAACAATAATAATAATAATAATAATAATAATAATAATAATAATAATAAATAAGGTCACAATTCACAAGACTTTTTCAATGATATTAAATGCATACTCCACAAGTAGTGGCCTTATTTGTTGTCATTTATTCAACCTTTTTTCTCTATATATTGAGTAAAATTTCATTTTTTTTGTGCATAAAAAAAATAATAAAATTTTCTAACATGGGTTTCTCAAGAACCCTTGTTATTCTAATTATTATTTATTTTTCTATAATTTTTTTTTGTGTGAATTCTTGGGAGATAAATCCTGAGATTGAAGCAAGACAAGTAGTTGACCAAGTTAGAGTTCTTCCCGGAGCGCCTCCGGTGAATTTCCGGCACTACGCTGGTTATGTGAACGTCGACGAGTACCACGGGAAGGCTTTATTTTATTGGTTTTTTGAAGCTACTGAAAACCCTAATGAGAAACCCCTTCTTTTGTGGCTCAATGGAGGTTCAAAAAAACATCTGAATTAATTTCATATATATATAACATTAATCCACAACAAAAATGTTTATATATATATATATATATATAAATTGCAGGTCCAGGATGTTCATCAGTTGGATATGGAGAAGCACAAGAGCTAGGACCGTTTTTAATAAAAAATTCATCCCATCTTCAATTCAACAAACATGCTTGGAATAGAGGCAAGTTTTATTATTTATTTATAATTTTAATTCTATTATTTTTTTCATATTTTTATTTTCTTTTTTCTAATTTTCTTCTATTATTTAGCTGCAAATTTGTTATTCTTGGAAGCTCCTGCTGGTGTTGGATTCTCCTACTCAAATAAACCAATTGATATTCAAGGAGACAACATTACTGGTATGAAATTATTATTCACAATTTATTAAAAAAATATATATATTAATGGGTTTTTCTTTTATTTATTATTAATTTTTTTTTTCAGCTCCGGATTCATATAAGTTTCTTCTTAATTGGTATGAGAGGTTTCCTCAGTACAAATCCAATGAATTCTACATTGCAGGAGAGAGTTATGCAGGTACCATTGATCTCTTTTTCCTTAAATTGCAGGTTTTACCCTCCAAATAAACCAAAATTAGCAATTTAGCCCCAAAAAATTAACTAACTTTAAAAACTTTCCACTTGATTCATATGCAAATTTCGGTTCATTGTGCATGAGGCTATAGGAAAAAGTAGTACCCAAAATGAAAATCATGGTATAGTTGAGGGTGGAAGATGTAATATTGTAATGTAATATTCATGAATTTTAGGGTTTTAAGCTATAGCTCATAGGATATTATGTATTTTTTTTTAATATATATTTATCTAATTTTTCTTTCTTTTTTTAAATAAAGGTCACTATGTACCACAGCTTGCGGAGGTTATTTTAGATGAGAACAAGAAATCAACGGAGGACACATACATAAATCTCAAAGGATTCATTGTAAGTATTTCCGGCTTAATTAATTATGCATGCATAGTAATTGACAAATAAAAATTAAATAAATAAATAAATAGGTTTAGCTTGAATTTTCTATGTATTTGGTGTTTAATAATGGTAGGGATTTTTAATTAATTATTATATAAAAAAAAATTGTATTTTAAATGAGGTGGCATCTCAATTAGTTGTTCTAGGGTGGTCTTACGCCACTTTCAACCTTAAAATTTATTTTATGAGGTGAGATTTTCTCTCATACTTATAACCTGATCACTAATCCTTTTTACATTTTGATGTGCGATAAATCCAACAATCTCTCCCTCACACAAAGAGTTTTTGATTGACTAACTCTCAATCAGTTTCTCTTTTTGTGACTATCGGGTCAGAGTTGTTGTAACATGAAATCAGAAACTAGTGTAACTCATGAGGAGAAACTTTCTCTCACACTTGTAAACTGATCACCTACTCATTCCACATTCGATGTGGGATAAACTTAACAAAATCGGGATTTTGTTCGGCTAACGCTCAACTAGTCTCTCACTTTGTGGTTATGGGGCCGGAGTTGTTTTAACGTGGGCTTTGATACCAGTTTGTCGGATGGAAACAAATGTAAAATTTGAAGGACTAAAAGTGAAATTTAGAAAACTTCGAGGACCAAAAATGTAATTTTTCCTTGTGTGTGTGTTCACAGATTGGGAACGCCCTATTGGATTACGACACGGACCAGCAGGGGATGATAGACTACGCGTGGGGTCACGCGTTGATCTCCGACGGGTTATACAGATACCTGAAAACCGCATGTGACTTTAGCAACGCCACCACCTCGTTGGAGTGCTCCGAAGCACTTTCTGCTTACTACGCCCTGTATAATATCATGGATATGTATAGTTTATACTCACCCTCGTGTCCAAACGCCACCGCTTTTTACTCCTCGTTCTCTACGCCTTTGTCCAAACAGCCGCCTACTACAAGTTTTGTAAGTATCTTCTTCATCAATTCCACACCCCCAACACACCCAAAAAATAAATCAAGACCAACACTCCCGGTTACGCTCAGTTTCATGCAAAACTAAAATTATTTAAGATATGTAAAATCAAAACCGTTGATTTTTTTTTAAACGGTTTTAAAACCGAATCGTTTAATTTTAGCCAAAACCAAAACCTAAACCGCAAAACCGATTAAGATTTTTAAATTTTATAAAAAATTAAAATTAAAACTAAAATCGTAACCGCGAATTACAATTCACTATTAATTCTAAACATTCTCCAAATTATATACTCTTTAAAATAACTAAAAACCAATAGCAAAACCAATTACATAAAAACAATCTTCAATATAAACTAAAAATCAACTAAAGTGAAAACTAAAAGGGTTAAAAGTGTAAATAAATAAAAATAGGGATGAACTATAAATACTAAATAAATTAAAAATAATATATATATATATATATATTATATCGGTTACACGGTTCGGCTCACAATTCGGTTATGCGGTTACTATCCCAAAACCAAAACCAAAACCAAAATCACTTCGGTTTCTAAATTTAAAACCAAAACTAAAACTATTTGTCAGTTTCAACCAGGACCATTCGGTTCGGTTTCTTTCGGTTACCCGTCGGTTTGGTTTTTTTTGTCATCCTTAGTTTTTACCCACGTGAGTTCACACAACTATACAGGGTGTGAGACTAATATCGTTCGGGATACGTGTTTGTCCCTCCCAAGTCCCAACAAGTATTTTTTTGCAGACTCGAATCCTTGACCTTACAGAGGTTCTTCAACTTCTTTAAATTAAGCGGGTCTTACCACTTGAGTTATACTATGTTGATTTCTGAATAAATGAATTGGATTATGGAAGTTTTTTGGAGAAATATTTTAGTCCAAAAAATTTACTCTCCCACCTATAAAACGATTATATTGTTTTATATTTTTTACAACGACTATAATCAAAGTGAAAATTTATGATTTATTATTTAGAAATTTTGGTTAAAATATAGGTATTTTTGAATAATTTGTCATAATTTATGTTATTAGTCAAATCAAGCGATATCAAATTCTTTACTTAAGTTACAACCTTAATTCGATTTTGAGTTCTTTTTAATCAAATTCTTCGCTTACTCTATAAAATAATGTTTTGGCATTAAAATAGCGAATCAGGATTTTTCCAGAGCTATAACTTTTTGAAATTTCACTATTTTGAGTTTTGATCAAATTCTTCTGTTACTATATAAAATAGTGTTGTTGTGTAAAAGCGGAGGGGGGGGTTTTAGAGTCCTTAAAATTTTTCACGATTTGGAGTTTTTTTATAGAATTAACGAAATTAGCTTTTTTCGGTGAACTATATTGACTATCAAAATCAAGAATAAAATTTTTGGTGAATTATAACCCTTCAAAATTTTACGCTTTGGAGTTTTTGATCAATTATTTCTGTTACTCTATAAAATAATGTTGAGGCATAAAATTAGCGAAATCGTTTTTTTATCTAACCTAAAACCTTACAAAATTTCACCATTCTGTTCGCTTTAAATCAGTCCTCGGTTCTTGATTCACCTTTAATTTGAGTTTTCGATAAAAGTAGCTGAATCATTTTTCTTCGTGCTATACCATTTCAAAATTTCACGATTTTGTGGTTTTTTATCAAAGTAGCCAAATTGGATTTTTTCCTTATGAAAATTAAAGATTTTGATCAATTGTTTATGTCACTCTATAAAATGATATTTTGGCATAAAAGTAGCCAAAGGAAAAAAATTGTTAGCTATACCCTTACAAAATTTCATGATTTTTAGTTTTCGATAAAACAAAATTGGATTTTTTTTGTGGGGTATAATCTTTTAAGTTTTTCATAAAAGTAACGAAATCAGTTTTCTTTAAGTGAGGTATATTCTTTTATAATTTCATGATTTTGAGTTTTTCATAAAAATAACAAAATCAGATTTCTAATAAACTATAACTTTGCAAAATTTCACGAGATTTGCTCTAACTATGTGTAGGAGTTGGTAAGAAGAATACCGCTTTCAGGATACGATCCATGTAAGACCAATCATGTGTTAGTTTATTTTAACCGTCTCGATGTTCAACAAGCTCTACATGTAAATATAATCAAGACTGCAACTCAACCCTGGGTTATTTGCAGGTTTGTCTGATTATCTAATTATATTATTTTTTACTTTTTAAAAAAATAGCTGAAATGATTTTTACATCTAAATTTTATATGAAATGGAGAAAGTTGCCTTTTATTTTATTTTATATCTATTAAAAAATTAGAAAAATTAAAATAGAAAGAGAAACATAGCTAGAACGAAATTATTGTTTTTTATCAATTATTATTCTTAAATATTAAATTTAAATGAAAAATAAAATAGAAATAAAAAGATTTTTATATTTTTTTAAAATAAAACGTTGACTTCTCCCGTTAGTCAAGAGTAAAAGGGAGTGACGTGTGGGTTTTTAAAGTAGTGGGGTTAAAATGAAACAAGGGTAAAGTATAAGGGGGACAATAATCAATTAATCCTTTAAAATTTAAAAAGTTTGACTGAAATAGACATTTGGTGAAAATCGGTCGGCCAGGTAGGGTGAGAGGCCAATTTTTGGGTCGACTCAAAAAATTTAGCGAATCTTGTTGAGAAGTACCAAGACTCAAAAAATCATTTTCTAAGGACCATGTTATGTGCTAAAAAATCACTGTTACAAGACACCGCAGAGTGATAGTTTTATGAAATGAGACCTTTCATCAAATTTTTCAAAAATTTAAGGGGAGCCCAAACCCAAAGTGGATGGGCCAAACATCCGATCATGTTCGGGTGTTTCAAGTTCGGGCGGTTTTCGGGTCGAGTACGGGTATATATATATATATATATTTATTTATTTTTTTATTTTTTTATTTTTTTGTAAACTTTAAAGAGTAAGTTTCGATCACATATCTTATAATTATACATTTTTTTTTTTAAAAATAAAGTAATAAAAGAAGTTTTTTATTTTATTTTTTAATTTGTAAATTCTTTGTTTGCCCCTGAAATTTTAGTAATGCTGTGCGCCAAGCCTGGGTAGACTCCATTTTCACTACTTCCCACCATTAAAAAGCTCATTGATGAGGGCCTTAGGATTTGGGTATTCAGGTAAATAAGCCTATCTATCAATTAATTTTTCCAATATTTAAAAGAATATATATATATATATATATATTAGTAAAATAAAATAATATTACGAACTGATTGAAATTAGCTTTTGGTAAATCAGTGGAGACACAGATGGAAGACTTCCTGTAACGGGAACGAGGTATACGTTGAACAAGCTCGGATTAAATATAATACAAGATTGGAATCCATGGTACAATTCTAAAGAGGTAATTAGCTTTTCAACTAATTATCTACAATTATTTTATTTTTAATATTATTGTTATTAATCTCTCTATTTCTAATTATATAATTAGGTTGGAGGATGGACAATTGAGTACGACGGTTTGACATTTATAACGGTGAGGGGAGCAGGGCATCAGTGCCTACTTTTGCTCCAAGACGCTCTCTTCAAATGATCAAACACTTTCTTGTCAACAAGAAACTACCGTCCTCTCGCTTTTAGAGACATTCATTGAACCCATTTTTTCGCTTTTTTTGTTTTGTTTTTTTCTTTCTGTTTACGGAGGAAAAATTCCACTAAATGTTTTATTTTGATTGAATTCTATCTCAATGATTTTTGTTGGTTTGAACGAGTAATTTTAAAAAATAATTTAATTCGTACATTTATAACATGCATAATATGGTTTAATTTTTAGAGTTAAAAGTTCTTTGCAATTTGGCCGAAAGAATAATTTAGACAAAAAGTAATTAAAGATTTTGATACCTTATACCCTTACAATTTGACCAAAATCTCTCTTTGGTTGCCATGATTTCAATTTGAACATATAACGCCTTAAAATTTCTTAATCATCTGAGTGTAGTCGAATTCATAATCCTCATTACAATTTAGACAAAAAACAACAATATATCATAGAGTCGGCTATTTTTAAGAAATTTTATAGAAAATTTTAGCCTTTTTTTTTCCTGAGATCTAAATTACTTGGAAATATATGTAAGAGTGGTCTTAGTCCACTCTCAACTTAAAAAATTAGCTCATGTGGTAAAGTATTCCCTTACACTTATAATTTGACCACCAATCTTTTCCACATTCGATGTGGGATAAACTCAATAATCTTCCCCTCATACATCAGACCTTTGGTCAACTAACTTTCGATTAATTTATCCTTTGTGGTTACTGTGATCTAAGCTCTGATACTAATGTAGGGGTGATCTTAAATCTCTCTCAACTCCAAAAACTAACTCATAAAATAAACTTTTAATCTTTTATCTCGCACTTATAATTTGACCATCAATCATTTTCACATCCAATCATAGATAAAACGATCTACATATAGCATATGTGTGTGTTGACAAGAAAAAAAATTGGAATCATTATTTTTTTTAGGTTGCGTTTGGGTAAGGGATTTGATATGGGTTGTATGGGTTCAGGCGAGCACTACCCATTGTTGCATGAGAAGAAGGCCCCCAAATATCAGAATGTACTAAATCAAAAAGTGCAAGGGAAACTGACTGACTCTCATTAAAAGGTAAAGTTGATTGTTTTGCAAGTTGACAATGAATACAATGAAAAGACTCATACTGAAATGAATCTAACTAATAACTAGAAATAAGAGAACGAGGACGACTGGATGAAATGTGACCTAACCGAGAGTGCCACAATTGCACGGGTGGAAGTGTTGGGATGGATGCGGTTGATTCGTTTGGTGATGATGATGATGATGGGACTTGGAGGTGAGTGAGTTCAAAGATGTGCCAAACTTTACGGCCAGTTCCAAGGAGTTGTTTTGTCTTAGTGTCCTGCACACAACAACCAGTAGAAGAAAAATGCAAATCAAGTCCAAGATCACATAGTTGTCCAATAGATATAAGGTTAAGCGTAAGATTAGGGACCAAATATGTATCAGGGAGAGACAAATGAGAACTGTTAACATGTCTTGTGTGGCTGACCAATATATTTGACCCATTAGAAGTGTGAATAGTAGGTGCATGCTCATCACAGGTTTTAGAGGAAAAGATAGAGGTATCAGATGTCATGTGATTGCAATAGGCATAATCAAAATACCATCGAGATGTACCTGGTGCAGCTGACATAGTTATATTGTTACCAGTTTTAGTTAGAGCCTCGGTAAGCACGATATAAAAACAACTCCAATCAGGTGGAGAGCTTGATGAAGTTGGTGTACCATCAGTGGCTACAACAGTAGTATTCTTTGGCTTGGAATAAGACCGATTACGAGAGCCTCGAGAACGATATTAGTTCCCATTTGACTGATTTTCAGATGGAAGTTTAGGGCAGTCTGCAAGGTAGTGGCTCGATTCTCTGTAGACCTTACACAAGCGAGAAAGACATTTGAGCAATTGATTTCCTTGTAAATGACAATACCTGCAATATAAGGGCTTCTGGGATGAATTGGCCTTGGTAGTTGGTATGGCAAAAACAACTGGTACTGTAGGAGTAACTGGTGCTACAAGGGCAACATTTGTATGTGATCCTTGTAATGTCGCAAGACGTGTTTCCTCACTGAATAGATCAGAAAGGACGTCGTTTAGAGAATGTATTGTGCCCTGGTGTAGGATTGAAGCTTGTACAGGCTCAAATTATTCCCTCAAGTCTATCAAGAATTGCATAATGCATGTCTCTCAATTTGGTACTTTTCATGAACGGTGGCGTCTTTTGTGCATTCCCAAATTGGCTCAGTGATAGCCAATTGATTCCATGTGGTAGTCATCTAAGATAGGAAACTATTAACGATTTGCCCAGGTTCTTAGCGCATACGATGAAGAGTGGAAAGAAGGTGATATCGATTTAAGATATCTGCTTTGGTGTAGCCGTGCTAGAGAAGATCCAAAGTTTCTTTAACTATTTAGAGTGTATCAAATTAAAGTTTGATCTCTGGGATGATAGTGGCATGGAACTATGTGAGAATCTAGTGATTTTTGTTATCTCAGTCCTCTAGACAATCAATGTATTTTGCAACATTTTTGTCATTTTTCTTTTTGGGTTCAGTAATATTTCTAGTCATGAAACACCATAATTTTCGTCCATAGAGGAAACTAGACATTTCTTGAGCCCACGCAATATAATTAGATTAATTCAGAACAGTAGTGATAACCTAGGGTGAATCTGAGTTAGCCATAGGCGCAAAGAAAGAGGTGAACCGGTATAGAAACCACACAGATATAAAAGGAAGCATGTTTTGTGAGCCTCAAATCACAAAACGAAGGTCGAAAACATAGTTAGAACGTTGAAAAACCCCAAGAACCGGTCCAACTTTTCAGAAAAAACAGTCGAAAAAGGTCCGAACCGATCAAAGGAAGTTACCTCAAGAAAACTGGTGACGTGGCAGAGACCTGGTTAATTGGACACTGACTTGGCAGACAACACGATGACGTGGCACTGATTGGGCGCTAAGATGGCACTGACTGGGCTGATTAAGGCTGACGTGGTAGTGGGAACTAGCTGATAAGGATAGCAGCCGCGTGGATCTGAGAGCGAATCGAAGCAGAGGCCTTCTGTCCGTGCGCGAGAGCGCGTGTGTGGTTGGACGACAGTGATTTTTATGTCGTTTGAATCGTCTCGTTGAGACGGTTCCAGTAGGACATTGTGAAATGGATTGAAGCCCTGGTTGAAACGGTAGAGCCTAAAATTCGAGACAATGAAACTTGGTGGTACTGCAGGCTGTGGGAGGCGCGTAAGAGCACGTTGGTGCTTCGGTGGCGGTGATTTTGGTGGCGATGTGTTCGTTTCTGCAAGACGAAAACGGTGGTGTGGTGGTTGTTGATACCAGAGTGGTGACGAGGCCATAGCGGTGACAAAAACCACGAGAGAAAAGAGAAGGCGGCGACGGAAACATTAGGATTGCGGATTTCTTTTTAGAGAGAACAGATTTAGAAAAGATTTGTTCTTGATACCATGTATTAATTTTGTGAAAACGATATTTTGAATACAATAATATTCACAATTATACATAGGAGAAGCCGAAGACCCTGGATTTAGAATTTTGCCCTAATGGGCAAGTACATATATTACATTACCAGATCAAAGTGAAACTTATTTTATCCAGTAGATGATCACAAAGCTACTAAATTTTCAAAGAGAGAGCTTCTTCAAGAGACTTGCAATCAACTAGATAAGCAAATCCATAAGCCATGTTCTTCAAGGTGGCATCGTGCAGCTCCGCCGCCGAAGTCGCCGTCGCGTCCGTCGAGAAGAACACCCTGAATCCCCTAACGAACGCCTCCCTCGCGGTGGTCTCGCAGCACAAATTCGTCATCACCCCCGTCACGATCACCTCCTCCGCCCCCATCTCCTTCAGTCGCTCCTCCAATCCCGTGCCGGCGAACCCGCTGTACGTGCTCTTCTCCACCACCAGCTCGCCGGGTAACCGGCCAATTTCAGGCATGAGCTCCGCCTCGGGTGTGCCGTCGAGGATCAGATCGTTGTTCCACCACTCACCCAGCATGCCGTAGTCGGCGGGGGATTTGTGGTTGTGGCGAGTAAATATCACGGGGATGAAGGCGCGGCGGCAGAGGTCGATGGTGGTGGTGATCGCCGGCAGGATTGGGTTGGCGATCGAGGAGAAGTAATTTTGCATGTCGATCACGAGGAGGACTGAGGATTTTGGGTCTGGATTTCGATTCCTGACATCGAATTTCTTGTAGGAGGAGACTTTTGCTGACGATGAGTTCGCCGCCATAGTAAAGGAAGAAAGCTCCGGTCTCTTCTAGATGTAAAATACAACCGGTTGGTTTAATATATATACTAAATGCGAAATAATTAATTTTATTTTTAAAAAATTAAACTAAATAAAATTTGAGATTATTTGTGAACCGTCCATAACTTAATTCTTTTGCCCATATAATCCGCAGGTTATAATAATTTTTTAAAAAATTTAAAATTACTATTGTATATAAAAATTATGATTATTTTTTATGTAAAAGATTATATTAATTTTTATATCTTAAAATAACTTTTGTCAGTATTATTTATTTTTTCAAAGATTATTGTATAAAGTGAATTAAGTAAATAGCGTGTTGTAAAATTTGAGACTAATAATAAAAAATTTATAAAATTACACAATATCATTCAAAATACACATTTTTTTTTACTATGACTTTAAATTATAATTTATTATTCATTTAACTTCACTTCCTATAATATTTTTTTTTAAAATTTAATAATTAAATCAAATCTAGCCGCTGAATGTCATAAAAATTATTGTGATTTTTTAAATAAAAAAATTATAGTAAGAAATACAATAATTTTTATTTCTGAAAAAATTACTGTAATGTGTAGATTGTATGGACAAAAATTTTGAACTTGTAAACTAATTGAACAATAATCACCCAAAAAATTGCAAAATATCATTTTGATAATTTGTTAAATCAAAAATAATTTAAAATTAATAAATTGTCAAATAACTCAATTTTTTTTTTATAAATAAACTATAACTCTCAATATATAATTTTATTTTTAAAAATAATTATAAAAAAATGTTACCCCACAAATTATTATTATTTTGAAAATTAATGTAAAAAATGATGTGGGGTGTATTATGTCATAGTTCGCTTGTTATAAACGCTAGGCGGCGCCTTTCATCCTGCCGTTTCTAGAGTCTTCAAAATAATTTATTTTTTCATTTTTTTAATTTATTTAAATATTTAATTTCGCCTTAATAAATAAATAAATAATAAACATTCACGAGCACGCTTTTGCAAGAGGGAGATACAGAGAGAGAGGGAGAGATCGGAGAAAGGGGAGAGAGAGATGTCGTACTTGCTGCCGCACTTGCACTCCGGATGGGCCGTCGATCAAGCTATCCTCGCCGAGGAGGAGCGTCTCGTCATCATTCGCTTCGGTCACGACTGGGATGAAACTTGCATGCAGGTACTATCTCTCTCGATCCCGATCTCTCTTTAGTGTTTGATTTCACTTTCTTAATCTTCTATCAGTTTCTTTCTTTTCCTGAATTTTGTTTCCTAGATTAATTTGAAGCGGAAATTCGTTTTTTTGTTTGTTTTTGAGCTTTTTGAGAATGAAGCCCTAGTTTCTTATTAGTTTGTGTTTCGTGGATTTGCAATCTGCGCTGATCGACTGCGATGATGATTGATTCTCACACTGGGATAAAGTAATTCTGTGTGCTTCTTTATCGAATTGATTTCAGGTTGTGTGATGATTTCAGTTGAATTTTTTGATCGATTAGCTCACATATTGGGCAAGAAAATCTTTACACAAATGTATCACTCATATCTTCTGTTTGATTTGATTTTTAGTCATTTATCAAATTTCGTAATGAATTAAAGATGATTAGCGGCTGGATAATGATTTTCCCCCACTAGTGAATCTCCTTAGGCTTCAGACTATAGTGGTTCAGATACACGAAGAAATTTATGAGTGAGATATTGCTGGTTTCTAGTTGATGCTTTTTCTCTTTCGATTAAATCATAAACATTGTAGAGTCGTCAGTGGAGCGATAGGAATTGGGAGTTCATAGTTTAACCCGTTATTCTCTTATGGAATATTTGGTTGGATGGAATAATGGTAGAATGGGATCACAATTTCGTCACTAATTCTAGTTGTCTTGTTTGGTTGAACAATCGAATGAAAAACATTAATTCTATTGGAATTAAGAAATGGGACAATTGCAGTTCTTAGTGGAATGACACCCATTTCATGGAATAATTTGATTTTTTCCTCTGAAAAAGAAAAGAAAATTCAAATACAAAAAGTTGTCGGCAGATAAAAATTGAGAAATATATTCTTGTAGAGGGAGTGTAGATAAACTGATTGTCAAAAAAATATAGTAAGATGACATGTCTACATGTAAAATTTTGAAGAGAAAAAAATACTATAGATAAAATTATGCAAATAAATTAGGCATTATCGATAAAGAGTCAATTCCAAAGAGAGAATGCTGCAAAAAAATAATTTTGAGGCAGAAATATATTAGAGAAAGAAAGTTGAGAGTATAAATTTGGAGAAATGAGTATTTAGAGAGAAAAAAATATAGTTTTAAGTTTATAATTTTAAGTATATTAACTTTCAATTTTGTATGTATTTAAAGAATTTGTTATATATGTGATTTTATTTAATTTTAAATGTTACTCGTACAATTCCATTTTTTTATATACATAACACAACCAATCAATAGAATGAAATAGTAGATTTGCTAATAATCTTATTTTATTTCATTCCCTTTTCTATACCATTCCATTCATAATCCATCATTTCTAACCAAACAAAGTTAATAGTGTTGATTAAGAACTTAAAAAGCAAGTTTTAAGGAAAAAAAGTGCGATAAAATCCAAGCAGTAGCGGAGCTACTTAATGCCAGGGGAACTCTAGCTCTCTTGAATTTTGAAAAATTTCACTATTATCCCTATACTTCTAGAAAAACTTACAATTGTACATAAGTCACCTGAATTATAAAATACCTAATAAACTCCCTAAAAAATAAAGGGATTTTTGCTGAACAGTCTACGAACTTAAATTTTAGCCCATGTAGTTCACGCGCTATAATAATTTTTCTAGAAGTCCAAACTTATTGTACTACATAGAAAGTCACTGTACTTTTTCATGTAAAAAATTGCAGTAATTTTTATGGTGCGCAATGACTTTTTACTTTTGACAAAATTATTGGATTTCTTAACAATTATTGTACCGAGTGAATTGGATGAAGAATGAATTGCAAAATTTGGGGTTATAATGAATCTTTCTATCTAGACTCATAAATGCACGTTTTCAATTTGTTGATATTCATCTCTAGCATATATTCTCACTTCAAGTTATAATTTTCAATTATTAGATGGATGAAGTGCTGGCTTCAGTTGCCGAGACGATAAAGAACTTTGCAGTGATATACCTAGTGGACATCACCGAGGTGCCCGATTTTAACACAATGTACGAACTGTACGACCCATCAACAATCATGTTCTTCTTCAGGAACAAGCACATCATGATTGATCTCGGCACGGGAAACAACAACAAGATCAACTGGGCTCTAAAAGACAAGCAGGAGTTCATTGACATTGTTGAGACGGTGTATCGTGGTGCCAGAAAAGGTCGAGGTCTCGTTATTGCCCCGAAGGACTACTCCACCAAGTATCGCTACTGATTGCTCAATTTTTTTTCCAACTGCGAACGTTGTAAGTTGATAATCTTCAAAACCCATTTGAATTGTGAAATCAAAATGCTAAAACCTTGAGTTGTATTAAATTTGGTCTAAAGAAATTGAATGTGAACTTTGGAGTCATATGGTGGTATGTCCTTAGCCCTAAGGAGTTGATCTTTGATTAATGTTGGATCCAAGCTTTGTTTGCAAAATCTGAGTAATACACGCAGGTATTATTTACAATGACACTGTGGCTATGGTGTTACACTTGGTGTACTGTTACATAGTGTTTATCATTTTACGAGAATAGAGTATATGGTATGGATGATGATTTTGACACTAAACGTTCTCCGAATGGGCGTTTACATTTTATGAGAAAAGAGTATGGTGTGGATGTTGACTTAGACACAACGTTTGCCAAATGGGCTTTCACATTTTGTGACAATGGAGTATGGTGTGGATGACGAATTTGACACTAAACGTTCTCTAAATGGGTGGGCATTTGTATTTTACGAGAAAAGAGCATGGTTTGGATGTTGATTTTGACACAACGTTCTCGTTTACATTTTTTGAGAATAGAGTTAATGGTGTGGTTGATGACTTTGATACAAAAATGTTCTCCAAATGGATATTGTGTGGATGATGACTTTGACAGAAAAACGTTCTCCTTTACATTTTATGAGAATAGGGTATGGTGTGGACGTTGACGGTAAACATTCTCCAAATGGGTGTCTACATTTTGCGAGAATGGAGTATGGCGTAGATGATGACTTTGACAATAAACGTTCTCCAAATGGGCGTTTACAATCGACTTTGTTCTACTGACAACAATTGTTAGATTCTTAAAAACACTATTTAAATTTGTAAATATTTATGTATTGTTCTCTCATCTTGTTTTGTGTGTTTTTTATCGATTAATTAATTAGTTGTTTTTATGGTTGATTGATGTAACCACTAATTGTCCTATATAATGTACCACACAACACATGAGGTAGAGTTACGAAGCATCTATGCTGATATTTGTACAACCTCAAGCGGAGACCTCTTAAGGATTGTAGTGGAAACAAACTCCATGGAAGCAATCTCTCTCATTCTTGTAGATTGTCTAGGGACGCACATCTACAAGTCATAGATTGAAGACTGTACGAGGTTCTTGAAAATTAATTATATTTTATAGTTTGCTCTTAGAGAAGAAAACAAAGATGTTGATTTTTTGGCTAAGAAGAGTGCAAGTGGAGGAGTGGATTTGAAGATCATGGAGCTACTACCAAATGATATGATAACAAAGGATATGGCGAAGCCTGTTTTGCGAAAATGGAAGCGGAAACCTATGTTCGTTGCATGTAGTTCTCGTGTTCTGTCCACTTTTGTACCAAAAAATATTTACATATATTTAGTAAGTAAATTATTCTAAACCCTAAATTATTCTAATACTTTATATCATGAATAGTACAATAAAAAAAATAAAAACAATTTTGTCATTGCAACTTAAAACCCTATATTGCAATAACTATTAAATTTTTTTAAAATTAATTTCTTCCATTGTGATATTGTTTATCAAATCAAAAAATATTTCCAAAGTAAATTATTAGTAATAAAAGCAACTAATTAGTTTTTGTTTCAACAAGCAATATTAAAGTTTTTGTGTTTGTTTGAATTGCGGTGTATCTCCTTGTCATATTTTTTTATATTTTAAAATAAATTTTAATAACTAAAGAATTAATAAAATTATGTTAAATGATAAATTTATCTTTATATTAAATTAATATCAATATTAAATGTAGTTTGACCTAATTCAATTTTAATTAAAAGAAATTGAAAAACAAAATAAATGTATATTATTTGATTTGATTCAAATTCATAATATAAATATCAATTAATATTAAATAATTAATTAATTTTACTTTTTTTTCCCAAAAAATTATCATTAATTTTAATAATACCTAGGGATTAAAATAATATTGAACGACAAATTTCAATTGTCAACAGTGACTCAAGTGGTAAGGTCCGCTTGAGTTAAAACAGTTGAGGGATCCTTGCAAAGTCAGAAGTTTGAGCTTGCAGAAAAATACTTATTGGAATGAATAATCATATATCCCGAACGAGATTAGTAACATTTTATGTAAGTGTAGAGACACTCGTGAGTATAAAAAAAAATGAGAAACTACAATTAAATTAAATTATAAGGGAATAAAATGTCATAAAAAAGGAAAATACACAAAAGGAGGGAGGAGGAGCATGCTTACAAGATGTAAGAACCTAATGTTATTCTTCCTTTTCTTCTTCTTGATTGACCGCTTTTTCTGTCGATTGGAGTGCTCTGGGGTTTCTCCCTTCCCAATTCACTTCCGCCATTTTTGAGAGAGAGAGAGAGAGAAAGGCGATTAACAGATTTGAATCTTCAGATGGCTCGTCGACAAGCTACTAGACTTGTATCCAACTTCTCCTCTAAGCTTTGCGCTGCCAAACCGAGTCCATTTCCGCCGCCTTCGTCTTCTTCTTCTTCCCTGATTCAGTCGCGCTCCTTCGGATCGCCTCCGCCTTCTCCCGCCGTTTTTGTCGACAAGAACACCCGCGTCATTTGCCAAGGAATCACAGGCAAGAATGGCACCTTCCACACCGAACAAGCCATTGAGTACGGCACTAAAATGGTAAGGAAACCCTCCCTTGTGCAAGTATTTTTATTTTTAGTCGGCTTTGGTTAGGGTTTTCTTTAGCGATCTCTGGATCTGTCTTGTATTTCATGTCTTGTTTTTAGGAATTCATGCACCATTTTGATAGGGTTTAGTTTTGAATGTTTGTGAGATGATTTTCTCGTTTGGAACCGAATTCTGGATCTGAGACTTCTGAATGTTGGTGGACTGTCTGTTCGTCCCGGAAAAGTTTTCAATACGTATTATTGCTTGTAGCACATGGATTAATTTGAAAATTCATTTCGCTAAATGAGGTCACAATGCATAAGCATGAATGAGGAAGATGATTTTGAAGTGACGAACTGATGACTAATTTGTGCACTATAGAAAAATATCTGTTTTCATATATGTGCACAAGGTTGACCTAAAGTTATATGACTAAAAATTTAGGTGCTTGTTTGTTTGGTATAACTTGGTTATGGTTATTTCTATGTGCATAATTATGTACTTCTTATAGAATAGGTTCTCTGAACTGAATTACAATTTTGTTTAAATAGGTTGGAGGGGTTACCCCTAAGAAGGGTGGAACTGAGCACTTAGGCCTTCCTGTTTTCAACTCAGTTGCGGAAGCAAAGGCGGAAACAAAGGCTAATGCATCAGTCATCTATGTCCCTCCCCCTTTTGCAGCAGCAGCTATTATGGAAGCAGTGGATGCCGAATTGGACCTTGTTGTGTGCATCACTGAAGGGATTCCTCAACATGACATGGTAAGCTATTTTTTTGGGATTATGCTGGGTGCTGATTGCACCTATGGTGATTGAGTTATATTATAAGCGTCTGTAAAAGATGTGTTAATATCTGTAGAAAAGATACTTTATGTCCTATGTTTCTTTCTTCTCATAATTATGTCTCCATGTTATCACTTTTTATTGAACTATAAGCCTCTTGGTTGAGAGAGCTCGGGTGCAATGGTAAGGTTGCTCTTGCTCCATTGTGACTTGCAAGTCTTGGTTCAAATCTTGGAAACAGTCTATATGCAGGAGGGTAAGACTGTGTACATTTGATCCAATTGCTCGACATATGTTCACAGTTGGCAATAGAGCGGGCTTGGGCTGGGGAGTACTTTCCTTATTCCCAACCCACAAAGTAGTATCTGGTTACCCTGCTTAGGAATGCTTAAGTTTATTGTTATTGAGGTTGTTGCTGGGGCAGAATTCTGATTATGCTTTAATATCTTAAGCATAAAATTTGACCTTGCCTTCCGATTTTTTTTTTTTTTTTTGGACTTTATCTTTTGTTAAATGCTTGGAATACATATTACTTTTAAGAGCTTGTTCCTATATCATGTTATTAGAGTTGATCATCATTTTGTTCTACTTGGGGAATGTGTGTGTGTGTGTGTATTGCCTGACCATGGAGTTTGATTCTTATAACAGGTTCGAGTTAAAGCTGCTCTTAACACGCAGTCAAAAACACGTTTAATCGGTCCAAACTGCCCTGGCATCATAAAGCCTGGAGAATGCAAAATTGGAATTATGCCTGGGTACATCCACAAACCAGGGCGTATTGGAATTGTTTCTCGTTCTGGCACATTGACTTATGAGGCGGTAGGATTTATTTTTCAAGGTTCAGTGGCAGTTTGACGCATACATTACATGTTTTGATGTTTATCTTAGGAACCCTTTCCTGTCCTTTACTGTATACCTGCTTAGCAATTCATTCTTTTATTCACTGGTTCCGCAATATATGTTTTTTGAGAATAACCATCCATGGATGTCTGGGCAGCGAACTTTTTATTCGCCTTTTTTCCTCTACCCTAATGGGGATGGCCGCGGGACTCTTCTGTGGCTTTGTAGTCCTTCTGGGGATTATCGTTTTATCGTTTAGGAAATGCAAAGCATAAGCAAGTAGAACTATTTGATCACTTTTTTTCCACACAAGAAACAACCATTTGGGTCCGTATGAGTATGGCGAAGTAGAACTTGCAAACAGTCCGCTCCACATCATTAAGTGGGAGAAGTACAAAACTGAAGATTATTTTTGGTTGTTTCCGTTCCTTAATTTTTAGCATTTATTGGCCTTGCACTGATAAAACATGTCCATTACAGTCGAAAAAATAAGACGTGCATTACTAATAAAAATAATTATACATGCATTTCGAAACTAAGTCTTTTCTTTTTTATTTTTCCTTTTTTGTCAGTCCAACAAGTAACAAGAATAGTAGTGAGGAAGTGGAATATATATATATTTTTTCTCCTAAGTAACTCTTTCTATTATCAATTTCATCAAGACAAACTATTAAATGTCCATATGTCTTGCATAGCATGTCTCTATCATTAGCCCATTGTAGTTCCAACCATTATTTCATCTTTATGGAGTATCATTCCTATGGGAGTTGATGGAGAAGCATGTAAATCATCCTACGGAAGGAGTCTAAAATTTGCTAATTAAAAGTGTTATTTTTTATGCTTTGTTGAGAGTGTATATTCTGTCTTCTATTCTGTAGGTTTTCCAAACAACCGCAGTTGGCCTTGGGCAATCAACTTGCGTGGGTATTGGTGGGGATCCTTTCAATGGGACAAATTTTGTTGATTGCGTGGAGAAATTTCTTGTTGATCCCCAGACAGAAGGTAAACTCCTTTGCCTAAATGACTTCATTTCAATTTAGGTCTTTTGCTTTTGATCTTTGCCAAAATTTGAGGTTTCATGGAAATAAATGTTATGATTTTGCGGCTTGATACATGGATGATTCTTTCTAGTTTTTCAGGTGCATGTATGAGTATTATAAAGTTGGTAATCACTATGCAATTACAAATTTACTCGAGTCAAATTAGATACGGTATTTAGAATTTTCCTCAAGTCTAATAATGTATAGTGATTACCATGACATTCTGTCAAAAAAAGTTGGAAGTCATTTTTGTGCTATGAACAACTTGATTGTAGCGTTATACCATTTTTACAAATCAAATTAAGTTAATCTAGGCTCTTTTTAATTCTTATTTACTAAGCTTTTCTGCAATTTTATTTGGGAACCCAACCGCCTTTTGGTGTCCAAGCAGGTAATTGTGTTGTTGACTGCTGATAAGTATCTAAAATGGAATTATACCATGTGCAATTACTGCATGACATAAAATCTGGTGTTTCATTTAGCGATCTTGTTATATTTTGCTTGCAAGTTGCATTATGCTTTGCAGCTTCATGATGAAAATTCGCTGTTTGGGTTACTTTTCCTTTTCTACATAGCTTCTTTATTTCTGGCTAACATTTTCCATTTTTTTTTTTTTTTGGATTTAAAGAAAGTTTCTCTTCAACTAGCCTGCTTTTTGTTGCTTTTCCTTTTGCCTCACAATTTTGTGATTATATGGATGAGAGATTTTTAATGAGCACTGATGTATCCCATACATGCATTTCAGGTATCGTTCTTATTGGTGAGATTGGTGGTACAGCTGAAGAGGATGCTGCTACCCTTATAAAGGTAATTCTGATTTTTGTTTTAACGCTTTAATCACAATGAATAATAAGGAAGTGTCTTCAAGAATGTGCATGTCTATTACAAGCAATTTATTTGGCTGTCGAATACGCATGTTGAATCACAATGAATAATAAGGAAGTGCCTTCTAGAACATGCATGTCTATTGCAAGCCTATTAGAAGCAATGTATTTGGCTTTCGAACATGCACGTTGCAAAGTGAATTTGAAGATGCCATGTTGGAGTCAATTTAAAAATATATTTCCTGAATGATGTACAAGAAAAGCGTTCTGGTACAATCATCATATGACTTAATTTGAGTTTCTTTTTCCGGGTGGATATTGGTGTGTCGGTGTTGTTTGAATGTGCATTGTCTCATGTATGGGTTCGTGATGCCCACGTTAGGAATAAAAATTTAATCACCACTGTCCCTGGCAGTCAAGTAGATTGAAGTACTGGGCATATATTAAAATACCAGGTGTATAGCTTGAACTTGCCTTATTTGAGGGACTAAAACCGTTAAAACCTATTGTAACTTCCTCTTCTATTTATGGGGATCAATAACACATTTTCTTTTGTCTAATAAAACAGGAAAGCGGGACTGAAAAGCCTATTGTTGCTTTTATTGCTGGACTCACTGCTCCTCCTGGGCGGCGGATGGGTCATGCTGGAGGTATATTGCATTTCACTATGTTTTTCTTTTTTTGAATGAAGTGTTAAATAATCTTGCCGTTTCTACTGTCATTTGCTTCCATAACTGAGGCTACTAGGACTTGGATTGCTCTCTTGGGCAGGGCATTGAGTACATGTCTTTACCCATTAACCACGTTTGAAAGAAACTGGAGTCTCACAAATGACCTTTTTGTTGTTGCGTGATATTTTGACATCTTCTTAGGCAAATGACTAGGTAACAAAGATGGAGTATCATCATCGAAATGTAGTGTTTTTTTTTTGCTAAAAGGTCCTCATAGCCAACCGAAATTGCCACAAGAATAATAATGTGAACTATATTGTGATTAGTAGGAAGCTTCAGGGTCTTATGTGTTCGAATTGAAACTACGGGAACCTATATGAGATAATGGTCAAACTTCAGGGGTGCATAATGTTAATAAACCGGAGTGGCGTCAACAAAATTTAGTTTTTTCTGCTAAACCGTTTTCCAATCCAAGCTCTTTCTATGAAATAAATAGTCTCAAGACTAGCAATGCTTAGTTCTTATAATGTGACTGGTTCTTATAATGATCTTTGTGTTGGGGTACTTAAAAAAACGCAGCCATCGTATCGGGAGGAAAGGGAACGGCGCAAGACAAAATAAAGACGCTGAGGGAAGCGGGTGTGACGGTGGTTGAGTCTCCAGCAAAGATCGGAACAGCCATGCTTGATGTTTTCAAGCAGAGGGGTCTTGTTGCTTGAGAGAGAGAAGAGAAATTGCTTTTGTTTTTCATTTGGGAAATGTCTTTATTGTCTTTTCCTTTTCATAGCGATTATTTGTTTATCATTTTTCCATTTCTGTAAGTTTGTGGCTTCCTTATTTTTGAGCTCCAAAAGGAACACATTAGATTCTCTATATGCTAATAAAATTTTATACATTAGGGGGAGGGTTCACTGCACTACGAACCCTGCAGGCTGGTGCCTTTCCTCTTTGCATGGTAGGAGGCTATTGTGAGCATAACTTTAAGGCTAAGGTTAAATTTTATAAACCCAGGTGAAGTTTGGTGGCGTTTTGGTTAGTGTTTTTGTTTTTCTGTTTCTACTTTTAATAAACTCGGATGTGAATTATGTTTCCGTTTTGAAGTATTTCGAGAGAGAAACGTGTTTGGTAATGACCATTGTCTTGGAATTATTCATTTTAATTTATGAGAACAGAAACAAAGAAACATGTTTCATTGCAACATCTGTGTTTCCCCCCCTCTAAATGTATGGTGGTTGGCGGGGTGGTGGTTGCCAATCGGATGGTAATGTGAATAGTTGTGGGATTGAATAGGATTCAATATTTTTTTTGTTTCTCAATTATTCATAAATTATTTTCAAAATTTTGGGTACAGAAATGTGGGTACCAAGCATGCTTTTTTTTTTTTTTTTTGTTTTTTATATATATTAATTCCAAAAGTTTAGGAGAGACAACCTTTAAAAAAAATTAGGATTTTGAGTTTTTCAAAAAAATTGATGAAATTGGATTTTTTTGATGAGTTGTAACCTTAAAAATTGCAAGTTTTTCATAAAATTAGTGAAATCAGGTATTTTCATTGAATAAGTTTTAAAAATTCTTAATTTTGAGTTTTTCACAAAAGTGACAAAATTGAGTTTTTGGGTGACTTATAGCATTTTAAAATTTGATCAATTTGAATTTTTTTTAAAAAGTTAAAACGAATTGGGCATTTTGTGCGAGCTCTAACCATTCAAAATTTCACGATTTTAATTTTTTTCACAAAATTATAGAAATGAGACATTTTCGGTGAGTTATAACTTTTAAAAATTCAAGTTTGTGAGTTTTCAGAAAAATAAAGAAATAAAATTTTTTAGGTGAGTTACAACCTCTCAAAATTTCACGATTTTGAGTTTTTATAAAATTGACGAAATCTGATTTTTTTTTTTTGTGAGTTATAGGTTTTTAAAATTTCACGATTTTGAATTTTTAAAAAATGTGACAAAATTTGATATTTTTGATGAGTTATAACCTTTCAAAATTTTACGATTTTGAACTTTCCATAAAATTAATGCATTCAGGTATTTTTGGAGAGCTAGGCTTAAAAAAATTCACATTTTTGAATTTTTCTGAAGTGATGAAATCAAGCATCTTTGGTAAGTTATAGCTTTTAAAAATTTATCAATTTTGAGTTTTGCCAAAAATTAATGAATTTGGGAATTTTCTGAGTTATAACCTTTTGGAATTTAATGATATTGAGTTTTCGATAAAATTAGCGAAATCAAATATTTTCGATAAGTTATACTTTTAAAAATTTCACAATTTTGAGTTTTACAAAAAATTGACGAAATGAGGTTTTTTCGGTAAGTTATAGCCTTTCAAAATTTTACAATTTCAAATTTTTCATAAAATTAACAAAATCATATTCGAGAGTTATAACTTTTAAAAAAAGGGAAAAGTACATTTTTGACACTCTAACTATGGACACATTTCTATGTGGTCCTTCTAAGTTTTATCGTTTCATTTTAAACCCTCTATGTACTAACTTGTGTTTAAATGGTCCTTCCGTCAGAATTTCCGTCCAAAGTGGACGGAACTGTCTGCACGTGAGATGCACAAGCTTTTCTCAGGGGTATTATTGGCAGTTCATATTATACAAGGTTAATGCCTTATTTTAAGGAAAAATAAGTAGGAGAGGAGGGAATGCTTCCATTAAAGGCTGGTTAATCCCGCCTAAAAATGTTGCGACAACCATTAAAGGCTGAGTGCAGAACTGTTACTCCATTTTCAGAGACGAAAGTAAGGCTGATCAAATCGAAGGCAACTGCGAAAAGAGGAAGATTGAGGAGGAGAAGAAGATCGAAGGCTGAAGCGAGAACGACACTCGAAACAGTAAAGATCGCAAGGCTGACCCAGTTCGAAGAGCTAGGGCTAAAAATTTGGTTCGTATTCAGCAACCCAAATTGCAGAATGGCAAGGAGGAACACAGTGTTCTGTCATTGTGGACGAATGGCTAAGGTTAGAACTTCATGGACGGTTGAAAATCCCTCAAGAAGGTTCTATGGTTGTGAGAGGGGTATTGGCGGGTGTGGTTTTTTTTTTTTTGTGGTTTGATCCGTTACCTTGTGATAGATGCAAACAAGTAATTCCGGGATTGTTGAGGAAGATGAACAAGCAGCGAAGAAGGGAAAGAATATTATGGCTTTGTTTGATTTTGTCTTGGGTTTTGCTGGGTTTTCTTTTTTCAAAAGTGAATTAAGTGATTTTGTCTTGTTTCATCTGTAGTTTTAGTTTTGTTTTTCTTTTGATTGAATTCTATTTTAGTTTTAGTTTTGTTTCATTTCTGGAATTTTTTATATCTGGATGAAGATGTGATATTTTTTTGAGTTTAGAAACAGAGTATGGTATAGTATGATGAAGGTGGAGTTGGGAAACTGTTTCTGTTTTTGAGGCACAACAGCCTGAAGTAAGAGCTTACAACAACCAAAAAAAAAAAAAGAAAAAAAAAAAAGAAACAAAAAAAAGAAGAAGAAGCAAACATGAAGCAGTAGCAGTTGTATTAGTTCTCTCAAAATGAAAGATTACAAAAACTGCAATAGTAGTAGCAGTGGTCTTAAATCTTTCAAAATGAATTCTCAAAATGAAAGATCACAAAAAAAGTGGCATTAGATGACACAAATTAAGCTGCAAATTTGAAAACTAGAAACCAACAATCTGCAACATTTCACATTTGAAGACTGGAAACCAAAAATTAAGCTGCAAATTTGAATACTGCATTTGCATCACTTCAATCCAAATATTCCATATCATGCCATACCAATAATAACATTCACAATCTGCAACATTTCACAGTTGAAGACTGGAAACCAAAAATTAAGCTGGAAATTTGAACACTGCATTTGCAACATTTCAATCAAAATATTCCATATCATTCCATACCAATAATAACATTCCATACCAGTAATATTCATACCAATATGAACAAAAAAAAAAAGGAGAAAGTCATTCATACCAATATCATAGCATTCAAAAAATACAAAATTTGTTACCAAAAGTCATTCATAATTTTTTCCCAAAAGAAAACAAGTCTAATAATCATAATTGGTCAGTGGCCTTCATTTCCAGCTTGAGTGGCCTCATTTGCAGATTTTGCACGTCTTCTTCCTCGAGTAGTACTTTGAGCAGTAGACGGCATTTCATTTCCAGCTTGAGTGGCCTCATTTGTAGGTTTTGCACGTCTTCTTCCTCGAGTGGTACTTTGAGCAGTAGATGACATTTCATTTGCAGCTTGAGTGGCCTCATTTGCAGGTTTTGCACGTCTTCTTCTTGGAGTGGTACTTTGAGCAGTAGACGGCCTTTCATTTGCAGCTTGCCTGATAGATCCCTATTAGAGTATGATCCAATTAGTCGTTAAAGCAATTACAAAATAAAAAATCTTAACAGTGAAATATATACAAAATCCAAAAACTTACAGTGGTCGTCTTTCTCTGTTTCCTCTGTCTCATCTATCTCTTCTTTATATTTCCACCTTGACCCTTACATGTCCTGCTATTGTGGCCTATATTACCACATTTTCTGCACTTCAAAGTTACTTGAGCCCTCCTCAAACGAGTACACTTTCTTGAAACCTCATCTAGTCCCCTTTTCCTAGATTTTTTGGGCCTCCCAGGTTGTGTACGGTGCAGAGGTGGTAACAATTCAATGTTCACAGATTTGGGCCACAAGTTGGATGAATTCATTGGTGGTATGACGGGCTCATAGGTGGCCAAGTAAGTTTCCTTTCTAAACCAGTGGGAAACATACTTGTCTGGACTCTCTTTTTTACTCCAAATTGTTGAAATTGCATGCTCATATAGGATTCCAGACAAATCCCACTTCCGACAAGCACATGTCATATGGCCCAAATCAACCACAAATTGGCCCCCATCTTGACACAACACTTGAAACATCAGCCCTCTAGACCACAATACCTTACACTTCCCAGCTTCTCCTTTATTCTTTTCTAAGACTTCATGAATTTTTGGTTCTATGGTTGTCTCCATATTTCTTATATTTTCCCTCTTTATTTGCATTCTTTTCATCAATAAACACCTAATTGTCTCTAGCAAAGTGATAATTGGCTTATCCCTAGCACCAAGGATGAAGCTATTAAAACACTCAGCTAGATTGTTCGACAATTTATCACATTGGGTGTTTAGATTGAAGTGAGACCTAGCCCATTTTCTATGGGGATGTCTATTGATCCACTGAAACGCATTCTCATCTAGACATCTTAATCTATCCATGGCCTTCCCAAAGTAATGTAAATGATATGCAGACCCACAAGACCATAAAACATTTTTCATTATTTTACCTCTAAATTGCTTCTTGTAGTTGTCATAGATGTGTCTCAAACAATTTCTGTGCTCAGCTCCAGGAAGTATAGTCTCCATCACTGTCTCCAATCCCTATTAAATTACAAATAAACCAAAAAAAAAAAAAAACAGTTACAGAATGTTACAGCAGATCAGTTACAGAAAACAGTTACAAATGAACAAAAAAAACTAAATGAGCAAAAAATAAAATAAAAGTACCTTCTGTTCATCTGAAATGAAGGTCCAATTATGCTGATTTGTGACCCCAATATCATTGACCACCAACTCTATGAACCACTTCCAACTGTCTGCACACTCAGCCTCAACCACAGCATATGCAAGCGGATACATACCATTGTTTCCATCCACTCCAACTGCACATAATATCTGTCCAGGAAATGGCCCTTTAATGAAGCATCCGTCTAGGCACAATACTTACCTGCAACCATTACTAAAACCCTGCTTTAGAGCTCCGAGACAAACATAAATCCGTTGAAATCTAGGCTGCCCAGCCTCCTCATCAAACTCAGATTTCACTACAACACTTGAGTCAGGGTTTGATCTTCTCAATTCTTCGGCATAATCCCAAACCTTCTTGTACTGTTCTCCATAACTCCCCTCAATCATCTCTAATGCCTTTCTCTTTACTCTAAATACCTGTGCCCTCGATACACCAATGCACAGTTCAGTCTCAACAGCATCCTTAAACGCCTTCAAACTCCATTCGGGATTACATCTAAATCTTTCCAAGTAATGCTTAGCTAACCATGTAGAGCTATAATTTCTATTCCAATACACCTTGCCACAACTGTGATCTCCATTCAACTTCTTAATTTGCATGTCACCATTTTCGTTTAAAGAAGCTTGAATGAACCACCTGCACCCCGATTCTTTACATACCGCCCTCACCCTTTTTTTCTCATTCTTTTTCAAAAACAAATTTTTACCTTGTTTTATTGCATATCCCCTCAACGCCCTGACAAGTTCTGCCCCACAAGAAAACAACATCCCTAATTCAAAAGGATTATCTAGGAATTCCATTCCTTTCCTATACTCTGGCCAAACATTATGAGTATCCTCATCCCCTGACTCAGCCCTAATATCCTCGTCCTCATCAGCATATTCTGACTCTACTTCAATATCATCCACATTAACGGTAGGCTGATGGGTGTGACTACTTTCCCCCATTTCTTTACGTCCCATCCATTCACTCTCGGAATCTACATTTCCTTCAAACAATAAATCATCGTCTGTTTCATCTTGTTCTCTCCCACTGAATTCACTATCCTCATCTGACTCTTCCTCATCCCCTGTCTCATCCCTTGATTCAGCCCTTGCCTCCAACCCAACCCCTGATTCAGCCCCTTCCTCAACCCCTGATTTAGCCCCTTCCTCAACCCCTGATTTAGGCCCATCATTGTCAAAATTGTGTTGACTCTGTGTCAAAAGCAGAAGAGGAAGCACAGGTTCAGCCAAATCATTTGAACCTGCTTAACTCTGAAACTGGGGCTCACTACTCTTATCCTCAAAATAAAATTCTATTACTCTACTTGGTGGTAAAATCCTAACCATGTCAAGAACATCATTGTCAGTGATAAGAATCTTCAGACCTTTGTTTAGAGAAAGGGTGGGAATCTTATAAAACAGTAAAACCTCAGATTTAGAAGTATTGTACTCTAAGGCCTCTGCCATATCCTCAACATCTAACAATGATATTCTATCCTCATCCCAGTTATCAAAGTAGCAAATTGCCCCTCCAACATATTTTGAGTTTACAAATCTACCACCGTAGTGAACTTTAGCAGAGAAATAAGATGAGTTTGGGGCTGTCATTAACAAAACAGAAACGAAAAAAAAAAATAAAATAACTAACTAAAGCAGTAAAGCTTAAAAGACCCAACAAAGACAAAAAAATGGAATACATAAAAAGTCCACAAAAAATAGATTAAAAATCCTAAAATTTATGCAACCAGACAAGGGACCACCATTCAAGCAAAGACAAAAAGTGAAGACAAGAATGTTGGAATGTATGGAGACAAGATACCAGTGCCTTTATCACACTAAAAAAATACCAAAATGCAGAATACAAAAATAACGCATGCATTTCAAAAACGTATCAACTACAAATCGAACACAGAGGGAAGATGAAAGAGATTAAAACATGAAACACTTACGGTAATTTGGCCCTCCGTCATCGTCGTGTCTTATACCTTGCATGTTGCCGATTGTCGGAGAGAGAGAGCTGAAATGGCGTGATTTACAACTTCTCCTTCAGATGCTCAAGCAAACCCTAGGTTTTGAGTTTTGAGTTTTGAGAAGACGATGGTGAAGAGAGAGAATGAAAGAAGTTTGGCTCACGATGGAGTGTCTGAGTAGGAATGGGATGGCTGTCTCTTCCTATGAACTGAAAAGGCTACGGACGCTTGCTTTTTTTTTTTTTTTGTTTTTGTTAACCTTGTATAATATGAACTGCCAATAATACCCCTGAGAAAAGCTTGTGCATCTCACGTGCAGACAGTTTCGTCCACTTTGGACGGAAATTCTGACGGAAGGACCATTTAAACACGAGTTAGTACATAGAGGGTTTAAAATGAAACGATAAAACTTAGAAGGACCACATAGAAATGTGTCCATAGTTAGAGGGTCAAAAATGTACTTTTCCCTCAAAAAAATCATGATTTTAAGTTTTTCATAAAATTAACAAAATTGGGTTTGTTCTGTGAGTTATAATTTTTCAAAATTTCACGATTTTAAGTTTTCTATAAAATTAACAAAATTTAGTATTTTTGGTGAGTTATAGGCTATAAAAAATTAACGATTTTGAGTTTTTGCAGAAAGTGTCGAAATCAAACATTTCGATGAGCTATAATACAAAGGATGCAAACATTATCCTGAATGATTGGGTGTAAAGCGTCCGCTGTCAAATCCCTATGCTCAACCCTAGACAGGCAGTAGAAACTACCGAGCTGGAGTATGATAGGGGCAGAGGGAATTTCCGGTGGAGCGGTGAAATGTGTAGAAATTGGAAAGAACATCGACGATGAAAACACTCTGCTGGTTGAAGAAGAGGGGCAAGGAACGAGAGTTGAGAGAGTAGGAACGTTGATCTCAGGTTACATCAGGGTCTTTGCCGGTCTCAATGTCAGGTCCGAGAGGGACTCACACGCTAGAGCAATCCAAGCTAGTCGAGATCTTCAATTATATAGTTTTATAACTGGATCACCCTCATTTGCTTCTTTGCCCACTTTATAACCTTCTAAAATTAGACGATTTTGAGTTTTTAAAAAAAAATAACGAAACTGGGCATTTTTTGTGAGCTTATAGCCTTTCAAAATTTCATGATTTAGAATTTTCTGTAAAATTAACGAAAGTAGGTATTTTCGGTTGGTGATAGCCTTTAAAAAATTCAATATTTTGAGTTTTTCAAAAAATTGATGAAATCGGACTTTTTCGATGAGTTACAGCCATAAAAATTGAATGACTTTGAGTTTTTCATAAAATTTGCAAAATCAAGTATTTTCGGTTAGTTATAGATTTCAAAAAATTCATGATTTGGAGATTTTTAGAAAAGTGACGAAATCAAGTTTTTTGGGCAAGGTATAACTTTTAAAAATTTCACGATTTGAGTTTTTTTATAAAATTAACGACATTAGGTTTTTTTCTATGAGCTATAGCCTATTAAAATTTCATGATTTTGAGTTTTTAATAAAATTAGCGAAATCTTGTATTTTCAGTGAGCTATAGGCTTTAAAAAATTCACAACTTTGAGTTTTTCAGAAAAAAAAATGACAAAATCTATCATTTACCAGTGAGCTATAGGTTTTCAAAATTTCACGATTTTGAGTTTTTCAGAAACTTGACAAAATCGAGCTTTTATGTGAGTTACAATTTTTCAAAATTTCATGATTTTGTGTTTTCCATAGAATTAGCAAAATCATGTATCTTCGGTGAGGTAAAAGCTTTAAAAAAATTCATGATTTTAAATTTTTCAAAAAAATGACGAAATTGGTTTTTTTTTTTTTTTTTTTGAGTGAGCTATAGCTTTTCAAAATTTGAAGATTTCAAGTTTTAAAAAAAATTAATGAAATTGGGATTTTTTTGTGAGGTATAGCTTTTCAAAATTTTATGATTTTACATTTTCCATAAAATTGAAAAAAAACAGGTATTTCCAGTGAGGTATACACTTTAACAAATTCACAATTTTCAGTTTTTTATAAAAGTGATGAAATCAGGTTTTTTCAGTGAGTTCTAACCTTTCAAAATTTAATGATTCTTAGTTTTTCAAAAAATTAACGAAGTTGGGTATTTTTTGTGAGTTATAGCCTTTCAAAATTTCACGATTTATAATTTTCATAAAATTAGCGAAAGCAGATATTTTAGGTGAGTAGCCTTTAAAAAATTTAAGATTTTGAGTTTTTCAGAGAATTGATGAAATCATATTTTTTTTTTCGGTGAGCAACCTTAAAAATTGCACGATTTTGAGTTTTCCATAAAATTAGCGAAATTAGGTATTTTCGGAGAACTATAGGTTTAAAAAATTGATGTTTTTCTGTGAGATTTAGACTTTAACAAATTCACGATTTTCAGTTTTTCATAAAAGTGATGAAATCGAGTTTTTTTCGGTGAGTTATAACCTTTTAAAATTTGACGATTTTTAGTTTTTCAAAAATTAATGAAACTTGACAAAAAAAAATTGAGCTATAACTTTTCAAAATTTCACGATTTAGAATTTTTTTGTAAAATTAGTGAAAACATATGTTTTTGGTGAGCTACAACCTTTAAAAAATTCACGATTTTGAGTTTTTCTAAAAATTGATGAAATCGAATTTTTTCGGTGAGTTATAATTTTAAAAAGTGCACGATTTTGAGTTTTTATGGAAAGGTGATGAAATCGAGCTTTATAAGTAAGTACAACATTAAAAAAATTCACGATTTGAGTTTTTCATAAAATTAGCAAAATCAAGTATTTTTGGTGAGCTATATACACTTTAAAAAATCTACAATTTTTAGTTTTCATAAAAGTAACGAAATTGGGGCCTTTTTAGTGAGCTATATAGCCTTTTATTTTTTTAAAAAAAATAGGATTTTGAGTTTTTTTTCAAAAAATTAACGAAACTGCGAATTTCCTGTGAGATATAGCCTTTCAAAATTTCATGATTTTGAATTTTTTATAAAATTAGTGAAATAAGGTACTTTCGGTGAACTATAGGCTTTAAAAACTTCACTATTTCAATTTTTTTCAGAAAAGTGATGAACTCAAACTTTTTAGATGAGCTACAACTTTTTAAAATTTGACAATTTTGAGTTTTTCAAAAAATTGTCAAAATCAGGTATTTTCGGTGAGTTATAGGCTTTAAAAAATTCATGATTTTTAGTTTTTCAGAATTGACGAAATTGAGCTTTTTCAGTGAGTCATGTTTTTTTTAAAAAAAAATTGGCGATTTTGAACTTTTCAAAAAATTAGCAAAACTGAGAATTTTCATTGAGTTATATAGCCTTTTAAAATTTCACGATTTATAATTTTTCATAAAATTAGTGTAATCAAGTATTTTTTGTAAGCCATAGCAATCAAAATATTCATGATTTTGAGATTTTTTTTTTCTAGATAACTGACGAAATCAGGTATTTTCAGAGAGTTATAGGTTTAAATAATTCACGTTTTTTAGTTTTTCAGAAGTAATAGAATCAGTTTTTTTTAGCAGACCATACCCTTTAAAAATTACATGATTATGAGTTTTTTTTAATAAATTAGCGAAATCCAGTGTTTTCGATGAGCTATAGGTTTTGAAAAATTCATGACTTTTAGTTTTTCGAAAAAGTGAAGAAATAAAGATTTTTCGGTGTGTTATAGCCTTTAAAAATTTCACGATTTGAATTTTTCATAAAATTGATGAAATAGTTTTTTTTTTTTTTTTTTTTGTGTGAAATTAGTCATTCAAAATTTCAAGATTTTAAGTTTTCCATAAAATTAACGAAATCAGGCATTTTTGGTGACCGATAGGCTGTAAAAAAATTCAAGATTTTGAATTTTTCAGAAAAGTGACGTAATCGGGCTTCTGTGTTAGCCTTTAATTTAGAGTTTTTCAAAAAATTATCGAAATTGAAATTTTTCTGTGAAATACAGTATTTCAAATTTCATGATTTTATATTTTCCATAAATTTGGCAAAATATGTTATTTTCAGCGAGCTATAGGCCTTAAAAATTCACGATTTTGAGGATTTTTTTTTTTTTTTTTAAGTGATGAAATCTAGTTTTTTCAATGAGCTATAACCTTTCAAATTTGGTGATTTTGAGCTTTTCAAAAAACTAACGAAACTAAGCATTTTCTGCGAGCTAGAGCCTTTCAAAATTTCACGATTTTGAATTTTTTTTTCTTCTAAAAATTAACGAAATCAAGTATTTTATGTGAGCTATAACCTTTAAAAAATTCATGATTTTAAAATTTTTCATAATATTAGCGAAATCAAGTATTTTTGGTGAGCTATATAGGCTTTTAAAAAATCACCATTTTGAATTTTTTTAGAAAAAATGATAAAATCGAGCTTTTCAGGTGAGCTATAGTCTTTAAAATTTTCACAATTTCAGTTTTTCCTAAAATTGATGAAATTAGTGGTTTTTTTTTTTTTTTTTGTAATAGCCTTTTAAAATTTTACGATTTTTAGTTTTTTATAAAGTTCGCGATATGTGCTATTTTCATTGAGTTATAAGCTTTAAAAAATTCACGATTTTGAGTTTTTTCGGAAAGTAACGAAATCAAGCTTTTCGGTGACTTAAAACTTTTCAAATCTTGAAGATTTTGAGTTTTTCAAAAAATTAATGAACTTGGGAATTTTTGTGAGATATAGCTTTTCAAAATCTGACGATTTTTAGTTTTTCAAAAAATTAACGACACTGGGCATTTTTTGTCAGTAATAACCTTTTAAAATTTCACGATTTAGAATTTTTCGTAAAATTAACGAAAGCTGATATTTTAGTTGATCTATAGTCTTTAAAAATTTCACGATTTTAAGTTTTTTAGAAAATTGATGAAATTAGATTTTTTTCGGTGAGTTATAGCCTTAAAAATTCACGATTTTGAGTTTTTCAAAAAGATGACGAAATCGAGCTATTTTCGGTGAACTATAGTTTTAAAAAATTCACGATTTTGAGTTTTTCAAAAAGGTGACGAAATCGAGCTTTTTCGGTAAGTACAACTTTAAAAAATTTCATGATTTGAGTTTTTCGTTAAATTAACGAAATTAGATTTTTTCTGTGAATTTTAAACCTTTCAAAATTTTGTAATTTTGAGCTTTTCTCAAAATTAGCAAAATCAGGTATTTTTGGTGAGTTATACACTTTAAAACATCTACAATTTTTAGTTTTTCATAAAAGTTACAAAATCGGGTTTTTTTAGTGAGCTATAACCTTTCACAATTCTAAGATTTTGAGGTTTTTTTTAAAAAAAATAACGAAACTGCGAATTTTCTATGAGCTATAGCCTTTCCAAATTTCACGATTTGAATTTTTCATAAAATTACCAAAGTAAGATTCTTTCAGTGAGCTATAGGCTTTAAAAACTTCACTATTTCGACTTTTTCAGAGAAGCGACGAACTCAAACTTTTTCGATGAGTTATGACTTTTTAAAATTTAACGATTTTGATTTTTTTTAAAACGTCAAAATCAGGTATTTTCGTTGAGCTATAGGCTTTAAAAAATTAATGATTTTGAGTTTTTCAGAGCCGACGAAATTGGGCTTTTTTAGTGAGTTACGTCCTTTTTAAAATTTGGCGATTTTGAGCTTTTCAAAAAGTTAACGAAACGTAATCAAGTGTTTTTAGTGAGTTATAGCATTTAAAATATTCATGATTTTGAGTTTTTCAGATAATTGACGAAATCGAGTATTTACCGAGAGTTATAGGTTTTAAATAATTCATGTTTTTGAGTTTTTCAAAAGTAACAGAATCAAATTGTTTTAGCAAGCTATACCCTTTCAAAATTGCATGATTATGCATTTTTAAAAAAAAAAATTAGCGAAATCAAGTATTTTCAATGAGTTATAGGCTTTAAAAAATCATGATTTTTTAGTTTTTTAGAAAAGTGATGACAGAGAGAATTTACGGTGAGTTATAATTTTTAAAAAATTCACGATTTGTGTTTTTCATAAAATTGATGAAATCGGATTTTTCTGTGAAGTTAGCATTTCAAAATTTCAATATTTTAAGTTTTCCATAAAATTAATGAAGTCAAGTATTTTTGATGACCTATAGGCTGTAAAAAAATTCACGATTTCGAATTTTTCAGAAAATCGACAAAATCAGACTTTTTCGATGAGTTATAGTGTTTCAAAATTTGTTAATTTTGAGTTTTTCAAATAATTATCGAAATTGGGAATTTTCTGTGAGCTAAAATCTTTCAAAATTGGCAAAATATGACATTTTCGGTGAGCTATAGTTTTTCAAAATTTGACGATTTTGAGCTTTTCAAAAAATTAACTAAACTGGTAATTTTCTACGGGCTAAAGTCTTTCAAAATTCATGATTTTGATTATTTTTTTATCCGTAAGCTATAGCCTCTGAAAACTTCATGATTTTGAGTTTTGAATAAAATTAACAAAATCTGGAATTTTCGGTGAGTTATAAATTTTAAAAGATTTACAATTTTCAATTTTTCATAAACGTGACGAAATCAGATTTTTTGGGTCAGTTCCTTACAAATTTGACGATTTTGATTTTTTTTTTTTTAAATTACGAAATTGCGAATTTTCTGTGAGCTACAGCCTCTCAAAGTTTCACGCTTTTGAGTTTTCCATCAAATTAGCACAATAAGGTACTTTCGGTGAGTTATAGACTTTAGAAAATTAACGATTTTAAGTTTTTAAAAGAAGTGACGAAATTTGATAATTTTTTTTTTTAAATTGAGAAAAACATGTATTTTCGGTAAACTATAGGCTTTAAAAAATTCATGAATTTGAGTTTTTAAGAACTGGATCAGGCTTTTTCAGTGAGTTATAATCTTTCAAAATTTGAGAATTTTGAGTTTTCAAAAAATTAATGAAACTAGGAATTTTCTTTGAGCGATAGTTTTTCAAAATTTCACGATTTATAGTTTACAATAAAATTTGCGAAATCATGTATTTTCAGTGAGTTATAGCATTTAATATATTCAAGATTTTGAGTTTTTCAGAAAATTGATGAAATCAGGTTTTTTCGGTGAGTTATAGCATTTAAAATATTCACGATTTGGAGTGTTCCAGAAATTACGAAATCAAAATTTTTTAGTGAGCAATGGCCTTAAAAAATTGCAAGATTATCAGTTTTTTAGTAAATTAGCGAAATCATGTATTTTCGATGAGCTATAGGGTTTAAAAAATTCATGATTTTTAGTTTTTAAAAAAAGTAAAGAAATCTAGCATTTTCGCAGAGATATAACCTTTAAAATTTCACAATTTGAGTTTTTCATATCAGAATTTTTTATTTTTTATTTTATTTTTTCTGTAAGTTATAACCTTTCAAAATTTTACAATTTTGAGTTTTTCATAAAATTACCAAAATCAGGTACATTTGGTGACGTATAGACTGTAAAAAATTCATGATTTTGAGTTTTTCAGAAAAGTGACGAAATTGGGTTTTTTTCATTGAGCTTTACCCTTCCAAAATTTGACAATTTTTGAGTTTTTATTAAAAAACAACGAAACTGGGAATTTTCTGTGAGCTACAACCTCTCAAAATTTCACCATCATGTGTTTTCCATAAAATTTGAAAAATATGGAATTTTTAGTGAGCTATAAAGCTTTACAAATTCATGATTTTGAGTTTTTAAAAAAAGCGACAAAATCGTGGCTTATCACTGACCTATAACCTTTCAAAATTCGACGATTTTGTATTTTTCAAAAAATTAAAAAAGGTAGAGTCTCTCCAAATTTCATGATTTTGAATTTTTTTATAAAATTACCGAAATCAGGTATTGTCGTTGAACTATAGCTTTTAAAAAATGCAAGATTTTGGATGTTTTCATAAAATTGCCAAAATCATGAATTTTCAGTGAGCTACAAGCATAAAAAAATCACGATTGAGTTTTTCTGAAAAATGATGAAATCGAGCTTTTTAGATGAATTATAACTTTTTAAAATTTCATGATTTGAGCTTTTCATAAAATTGATGAAATTGAGCTTTTTCTGTGAGCTGTACTCATTTAAAATTTCATAATTTTGAGTTTTTCATAAAAGTAGCAACATCTACTATTTTTGGTTAGTTATAGGTTTAAAAAAAATCTCGATTTTGAGTTTTTTTTAGAAAGGTGACAAAATCGAGCTTTTTCTGTGAGATATGGCCTTTAAAAATTGCATGACTTTAAGTTTTCCAAAAATATTAGCGAAATCAGGTATTTTTGTGAATTGTAGGCTTTAAAAAAATCTCGATTTTGAGCTTTTCAGAAAAAATGATAAGATCGAGTTTTTCTAGTGAGTCATACCCTTTAAAAATTTCATGATTTTCAGTTTTTCATAAAATTACCGAAATCAGGTACCTTCGGTGAGTTATGGGCTTTAAGAAATTCACAATTTTGAGTTCTCAGAAAAGTGACAAAATTGAACTTTTTTTGTGAGCTATAACCTTTTAAAATTTGACAATTTTGAGTTTTTCAAAAAATTAACGAAATTCATGAGCTATAGACTTTCAAAAATTCATGATTTTCAATTTTTTTTTTTTTTTTTTTTTTTTTTTTTAAAGTGACGAAATCGACTTTCTTGGTGAGTTATAGCTTTTTAAAATTTTACGATTTGAGTTTTTCACTAAAATTGACGAAATCGGATTATAACCTTTCAAAATTTGACGATTTTGAGTTTTTTAAAATGGAATTGTGAATTTCCTTTAAGCTTTTAAAGACATTTAAATTTCATGATTTTGAGTTTTTAGAAAAGTGATGAAATTGTGCTTTGTCGGTGAGCTATAGCCTTTCGCAATTTGATGATTTTGAGTTTTGCAAAAAATTAACGAAATTAGATATTTTTATGTGATCTATATAGCCTTTCATAATTTCACGATTTTGAATTTTTCAAAAAAGTTCTAAAACTAGGCTTTTTCTGTTAGCTCTTCTTTCAAAGATTCGTGATTTTGAATTTCCATAAAATTGTCGAAATAAGATATTTTCAATGAGTTATAACCTTAAACAACTTCACGATTTTGAAGTTTTAAAAAAAAAAAATGATGAAATCAGGCTTTTTCGGTGAGTGACTTTCAAAATTTCTTGATTTTGTGTTTTCCATAATATTGGAAAAATCAAGTATTTTTGTGAGCTATAGACTTTCAAAAAGTCACGATTTTCTATCAGTTCACGTTAATTGAGTTTTTTAAAAAATTAACGAAAATGGGCATTCTCTGCGAGCTAGAGTCTATACAAATTTCATGATTTTGATTTTTTTTACAAAATTGGCAAAATTAGCTATTTTTGGTGAGCCATAGCCTTTAAAAATTTACAATTTAAGTTTTTTATAAAATTATTGAAATTAGGTAATTTCGGGGAGTTATAGGCTTTAATAAATTTATGATTTTGAGTTTTTCAGAAAAATGACGAAATCCAGATTTTTCAGAGAGCAACAACCTTTCAAAACTTCACGATTTGATTTTTTCATAAAATTGACGAAATCGGGCATTTTCAATGAGCTATAGGCTTAAAAAAAATTCACGATTTTGAGTTTTTCATAAATGACAAAATCGGGCTTTTTCGTTGAGCTTTAATCTTTCAAAAATTGACGATTATGAATTTTTTAAAAAATTCACGAAATTTGGAATTTTATGTGAGCTATATAGCCTTTCAAAATTTCACAATTTTGAATTTTTCTTTAAATTAGCAAAATCAAATATTTTCGGTGAACTATAACCCTTAAACAATTCATGATTTTGAGTTTTTCAGAAAGCTTTATCGGTGAGCTATAACTTTAAAAATTTTAATTTTTTTTTAAAAAAAAATAGCGTAATCGTATATTTTCGGTGTGATATAGGCGTAAAAAGTTCACGATTTTGAGTTTTTTTGAAAAATGACGAAATCAAATTTTTTTAGCAAGTTACGACAGTTAAGAATTTCATGAATTGAGATTTTCATAAAATTGACAAAATTGGACTTTTTCTGTGAGCTATATAGGCTTTAAAATATTCACGATTTTGAATTTTTCTGAAAACGTGACGAAATCGGGTTTTCTTGGTGAGCTATAAACTTTGAAAATTTGAAGATTTTGAGTTTTGAAAAAAAATTTAACAAAAATGTCTATGAACTATAACTTTTTAAAATTTCACTATTTTGAGCTTTTAAGAAAATTAGTGAAACTGGGCATTTTTTGTGCACCATAGCCTTCCAAATTTTATAATTTTGAGTTTTTCATAAAACTGATAAAATCGGACTTTTTCGGTGAGTATAGCCTTTAAACATTGCATGATTTTGAGTTTTAAAAAAATAGCGAAATCAGGCTTTTCCAATGAGTTACAATCCTTAAAAATTTCAGGATTTGAGTTTTCATAAAATTGATCAAATCAAACTTTTTCGGTGAAGTATAGACTTTCAAAATTTCACAACTTTGAGTTTTCCATAAAATTAGAGAAAATTGGTACTTTCGGTGAGCTATAGACTTTAAGAAATTCATGGTTTTGAGTTTTTCAAAAAAAAAGACGAAATCGAATTTTTTCGGTGCGCTATAGCCTTTAAAAATTTGATAATTTTGAGTTTTTCATAAACTTAACGAAACTAAGAACTTTCTATGAGTTATAACCTTTAAAAAATTTGCGATTTATAGTTTTCTACAAAATTAGTGAAATCAGATATTTTCGGTGAGGTATAGACGATTTTGAATTTTCCATAAAAGTAGCTAAATCAAGTATTTTTAGTGAACTATAGGTTTTGAAAAATTCACGATTTTGAGTTTGCCATAAAATTAGCAAAATCGTACTTTTTTGATAAGTTATAGTTTTTAAAAATTGCACGATTTTGAGTTTTTCAAAAAATTATCGTAATAAAATGTTTTTGGTGAGTTATAGACTTTTATAAAATTCATGTTTTTTTTTTTATATATTTTTCAAAAAATGACAAAATCGAGCTTTTTTGGTAACTTACAAATTTTAAAAAAATTATAATTTTAGATTTTCATAAAATTGGTGAAACGGACTATTTATGAGTTATAGCCTTTCATAATTTTCAAGTTTTTATAAAATTAGCGAATTCAAGTACTTTCAATGAGCTATAGGTTTTAAAAAATTCACGTTTTGAGTTTTTTAAAAATGTGACGAAATCTGACTTTTTGGGCAAGGTCTTTTTCAAAATTTCACGATTTATAATTTTTTTTAAAATTAAAAAAATCAAATTTTTTCAGTGAACTGTAGCCTTACAAAAGTTCACAATTTTTAATTTTTTATAAAATTTGCGAAATTAGGTATTTTCGTTAAGCAATAACCTTTAAAAATCACGATTTTGAGGTTTTTTTTCTTCATAAAATTGACGAAATCAAGCTTTTTTGGAGAGCTATAGCCTTTAAAATTTGCATGATTTTATGGTATTTCTTTTTTTTTTTTTTTTTTCTTTTTTTTTTTTTAATAAAATTAGTGAAATCGGACATTTTTCGGTGAGCTACAGACTTTAAAAAATTCACAATTTTGAGTTCCTTTGAAAAATGATGAAATTAATTTTTTTCGGTGAGTTACAGCCTTTAAAATTTCACGATTTTCATAAAATTAACGAAATCAAACTTTTTCTAAGAGCTATAGTTTTTCTAAATTTCATGATTTTGAGTTTTTTCAGTACTTTCAGTGAGGTAAAGGTTTTAAAAAAATTTATAATTTTGAGTTTTTCATAAAATTGACGAAATCACGTTTTTCGATAAGGTATAGCCTTTCAAAATTTGATAATTTTGAGTTTTTTAAAATATAAAGGAACCTAGGATTTCCATTAGCTGTAACCTTTCAAAATTTCTGGATTTATAGTTTTCCATAAAATTAGTGAAATGAGGTAGCCTTTCAAAATTTTACGATTTGAATTTTTCATAAAATTAGCAAAATCAGGTATTTTTGTTGAGCCACAACCTTTGAAAAACTCACGATTTTGAGTTCTTTTAGAAAAATGATGAAATTAGGCTATTTGGGAGAGCCATGGCCTTTAAAAATTGCATAATTTTGACTTTTTCAAAAAATTAACGAAATTGGACTTTTTCTATGAGTCCAATTTGGGAGAGCCATAGTCTTTCAAAATTTCACGATTTTGAGTTTTTCATAAATTTAGCAAGATCAAGTAGTTTTGGTAAGCTATAAGCTTAAAAAAAATTAATGATTTTGAGGTTTTCAGAAAAGTAATGAAATCGGGTTTTTTTTAATGAATTATAGTCTTTCAAAATTTCACGATTTATAGTTTTCCATAAAATTATTGAAATCAGGTATTTTCGGTGAGCTTTATCCTTTAAAAAATTCATGAATTTTAGTTTTTTAGAAAATTGACAAAATCAGATATTTTTGGTGAGTCATAGGCTATATCTAAAAAAAATCCGGTTTCATCACTTTTATGAAAAATTTTAAATCGTGATTTTTTTAAATTCTATAACTTAGCAAAAATACCTTGTATTGCTAATTTTACGAAAAATTTCAAATCGTGAAATTTTGAAAGGTTATTGATATGGGGAACACTCCCGCTCATAACTGACTTAGGAATTAAGCCTTAAACGGGTTGGATCAGATATGAATTTTTACCTGTAACGGACAGATCCATTGGGTTATCTGGGCCGAAGTAATGCAAGCCCAATTGGGCGGTAGTTTCGGCAGTCTTTTGAGCAAGGTTGTTAGCCACGCAAGGAGGCCCATATTTGGGTACATTCAAACCATCGTGTCAAAGGCCAAGGAACGAATAGGTCAGCCCAACCTAAACAACTTCCCTACACTTAAGGAGCTAAATCGGATTGGCTGTAACAACCTGTGTTTAATGGAGACTGTTACAGAGATCGCCCTTGAAATAATGGGGATATCGGTTATCTTCTAAGTCGTTAGGAGCGTATTAAGGGATTGACAACCTCTCCAACACGTGCGGAGCTGTTACACGTGCTAGAACTTTTTTTGCTACATCAGTTATAGATCATAGAAAAAGTCTAATTTCGTAAATTTTATGAAAAATCAAAATCGTGCAATTTTTTAAGGCTATAGCTCACCGAAAAAGTCAGGTTTCATCAATTTTCTGAAAAACTCAAAATCGTAATTTTTTTTAAAGGATATAGCTTACCGAATACCATATTTCACTAATTTTATAGAAAATTCAAAATCGTAAAATTTTGAAATACTATAACTTACAGAAAATGACAGTTTCATTATTTTTTTAAAAAAAAAAACTCAAAATCGTCAAATTTTAAAAAGTTATAGCTCACAAAATAACTCGATTACGTCATTTTTTTAAAAACTAAAAATCGAGAATTTTTTAAAGCTTATAACTCACAAAAAATACATGATTTCATTAATTTAATGGAAAAATCAAAATCGTGAAATTTTTATAAGTTTTAGCTAACTGAAAAAGTTTGATTTCATTAATTTTCAGAAAAATTCAAAATCATGAATTTTTAAAGGTTATATAGTACACCAAAAATGCCCGATTTTTCAAATTTCATTTAAAACACAAAATCGTGAAATTTAAAAAAGCTACAGCCAATAAAAAATTCCATGTTTCATTATTTTTTTGAAAAACACAAAGTCGTCAAATTTTAAAGGCGATAACTCTCCGAAAAAATTCGATTTCATCACTTTTGTGAAAAAAATGAAAATCGTGAATTTTTGAAAGTCTAGCTCACCGAAAATACCTGATTTTGCCAATTTTATGAAAAATTCAAAATCGTGAAGTTTTGAAAGGATATAGCTCACAAAAAATTTCCGGTTTCGTTAATTTTTTTAAAAACTCAAAATCGTCAAATTTCGAAAGGTTATAGCTCACTGAACAAACTTTATTTCGTCACATTTATGAAAAATTCAAAATCGTGAATTTTTTAAAACCTATAACTCACCAAAAATACTAGATTTTACCAATTTTGTGAAAGACACAAAATCGTTAAATTTTGAAAGGTTATAACTCACAAAAAAAATTCATATTCAATAATTTTTTTTAAATCGTAAAATTTTGAAAGGTTATAACTCACCGAATATATCCGATTTCATCACTTTTATAAAAAAAAAATCTCAAAATTTTGAATATTTTAAAGCCTATAGCTCACCAAAAATACCCAATTTTTCAAATTTCATGGAAAACACAAATTCTTGAAATTTTGAAAGACTGTATAGCTCACAGATGATTCTCAATTTCATTAATTTTTTAAAGAACTCAAATAGTCACATTTTGAAAGGCCACCAAAAAACCCGATTTCATCTTTTTTCGAAAAACTAAAATCTTTAATTTTTCAAAGCCTATAGGTCACCGAAAATACTTGATTTCACAAATTTTATAGAAATTTCAAAATCATGAAAGTTTGAAAGACAATAGCTCATTAAAAAAAATCAATTTCGTCAATTTTATAAAAAAACTCAAATTGTGAATTTTTTAAGAGTTATAGCTCAAGAAAAAAACTCGATTTCATTATTTTTCTAAAAAACTCAAAATAATGAATTTTTAAAAGCTTATAGCTTCCCGAAAATATCTTATTGCATCAATTTTCTAAAAAAACTCAAAATCGTGAATTTTTTAAGGTTAGCCTATCGAAAATACTTGATTTCGCTAATTTTACTTAAAACTATAAATTGTGAAATTTTAAAAGGCAATAATTGCTCGCAGAAAATTCTAAGTTTCGTTAAATTTTTAAAAAACTCAAAATTGTCAAATTTTTAAAGGCTATAACTCACCGAAAAAAACCTGATTTAGTCACTTCTCAAAAACTCAAATTGTGAATTTTTTAAAGCATATAACTTACTGAAAATACCTAATTTTGTCAATTTTTTAAAAAAACTCAAAATCATCAAATTTTAAAGGCTATATAGCTACCGAAAAAGCTCATTTTAGTCACTTTTATGAAAAAACATAAAATCGTGAATTTTTTAAAGCCTATATCTCACTGAAAACACCTTATTTTGCTAATTTTATGGACAAATCAAAATCTGAAATTTTTTAAAGGCCTCACAGAAAATATTCAATTTCATCAAATTTTGAAAGGTATATCATACCGAAAAGCCCAATTTCGTCAAATATTTGAAAAATTCAAAACCGTGAATTTTTTAAAGCTTATAGGTCACCAAAAGTACCTAATTTCACCAATTTTATAAAAAACTTAAAATCGTGAATTTTTTAAAGGCTGTGAACTCACCGAAAAAACTCGATTTCGTCTCTTTTATGAAAAATTCAAAATAATTAATTTTTTAAAGCCTATAGCTTGCCCAAAATAAAGTATTTTGTCAATTTTATGGAAAATACAAAATCGTAAAATTTCGAAGGGCTATAGCTCACTGAGATAGCTCAATTTTGTCATTTTTTTTTGAAAAACTCAGATTCGTGATTTTTTTTAAAGGTTCTCATAGAAAGTACCTGATTTCATTAATTTTATGAAAAAATCAAAATCGTGAAATTTTGTCAGGCTGTAACTTACAGAAAAAACTTGATTTAATCAATTTTACGAAAAACTCAAATCGTGAAACTTTTAAAGGTTACAACACACCGAAGAAGCTCGAGTTCGTTATTTTTATGAAAAATTCAAGATCGTAAATTTTTTAAAGCCTGTTGCTCACCGAAAATACCAGATTTCGTTAATTTTATGATAAAATCAAAATTGTAAAATTTTGAAAAGTTATATCTTGCAAAGAATTCCCAGATTTGTTGGTTTTTTAAAAAACTCAAAATTGTCAAATTTTAAAAGGCTATAAGTCACTGAAAATCTCATTTCGTCATTTTTCTGAAAAACTTAAAATCCTAAATATTTTAAAGCCTATAACTCATAAAAAAAAATATTTGATTTCGCTAATTTTATGAAAAACTCAAAATTGTGAAATTTTAAGAGACTACACCTTACCGAAAATACTCAATTTCGTCACCTTTTAGAAAAACTCAAAATCAAGAAGTTTTAGAAGCCTATAGTTTACCGAAAATACCGGATTCCACAATTTATGGAAAACTAAAAATCGTGCAATTTTAAAGGTTATATCTCACGGAAAAAATCAGATTTCGTCAATTTTAATTATAACTCAAAATAACGATTTTTTTTAAGGTTATAGCTCAAAGAAAATGCCGAGTTTCGTTAATTTTTTAAAAATCTCAAAATCCTCAAATTTTGAAAGATTGTAGCTCACCGAAAAGTCCAATTTCGTCACTTTTATGAAAAATTGTAAATCATAATTTTTTTAAAGTCTATAACTCACAAAAAAGGTCTGATATCATCACTTTTGTGAAAAATTCAAAATCATGAAATTTTAAAACGTTGTATCTCACCAATAATGTCTTATTTTTTTCAATTTTATGAAAAATTTAAAATCGTGAAATTTATAAAAGATATAACACACCGAAAAAGTCCGATTTCGTCAATTTTATAAAAAACTTCTAAAAGGTATAGCTTACCAAAAATACTAGTTCTTCCAATTTGGCGAATTAAAAAAAAAATCTCAATTCGTCATTTTTATGAAAAATTGAAAATCCTAAAATTTTGAAGGGTAACTCACCAAAAATACATTACTTCACCAATTTTATGTAAAGTTCAAAATCCTAAAATTATTAAAGCTTATATCTCACCAATTTTACCTATTAAAAACTGAAAATCATGATATTTTGAAGGTTCACAAAAAATATATATGATTTTGCCATACTTCCAAAAAATTCAAAATCATAAAATTTTAAAAAGCTATGAAAACACTCAATTTCGTCACTTTTATGATTAAAAAAAACCTGTGAAATTCTTTTGCCAAAGTTGGACATCTGGATGGGCCAATATATAAGTTGAGGGGGCCAATGATTAGGAAGTTGGGCTTCAAGATGGGTCAAAATTTCAGTTATTATGCACAATTAGAACGCAAATAGGCTGCACATTTTTTGGCTCAGTTGTTACTTGTCCAAAATAGTGGATGAGAAATTAGGAAACAAATGTGGAGTGGAAAATCATCATTAATAATCTTTACATAATTAAAATAGAAGAGAAAGGAGGAAAAAACAAAAAAAAAAAGAATATATAACTAACTAAATATATTTCAGGGAAAGCAACAGCGAATAAATGACAGACGAGAGCATAATAAAAGTTACAGTCCTCTTCCACGCTGGGGAAAAGAAACGACAACCGACACCTTACCCTTTCACCACCACCAGCAGCAGCAGCTTCTCATTTATTAGAAGAAAGACAATGAAGGATCATGGGGCCTCAAGCTTAGGCTTAGGCTAGCTACTGCTGTTCCCCGATGTTGATACTTCCGCATTGCAAACCGGACACACCTACACCGCACAAACCTAAAATAAGAACCTGATAAACATCAAGTACTGAAAGAGCATTTATATCAAACCAAGACACGCACCTTGTTTATCTGTAGCCAATTGTTTATACACTCGGGGTGGTACAAGTGTTTGCAGGACAACACAGTCAAGGTATCACCATCCTCGTACTCCAGACGGCAAATAACACACCTAATACACAGTTAAGGAACACCATCAATAAATACTTTCATCTTAATGAAGCATTATCAGGAGGAATATACTTACGAATCACTGCTTCCTCCCTCTGTTCCTTGTGACTTATAATTATCTGAAGGTAAGGAGGCAATCGTATCAGCAGAAAGCCCTCGGCTCTCGGTTCCAACCACTTCCCCCAATGCAATTAATTCCTGAAAATTAAAAAACAAAATTGCGTCAAAGTGATAATACAACAGAATCGAGAAAAGAAAAAAAAAAAATCATTTTCCAAAACAAACATACCTCGTAAGATAATTCATCTGGATCCACCTCCTCCCAGGCATCCTAGTAGATCCACAAACGACATTTTCATTAACACAAACGAAAAAGAAGCTACAAAACACATTTCACAAAGAGGACGATATCCACATCAAACTCAGATCTCTTAGAATAATATCATATGCAAATCGTTTTTTAACATAATTAAATATCGTAATATAGAATTTCATATGAAATTGCGCAGTCAAATTTATTTCAAAAAACAAAGGGTGAAAACATTAATGCACAACTTCAGATCCACCCGAAGTAATGAACTGAAATGAGCACTTACACTAAAAATGGTTTACTTGCCTTTCACCCCAAATAGTTAGCCCAATATCACTTTAACCCCATGTATTTCAAGACTTTACAAGTATGCAACTCCTAACGGCATGTTTGGTTTGATGGAATCAAGGTATTAACAGTATCCTAAGCTCCATCTCCAATTCTCATTACCACACTTGCATACACAATGTAATGAAAAATAGAAGTTCCACAGTTCCATAGGAAACAAAAGTGGAACAATGACATTTCCTACTTCAAAGACTGAAATGACGTTCATTCCATTTGAATAACATTTCATTTTTCATTCAGCCTCAAAAGAAGAAAATATTTAAAACAAAATATAGTAATGACAAAAAATATAAATCATATGTGTGAAAATTTGTCAATAGATGAATATTGGGGGGGGGGGGGGGGGGGGATACTTTTCAGAGAGAGGATAGAAGATAAGGTAATTCTAGAGGGAAGAAAAATAATGTCACTAGACCAAAAGAAAAGTGGTACATACGGACTAAAGCATCAAAAAAACATTAATGAGAAAGTACATTCTAGAGAACGAAGCAATCTAGAGATAACAGAAAGTTGAAGAGTGAAATTTTAGAGAAATGACAAGTAGTTAAATAGAAAAAAAGAAATGAACATGCAAATTATTCCCCTCCCCCCAGGTCTCTCTCTCTCCCCCCCCCTCTGTTTCTCATCGTTTTACTTTTGTTAAGATTAAGTTTTTAAATAAATAATAATAACAATAATAAGAGGTAAAAATGAAAGACGGTTAATTCCATCAATTTAAATTTTACGAGTATTAAGCATATGCATAATCAATTCCGTCAAAAGAATTAAAAAACACAAATTTATTGATTATTCTCATTATTCTAGACCAAGGCTACGAAAAAGGCAGCTGACCCGAACCATAGGTTTCACACCCAAAGAATATCAAATTAGGACGGGCTTAGGTCTAGATGGTTGGAGTGCTAAATTTTCCCAAAACCAAATTATTTCGCCACCTCTAGGCCATAGGTCACTTAATCTTAAAAAATCCCAAAATCATACAAAATCGAACTCGACCACTATACAAATTAAATACATGGGAACAAGATATTAGAAAAGTCTAGGCACCTAATTCCACATTCAACATTTTCTACCTGAGAATTACCACCATGATCTTCTGAATCTTCATCTTCCCCTACAACCACTAACAGTATAGAAAAAACATTTATCAACCCCAATTTTTAAAATAAATGCCATTTAGAAAAAGAAAAAAGAAAAATCCACACAAACTATTAAAGACAGTTCAGAGGAAAACATACTCTCATTTATCCCAGCTAAGGCCAACAATCTAGCTGCCATTTCTCGATCTTCAGCATCTTGTAAGGCTCTCGCATAGGCCTCGTCATTCGGAAAAGCAGATGGATCTAACTCAACCGCAGGACTATTTTCCTCATCATCAGTGTGAGCATGTGCATCAAATGCATCTTCATCATTATCATCCTCATCTGCATCAGTACCATCATATTCTTCTTCACTGGGATCATCGAATTCATCCTCATCCTCATCCTCATCATCATCCTCATGTGCGTAGGTGCCGGCTTCCCAACCATCCACGTTCATTCTCAACATCATATATGCCCTTTCCTATGCACAAAAAATCAACCACATTACATTGATTAGGATTTGGGATGAGCACAGATAGTCCACAAAATGTGGACACAAATATGGGACATTGACAAGTCATGGAACATAGACACTACAAATCTTAACAATAACAAGCTAGGATATGGTATGGCAGTCCTACAACAGAAGGGTATTATTTATATTCATTACGTAGTGTATCATTGTTCTAAAATCATAATTGGAAACAATACAACATTACTGATTACACGACAAAACAATCCAAATAAGTATGTAATGACACAAGGACATGAAATAAGACAATAACATTTTAGAATAATAAATAATCTCAAATATCTATGATATTTTACTGGAAAACAATAAAAAGGTAATTCATCAACAAATCCAGTTGATGAATTTCAGTTGTGAACATATTTATGGTGATGTTGTGTTCCCTATACTTTATATATTTAAGATTTATATCAGCTTAAACAGGAACTAACTAATGTTACTTCTTTCCTAGAAATCCAGGCAGCAGACAACTTGAAACTTCTTCTTAAGCTTTCTAATAATATAACAAGTATGAGCATTAAAATCATTATAGAACAAACCACATTGAAAACACAGAGAGTTCATTAAAATAAACTTAACAAGCCAAGAAAAAGAATCCTAACGAACATAAACAAGCAAAGTAAAAAAAACTAATGAACATGGAAAACAGACTTAACAAGCAAGGTACAAAAAACCTAATGAACATGGAAAACAGACTTAACAAGCAAGGTACAAAAAACCCAATTAACATAGAAAACAAACTTTACAAGCAAAGTACAAAAAACTTAATGAACATAGAAAAACAGATTTAAAAAGCAACGCACCAAAATCTACAGATCAAAAAAGTTGACAGTGAAAAATGAATCCACGGAGACAAATAGAACACGAAGAATTAATCACAAGTACACGATATGTATCTGTGCGCATAAATAGAAAATGAAAACATATGGAAACAGTCACGAGGATGGGGCTAGATATGAAATTCAAGAAATCAAAAACCCTAATCCCCCATAGGTACTAAACTACCGAAAAACGTTTTAAGACATACACAAAGACAAATTCGAAATACATAAACTTGAATATCAGCAAGAGTATGGGAAAAAGTTACCTGTTCTTGCAAAGTCCTGGCGAGAGCGAGATCAGCGTCGACCTGACTGAGGTTGGTGAATGGAGTCCTTGTGCGTTGATTAGCACTAAGGCCATTCGCAACTGCAACGTTTTCCGATTCTCGCTCCTGAGCGTCAGCTTCGACTGAACCGGTGACGGATGTATTGATAGTGTTGAGATTAGGGTTTTCTCCATCGGCAACATTGGCGACCGGCTTGGTCTCTTCGTTGTTGCCAGCTTTTGCGTTCTCCATTAGCGAGATGCAATAAGCGGAGAGGTGAATTTGAATAGTGAAGGAATGAATTGAGAGAGAGATGAAGTCGGAGGAGGGTTTGAAATCGAACCGAAAGCAAATTATTGATCACGGAGAGAGAGAGAGAGAGAGAGAGAGAGAGGGGTTGAGCGTTTGCTGGCGTACGACCAAAATAAATATATTTTAATTAAAGGGAAAGGAATTTGATGATGGGCTGGGCTTCAATTGGCTGTAAAAGCCCTCACAAATGGGCTATCATTTATGTGTAGTTTTTTTACCAAAAGCCCATCAATATAAAACAATATTCTATTTTACCAATATATATATATACTCCTAACTCAAATTTTTGCAAAATAATGCAGCGTGGGTAAGTCTGCCAACATCACACCTCTAATGTGAGAATCAGTAGATTGTTTTGAAGTAAATTTGACAATGTTAACAACGAAAAAATGTTTGTACTTAACTAAATCTCCTTTCTGGTATTTATTTATAGACAAGGGAAGACTTGTTTGACAAGTATTTCCTAAATCTCTGCCCAATATTATTAATGCAACGGATTTGGTTGGATATGGAATAATAGACCGTTATTTAGGGAGTAATAACAACCCTTTCATTAATGAGTGGGAGACATTATTACTATCTCGAGACGAAAAACCAGTGATAGTGTATGTCAGGGTGGTTAACCCTGTCCGGGACAAGGTGTTGAGGCTTCAAAGTCCACTTTCCCTAGTCATGATAATGTCGAGAGTGGATCCATTCGGGGAGTGATGTTGCCCAGGGCGGTGGTCTTCTCAAGGATAGTTTTCTTAGTCGGTGTAGTACGTTTTGTAGCTTCTTCTGCATGGCACATGCTTAGTAGAAACATAGCAACAATTAGGGTCTTATTCGAATTTCCTCTCAACAATAGTCAAAAATTGTAAATAATTTTTTTTAAAGAGAAAAATTACTAAAAACTCTATACTATTAAATATTAATTTTAAAAGATTTTCACTAAATCTACCAAAAAAAAAAAAAAAGGAAAATTCTTCTTGTTTAATTTACAAAATTACAAAAAAAAAATTGAAAATATAAATATGCATCTCTTTTCAAATTTTTAAATTTTTAAAACGAGAACGAGAATTTGATATTAATATGCTTCTGTTTTCAAATTTTAAAATTTTTAAAACAAGAACAAGATTTGGGAGTAAAACCACTGAAGTGTGAAATAAATTTGCGCTTGGATTTTGGGTAGCTCAGCTTAAAACTGGCATTGCTGCATCAAATTTCTGTTAAAAAATGAATAATCTCATACTTTTGGATTTAAAGATCGAATTTGAACAGAATCTTCTTCTCGTTCACAAGATTCTTAACCATCGACGAAGTCCTCGAATCTTCACACAATTTAAAAATCGCACCCCTCAAAATCGAAAAATTCTTATCGTTCGAATCGGGAAAAATCCGATACCTAACCATTTTATCCAACACCCCCAAAGCCAAAACCGGGTCAAAACCAGACGACAAAATCGCATCCACAATCCCCACATATATATAAGCATCTGGTTTCATCTCCTTCTCCTCCATCTCCCCCAACCACGCCAAAGCCTCCTCCATCCTCCCACATTTGCACATCCCGTTGATCATACTCATATAACAAACCCTATTCATCAAAACGTCCCTTTTTTTGGCCTCCTCCCACAGCCTAATCGCGTCATCAGACCTCCCTGCATTGCAAAACCCGTTAATAAACATCGTGTAAGTCATCAAATTAGGGTTTTTTTCCTCCTCCTCCATCTTCGAAAGAATAGAAACAGCGAGATCAATGTTGTTTGTCTTGAAACACCCGTCAATGAGTGAGTTGTATGTTGCAACCGATGGTACAACACCACCCTTATTCACCATCTCGTTGAAAACATCATTTGCTTGTTTAACCCTCTTGGCATTGCATAGTCCATTGATGATAATGTTATAAGCAATTACATCAGGACAATATCCACGATCGCGAATTTGTTGAAATAGGCTTAGTGCTTGGTCGGGTTGTTGAATTTTGAAGAACCCATCGATGGCTGAGGAGTAGACGATGATATCGGGGGTGAAACCTTCATCAGCAATATCGGATAGAAATTTTGAAGCTTCAAAGGGTTTGCCTCGTTTCGAGAGTTTGTCGACTAGGAGTGACGTGTGTTTTATCCATGGTTTTTGACCGTTGGATCTCATCTCCCTCGCTAAATCTAGAGCCCCTAACACGTCTTCTCGTCTACACAGACATTCGTAGATGGAGTTGCGAGTAAACTCGGTTGGTTTAAGCCCTAACAACTTCATCTCGTTTAGAAGAAGATAACATTCATCTAATCGATCCGATTTGCTAAGAAGAGATACTAGATTGTTGTAAAGCAATAGGTTCTTTTTGCAATAAAACTGGTCCATGTCCTTGAATAGGGTTAGGGCTAAATCCAACTTATTGTTCTTACACAAACCATTAATCACAATTTCGAACGAAGTAGTGTCCGGGTGATCAAATTTCTCAACCCCAAATAGCCTTTTTAGGTCAAATTCAGTATCGGATTCTCCTCCCATTGAGGATCGAAGCAGATTGTAAGCTTTATCGATCGACTCTTTGTTCACTAGACATTTCAGACAAGAATTAAACAACAAAATCATGGTTTTTCTATCGAGGTTTACCTGTGTTTGTTCAAGCAATTGGGTAATGTGTTTTTCCCCATTCAAATGAGGTATAATTTCTGCAATTATTTTGACATCGGGAGTTATACCTGATTGTTTCATCTCCATGAACAAATCCAACCCCTTTTCGATTTCTCTGTTCTTGCACAGACCTTGAATCAGCACATCGTAGATTGAAATGTCAGGAACAAACCCTAATTTTTTCATGTTTTGAAATAATTCAAGGGCTTTATCTACTCGTGATTCCCTCACGAATCCATGAATCAACACGCAGTAGGTCTTCTCGTTCAATCTGATGTTGAGATTTTCCATCCTTCGAATTAATTCAAACGCCTTGTCCACCTCTTTCCACTTGCTGAAAGAAATCGCCAAGATAGATAAAACGTGGCTGTCCACCATGCCTCGGTCATGCATCTCGTTGAAAATCAACAAAGCTTCCTCGAATTTTCCGGCATTGCAGTAGCAATGCAAGACTGGTGTCAATGTATATTTGTCGTGATTCAACCCTAGATTTGTCATCTCTCTCAATCTGACCTCCATTAAAGCAATATCACTGGATTTGGAGATTGATTCTAGTAAACAAGCATAGGTATAAGTATTGGGAAGGCAGAGGCCCGATGTTTTGAACTGATCGAAGACGGAATTAGCTTCGTGAACTAAATCTGTACTGCCCAAACACCTTATGAAGAATCCCAAAGCTGCCGGCGTGATCGGAATCCGAGAATTTAGCAATTCGGAGGCGAGGAGTTTCATGGGGGACTTTTGTCGAGCACGTGATAGGTGAGAAGCCATTTCGTTGAATGCGTAACAGTTATGGGTGTATCCGACTTGGTTTTTAGCCCAATTGAAGAACGCGAGGGCGATCTTCCAGCTCTTGAGATTTTTAAGAACGGTTTCGACGACGGAGGGGTTGAGGTTTGATCGGAAGTGGTCGAGTTGTGGGTTTTGTGGGTGGAAGGGTGATTTAGTGAAGATCGAAATGAGGGTATGAACGAGGTCGGAGTGTTCGGAGTTGGAGCAGAAGGGTCGTGAAAATGGTGAGCGTAGACGGCGTTTAGGAGACGATGAGAGGGGAGCTGGATGATGTGGGTTGATTGATTTGAGAAGACGATGGAATCGGATCGATGTGGGTTTAAAGAACTTCATTTTTGAGAGATTCAGTTAGCTGGTATACGCAGGGAATCGACGCGGATGGAAGCTCCGCAGTTTAATTTTGAATTGAAGAACAGTATATATATATAATCGATAGACGGAAAGTACGCATGAGGAGAGAACAAAGATAAGTGCTAATTTGTAGGGGAAACAGAAAACAACAGAAATAAGGCAGCCTTTGGCTATACATTTTTTCATTATTTTTTTTATTTACACGCATATCTACGTTTAAATAAACTCTCCGTTAAGATGATTAAAACATGAAAAAATGAATCTTTTAGTACTCGTTCATTTAATAAGTGAACTAAACTCAATCTTTTAATCATGCTCGTTAATGTTCGTGAACAATTCGAATAATATAAAATTAAAATACTTTGTTATATTTTTATAAAAAAAAAATAGTAAAATAGACTCTTAAATTTCTTTAATAGTACATAAATAATAAAATAAACTTTTAAATTTTTTAATAGTACATTCTTATCCAATCGATCAACAAGTTAATTCAATCAAATTATAATTTTATAAATACTCATTTAACCTATTTAATTACTATAATAAATTAATTATTTGTAAATTTATTTCAATTCTTTATAATTCTCATATTTTGATTCGTTCGTAAATTAAATATTTAAATTTTGTATATACAAATTCAAGAAATAATTATGAATAACTACTTTTACTAATATATATATATATATATATATATATATATATATATATATATTATTTAGATAGTTAAACATTAAAATTTAATTAATAAGTAATTTAAAATTGATAACACTTGCAAACAGTTCGATTATTAAACAAACCAACCTTAAACACAAGGTTGCAAACAGTTCAATTATTAAACGAATCAACCCTGAACACATGGTTTTAAACTCGATTCAAATTCGAATGGTATGAAAAACAAACGAACGAATATTGAAAATTTAATACTCGGATCAGCTCGTTAACAATCCTAATACATTTGAAAAATAGACTTTTAACAAAAATAAAATTTTCATTTTCATTTTTTTTTAAATTGTATTTTAACATTATGTCATAATTTTTAATGAATGAATAAATATAAAGTGTAAAAAAATGATTTACTATAATTGTTCATTCGTATATATTATATTGAATATTTCTACCAAAAATCAAGGCAAGAACACTGACCTTGTTTGAAATGATGAAATCGATTCCTGTCCCTGACGATGATTTCCCGGCCATAAACCCTAGAAATCAGCTTCGCGAAATCGTGACAATCCCCGCACACCCTCAGATTCTTCACGATTCTCACGGCACCATCAAACGGCCCCAATTTCATAAATCCATAAGCAATCGCCAGTTTCTCGCTGTGAACCGACACTGCATTCTCTTTCTCCTCTTCCTCCACGTCCACCAGCACCTGATCCGTGTCCGGCGAGTATCCGATCGTCGTTTTCAGTAGCTCCGATATCTCGGTTAGTTTCCGGTAGATGTGGTCGGACTCCGGGTGAGACGAATCTCCGGCGACGAAGCGGTGAATTGTACCTTTGAATTCTATGACGCTCACTCCGGGAACCTTGGAAATTCCTTTGGATTTCATGAGATTCCTCACATTTCTCGCGTCGTCCCACCGTTTGGCGGCAGCGTAAATATTTGAAAGAAGGATATAACTGTAGTAGTTGACCCAAGCAAAACAAAAATGAAAATGAGAATCAAGATATATAAATATAAGAAAAAATTATATTTTTCGGTACAAGTGTCTACGTAGAATTTGAGATTTGTCGAATTGCACATTTAATCTCTTAAATTTTATATTTGTTTCAATTCAGTAAAATAAAAAACGTTGTTACTGATTTTAAATATAAAATCAGTTGCTCTCAGTACGATTCGTCTGAAGAAAAGGAAAAAAATGTTTGAATCGTTATAAAGGAGTACTAGGTTTATTCTCATGATCAAGAAGTATATACTATGGAATAAGAAATAATCCTTTACCGGCCGCTATGTTGCGGTTGAAGATCGAGTAGGCGCCTCCCAACTGTCTCCCCCACCTCGTCGTTCCTATAAATCCGGCATCCCCCAAGCAAAGCGCCCCAAGCACAAGCATTTGCCTCCACCGGCATACTCCCTATCAAGTCCAAAGCCTCCTCCAATCGCCCGGCCCTAGCAAGAAGATCCACAACGCACCCGTAATGCTCAACCTTCGGTTCAACCTCGAAATTCCTTCCCATGCAATCCAACATCTTCTTACCTTCATCCACCATCCCGGCATGGCGAAATGCCCCAAGCATCGCCACGAAAGTTATATCGTTCGGTTTTAGCCCTTCCCCTGTCATCTGATAGAACAGATTTCGAGCTTCATCAGCGTCGCCGTGGATTGCCATCCCGTTTATGATTGTGTTCCAAGCGAGAACGTCTTTTGATTTCATGGAATTGAAAATTTCGGACGCTTTTGAAATGTTTCCGCATTTGGCGTACATTTCGATTAAGGCAGTGGCTACAATTGAATTGATCTCGATTTTGAGATCGAGGATTTGGGAATGGAGACGCGAGCCTTGATCGAGGGCGCCCAAATGGGTACAGGCGGATAATAGGGCGACGAATGTGGATTCAGTCGGGATTAGAGTGGGGTTTTTTCTTTTCATTTCGTCGAACAATGCTAGGGTTTCGTTCGATTTCCCGCTCTGGGCGTAGCAAGACAACATTGTATTCCACGACACGATGTCTTTACGGGGCATTTTTCGAAACAAATCAAGGGCATTCTCGATGTTTCCAACCTTTGCGAAACCAGACAGCATTGAATTCCAAGAGATGATGTTTCTTTGGGGCATTTCATCGAACAGGTTGCTTGCTTGTTTGATGTTGCTAAATATTGCGTAGCCGTTGATCATGGTATTCCATGAAACAACATCTTTAAGCGGCATTTCGTCGAACACCTTCCGCGCGAGATCAATTTCGCCTGCTTTGACGTAACAGTCGATCATGCAGTTGCTGCAAACTCCGTCTTCTTCACGGCAAATGTCGAAGATTCGTTTAGCGGAATTCAAATCTTTCCCGTTTGAATACAGACGAATCAGCGAGCTCTGAACATAAGAATCAAACTCGAAACCGAGTTTCACGACGTGGGTGTGAATCGAAATTCCGAAAGTGGTCTCCGATGAATCTGCGGACGCTTTGATCGCGAAAGGGAAGGTCATGTGATTAGGTTTCAACCCATGCCGGAGCAGATTCCGGTAGAGAGGAAGAGCTTCGATGGGGTGTTTGTTTTGGGATAGAGCTCTGAGGAGGGCATTGTAGAGGGAGACCAGCTTGGAATGGTCGAGCGAGGTCTGGTTGATGATGATGCGGGCATGGATTTGTTTGAGATTTTTCAAGCTGTTGCAGGTTTCGATGAGGGAGGAGAGTTGGGTTTGAGATTGCATTCGGTTTTTGATTTTGAAGTTTTAAAATCATGATTTAACGGTTTCAATTTTTCATTCAAACACGAAAAATATTTTTAAATTAAAGTTAATTGATGATTAGCCCTACATGTCTGGTGTAATTTGTTATTAACCTTATTTAAAACATGAGTTTTGATTTAGACCCTTCAATTAATTTTTGCATGTGTGTTAATTTCACATATGTTCACACATGTATAATATTAGTTATAGATTAAAAATTACATATAACTATTTGTGTAAATTTTATTACATATAACAAATATTTTATATACAAGTTAAATACATATAACTGCGAGAGTATAACGTGTGCATTGGGTCTTCTGTTTTTTTTTAGTGTGCGAAATTAAAACACAAATTGCAATTGTATATGGAACTTTTTAAAAATTAATAATAAAATAAGAGATTTGCTAAAAAAAAAAAAAAAAACACCATTTGAATTAACAGATAGAAGGTATTGATTTTAATTTTTTTTAATATAAAAAATAATACAATCAACAAAATGAAAATAATCAATAAAATAATAGTGAGTAAAAATACACAGATAAAAAAAATTGTCAGTCTCTTCCCAAATTCAAACCTTCTTCTTCTTCAATAAAATGAAAAAAAATTGGTTATTGTACGACGAGATTTTTACGCTCATGTATTAACTATTGACAAGTGCACGAGATCCAGTTTTAATATAGTAGATCTTTAAGATCGGATATCGTTCCCACAGGGACAGTGTAAATTATTGAGTACCGCAATTTACATAATCTCCTATTATCCAGACGGTTAAAGAAGTGTTTTAAAATTAAAATAATTAAAACTAAATTAAACTAAAATTAGTGGGTTAATTCTAACTAAGTTGATTACTTAGGGATTGATTTCGTTCACTTAATACATGTTTGATTTCGTTTAGTTAACAATAACGGTGTTTATGGTATCCGACAATCTCGGTTCGTAAACTCCACCGCCACCTCTCCCAAGTGTAAGACGGGGGAATGCGCAACTTTGTGTCAACGCCGAAGTCCCCCTCAACATCTTAACGACTTTAGGTCACGTGAGTCTTACCTCAATGTCATCGATTGCAAACTCACTAACGTCTTCCCGTGTCGTTAGATCGTAACAATGTGTTTACCCTAGTCCGAATCTAGGGTTACCTCTTTCGAGTGTCAAACCCTATATTCTCAAATCCAACCATAATACCTTAACAAGCATACTAAAATTGTCATAAAATGATAAACACAATCAGAATTAAAAACAAACAACCGTTAAAAAAACATATATTAAATCAAACTAGTATTTACACAATTACATCGATCCCTAGCTAATATTTATCTAATCTAACATGATCTTGGCCATTGAAACTACAAACCAAGAGGGATTCATCATCATTTACAATAAAATATTAAGTTACAAAGAGAGAAAGATCCAATCTTAAAGTGGAGTAGTTTCCACTTTCGCCGAAAATCGATCCGCCAATATTTCCTCTTCTCCGGATGATGATTCTCCTCTTTGAGTTCTTCAAGACTGGCCAAGAATCAAGCTCCTAAGGTTAGGGACGTCCAAGCATCCAAGAGTCTTCAATGGAAATGGGGGAATGGGTATTTATAGGTGCAAAGCTTCAAAATATCTGAAAATATTTTCTTTGTTGTGCAGAGGTCACCACCTAGGCGGTAGGGATGTTGGTTAACTTTCTGCCGTTTCACTGCCTAGGCAGTGAAATTTTCGTCTAGGCCATGGAATTTCCGCCTAGGCCGAGGGACTGTTCCAAACATTCTGCCTCTTCATAGCCTAGGCCGTGGAATTTCCGCCTAGGCCGAGGGACTGTTCCAAACATTCTACCTCTTCATCGCCTAGGCGGTGGAATTTCCGCCTAGGCCGAGGGACTGCTCCAATCTTTCTGCCCTTTCACCGCCTAGGCGGTGGGCTTTCCTCATTTTAAGCATATCCTCTGCATTTCTCGCCGCCATAGCGGTGACTTCCTCAACAAGGCGGTGGTTCTTCGCCGCGACGGTGGCTTCTGTGATCTTGAAATCTTGTTTCTTTATCATTTCTTCACCGTTTTCGCTCGTTTGTCTCTTGTTTACGTCCATATACCTGAATTACATAAAAACAAACTAAAAAACAATTAAATATAACTAAAACAATCGAAAACTACAAAATCTGGTTTAAAAGTAGATAGGTATTTTATACCTATCAGTTATCAAATTCGAAAGATGCAAACACCGATTATCGATTCCAAAAAATGAACAAAACGCTGGAAATGGAGCCAATCAATATGATTTCCATAGAGCAACCGAGTATAACGAGTTTCACAATTGAAAATGGGCACACCGTGAAATGGGCATACTAAGTTTTCCACTTGAAAGCAGACCCATGTGTCGGGATGATGATTTCTAGAGCAACAGTCCCGGACTTGAAAACCAACGAGCTAAGGAACGCGATGTACAAAGGATTCGTGTCAGAGTTGTTCATCATGTACATGGATCCCGATGAAAGGTAGTACTTCAAGATGTAATGGATGCCAGTGAGTATGGGATGGGGGTGGTCCCAACCATGGTGAATGAGGTGTATGTGGGTGTGTATGGCAAAAGTAGAGGTTGAGAGATGTGGGAAGTGGATCGAGAGGGCGGCCATAGATGCGGAGAGATGGAGACAGGGAGATTGGGATGGAGCAATAGAGAAAGGGACGGAGAGAATAGAAAAACAAAAATGAAGAAAGGAACGGAGAGAGACTTTTATGTTTAGGTGAGCTGCGTATATGGTGGAGGGGAGTCAATTTGGGTATATATGCAAACCGGAGGTTCTTTTTTTTTTTTTTTTTTTTTTTCTTTTTTTTTTCGGTGTTATGCATAGGGAGAAGGAGTTGAAAGTAGAGGGTTGGTGGTTTTGTTTGGGGTAGTGGGTCGGCAATTGTGTTTGATGGTAGTGGGTAAATGATGAAATTTTTTTCTTCTTAAATTTTTTATTTTCCATAACCTTAGGTTGTGTTTGGGTAATGCATTTGTGAATGAAAAGATTTTCTGAATTTTGAAACTGCATGATTCACAAATCTCTTATTTGAATAATTATTTTAAATGAAGAATTTGATCGTATAATTTTATAATTTTTTTATTTGGATAACCACCATCACCACTGTGGAAGTCAGTTGTGGGGGTGGTCAGCGGCGGCGGGTGGTGGTGGTCGGCAATAGTGGCCTGTGACCGGCAGTGGTTGATGGTGGCTGGCGCCTGCGGTGGCGGCAACAGGCGGTTGTGGCCAGTGGCCGGCCGTGACGGCAACAAGCTGCGGTGGTCAGCGGGGGTGGCCGGCGGTGGCGGTTGTCGGCAGCCGATGGCCGACAGCGGTGGTCGAATCTGAAATCCGTCCTTGAAGGGATTTGTTAATAACACCTAGTTTGAAATGATTTCCAAATCTCTCATTCACCACTATTTTTTAATTAAAAAGATTTTACAAATCATTTCTCATAAATAACCAAACAAGTTATTTGTCAAAAAGGGATTATGAAATCATTTACCCAAATCAAATCTCTCCCCCAAATCCTTTACCCAAACACAACCTTAGATTCATCATATATCAATCACAACCGTCATTTTGGCGCCGACAAAACCTTGGCCCGTTGCTTCAGCTAGCTCAATTTTGTTTTTATTTGTTATCCATTTGAGATTTTTCAAAAGAGCTATTTCACTCGATACCGTATAGTTTTAAATCAGAACTTTCTAACCTTGTATCAGAGTCAAGATTTTGAGAAGTCTCTCTTTTCTTTACAACATAGTTAAATATTTCATCCAAATCGAGAATTGTACATTTTTCATTTTTTTCTCATAGTTAATTTTTCGCGCAAACCAGGAGTTACATTTATGACTGGGTGTTAGATTCCTATCCGACGTTGACAATCATAAAACCAAACGAGTTACTCCACTTGTCCTCATATAATTTCACGTTGAAACCTACTAACATGGCATTAAAACGAAGGTCCTGGAAATCTTTTGTTTCTTTTCTTCGGAGCTAAATCTTTTGTACAATCAGAGAATTGCACTTAGAGGACAAATGTTCAATTCCTATTCTACACCAATTACTACTTATTGGACACCTTCCAAATGACACTGAAAATTCATATATTTTATTGGGGAGAGAGAGAGAGAGTTTTAAAATACAGTTGATTTTACATATGAATTAACTCTACAAAAATATACAAAAAATGCATAGAATTTCAGACCTTGAATGCTGCTGCCTGCAAAATGGAGGTGGGATTCATGCGAAAATTTCCACCAGCCGTTTTAGACGATCCCTTTTCATGCAACAGAAAGTGAATCCAACGTTGAATCTACGTACTCTTTAAGCTTAGCTTTAGCAATTGCACCTTCTCTTCGGCTTTCAGGTACTTCCCGTCCATCTTTGAATATAATCAATGCAGGCAGTCCGTAAATTTTGTATTCTTCAATCAGCCGAGGATTTGAATCATGATCGATCTTAACAACCAGTAATTTCTCTTTATATTCCTGATATTTAATTTAACAAAAGAAGAATCTAAGATTCAAAATTTGTAGTTGAATCCATATATCTACTAGATATGCAAATATTGCGATGAAATTAACTTATTAGAAAATGCCAAATCGTGATTAAGGAAGCGATTTAAAAAATTAAAACTCAAGTAGAGAGGAAATTATTGAAACCTCGGCTATCGATTCGATTACTGGAGCCATCAAACGGCAAGGACCGCACCAGCCGGCCACGAATTCAACGAGAACCGGACGATCCGACTTGAGCACCACGTCGGAGAACTGGCTATCGCCGATCTCCGTGATGCCACAGGTTATTGAGAAGGGACGAGTTGAGGACGAGAAACTACGGAATCCGGATGCTAATTTCCTTCGATTTTGGATGCGGAACGAGAGCTTCTTCGACGGTGAAGAAAATCCGAACGAGCATGAACTGGTGGCGCAAGAGTTGGACGAGCAGGTGAAAGCACGACGCGGCGGGAGCGGTAAACCGTGCAGCACGGCGGAGTTGGAGACCACGGAATCCATGAACGTACAGAGCGAATCCGAGAGAGAGAGAGAGAGAGAGAGAGAGAGGAGAGAGCGCGTTGCGTTATCTGTGAACTGATCAGTGTGTGAGGCGGGTCGTAGTTCAAGATAAACTAACTAGAACTTCTCCATATTTTTCGTTTATTTATTTATTTATTTTTTCATAAAATTCAAATAAAAAAAAAGTTTGAATTTTAGAAAAAAATAATTTTAAAACCTAAAATCAAATATACGGGATTTCATATGCTAATTTATAAAAAAATAAAAAATATATATATATTAAAAAATTAAATAAAAATATAAAAAATAATTTGATTTAACTGTCTTAAAATTAAAAATTAAAAATTAAGATTTAATCTCATTCATCAATTCTCAATCACAACTATTTTTATTTCTAATCTTATTCATCAATTCTCAATCACAACTATTAATGAAATAAAAAAAAAGACGTCTTAATTTATTATATATGATGCTGTCAAAAATCTCTAACACGTGTAAACAACTCCCCACGTGCCAAAAATCTCCACAATTTAAACCTACAAAACCAAATATCTCCAAGGGATACTGGTGTAGTGTCGGCCAAAAAAAATTCAGCATGAGAATAAATTAGTCTGTTTATGGTGAAAAATCTTTCAGTATGTAAAAAAACAATACATTGACCACCTGGTACCCGTCTTCATATATAAACCATTTATCCTGCATAGGTTGTTCATGCCACCACTCCTTCCACGATCCCCTCTTCAACCTCATGGAAACCGTCCATGATCCCACTATGAAACGTAGAACAGTTACATCTTTCTACATGCATAGGGTCATGAGAGTTCTCGGAAAATTACTTAGTGACCTTCCACTGTTGATCTTACCTGCTTGCGATCAGACCCCATTAGGAGGCCTTCTTCTATTCATGTCAGTCCAAACACAGTTGGGCCTCATGCATTGGGCTCCCTTAGTGAACCAATCCTACACAATTTGGACCACCGGCACAGTTGGCCCTTGGCGATTTCCAAGTCATTTCCTGTGGGTCGGATTTTACTACCCAACTCTAACCATCGTCACCCTACTAGCTCCTAAATTACATGAGCGGAAATTTCCCCCACATCAATATAGACATACGACAATCAATCTAACTAACCAAATCTCAACTCTTACCAGAAAGAAAGACATCTAAATTTATTATATAGATATACATCAATCAGTATAACTAACAAATCATCGGAGACGAAATAAAAATTGTTGCAAAAGAAATGAAAATAAAATGTTAGGTTTTACAAACAAGTGCTTTTGAAAATAGAAATTCAATAATTAGTCCTAATAATATTACAAAAAAAAAAAAAAAAAAGGACATAATGTGTTTGTTTTTAGTTCTATGGTGAAGGAGCAAGTTGCTTCAACTTGGCTTGTAAGACTACTCCAGCCTCATCTGCTATGTTTTTCTTCTTACTTGCAACCTGCATTTTACAACATACACAAGGGATTGCATGTTATTCTATCCAAATACAATTCAATAGTCTTCTCTTTTAAGTATCAATTTTATTAATGCCGTGTTTGGTTGTCTATATTATCCAATTTTGGATGAATTTTATGGTAAATTAAGGAATAGAAAGATAAACCAAAAGGGTCCTAATTCTTTGTTTACTTAAACCGTTTACTATTGCATCGGCTTTTATGATGAGTTCTGCCGATGTCCGCTGCTGAAGACAGCACCTATGATATATAGAACCACAGCATATAATCATGGCCTTCTACACCTAACACATACAGCTCATAAAACATATACACATTTAATAGCAACCAATAGTGTATCTGTCACAAACATGGTACGGGGCCACAAGGCACCAAGTGGCACAAAAATTCAATGTCGTCCACCAAAAAATAGCCCGTAAAACTTCAGTATTGATCCCTCAGCACTGAAGGTGTTGATCCCTTTCGGATGTAGGATCGTGGGGCCCACTTACTTTTCCTAACAAAAAATATGGGCGAGAGAGAAGGATACAAAGATGTCGCTTGGTTAGTGTTTTGGGCGAGAGAGAAGGGTACCAATGTGTCGCTTGGTTAGTGTTTTTATTTTTCTATTTCTACTTTCAATAAACTGGGATGGGAATCAGGGAACAAAAACAGTAACCAAACTGGGCCTAAGGGATTAGTACTGAAGTTTTATCCAAAAAATAGCAGGCGGTGAAAAAAAAATGTAGAGTAACTAGAACAGGGAAATTTACAAATCAAGAGAGCGAGCATGGTGAATTGCAATATCTTCCATCATTAAATGATACAAGAATATATATTTGAATTCAGAAGCATACCTCAACGAGTTGGTCATAATTAGATTTTAGCAAATTTATTTTCCGCTCACAATAATCTTTTCCTTCCACCATTGTTTTCTGGAAGAAAACAAAATAAAAAATCGAGAAATCAAGGGCAGGAGTAAGTATTCGTAAAAGAATGAAAACGTCAACAAATACAAAATGTCATACCGCCTGCACTTTCTCCTCCTTTACGCTCTTATTAGATTATATGAAACAAATAGAGAAGCTAAAAATTTAATCTTGAAATTCTCTTTAGACCATTTTAATGCTGAGTACTCTCGAGTTCCCTCAAAAGGATATAATCGGAGTACAATACATTTGATGATGGTGATTGCATAAAAGTTCCCCTACGTACTGAAATCTAAGGGCCTGTTTGGTTTTCTAAATTATAATATTTCTTATGAATTGTTATCTACATTTCTGCATTTACATATGATTTAACCAAAGTTACATATTGTTTGTTTGAACAAAGAAACATACAATTGTCTTATAGTTCTATTAAATTTTAAGCTATATTTTACAGTTTTTACTCCAATTAGAAGAGAAAATAGCACTTGGACTAGAACTAAAATGATTAGCCAGCTAATTCAAGTGTTTTTAACTCATTCAACAGAACCAAAAACTATAAAAATTCATAAATTGACTAATTGAAAAATAGCCTAGTTTGCAAATTGAAGGACAACCAAACAGGCCCTCCTAGATTTAACACCCAAACCCTTGCCACTGAATTTGCAAATATGTAACCACTGGTCTCGGAATCATGTCAAAACTCAAATTTTTTTTTGAGGTTTTAGGAGTGAAAAATTGATCAGGGAAGATCTTTGGCTTTGAGCTCAACTAACTACGATTGCAAACACTTAATCTATCTCAAGCATGAGCAACTAGCTAACATGAAACACGATGAACCCTAAAGCTGCACAAAAATAAATATATGAACAAATTAAACAGATCAAAGATATGAACCAGAGGTCAATTAGCTAAAGAAAGTGACCTCAATGAAATATCCAGTGCCGACGTCGACGAGGACTTTATCGGCATCATCGAGCTTTCCGGCAACGTAAAGCGAGGCGGTGAGAGGAACCAGCATTGGCTTCCCTGATCAAACATAGAACAAGAAACAATCAATGGATGTTAATACTATAGATTGAAGTTCGGATGGAAGAGATTTGAAGGAGGAAGTAAAGTAGGTACCTTGAGGGCAGAGGGAGAGGTCCTGAAGGGCATTGGAAGCGATCTCGAGACGAGCGGTGGCGGTGCGGATGTTGTTGAGGCTATCCTGAAGAAGATTGACTTCGAGATCCGTCTGCTCTTTCACCGCCTTGAGCTGTTCAACGCTCATATCTCCCAGCCTCACCGGTGTTCCCTTCGACGATGCCATCGCACTACACTCTCTCTCCCTCTCTGAAACCTCTCTCTCTCTCTAGGGAATTGATTTTACGATGAACGAGCCGAAAAAGTAAAAAAGGGCAAAATTACATTTTTAGCCTTCAAACTACTCGACTGTCACTGAATGGAATCGGGATGGAATAAAATCATCAATGAAAGACGATGAAATTATATTGATGAATTTATTTCATTCCGTCATTATTTCTTTTATTTTATTTCATCCAATATCTGAATTGTTGTTTAGTAAAAATTTTATATTTGTTTTAATTTTATAAAAATTAAAAAATAAATAAAAATTAGACGGTTCACCTCGCATGTCTTTTTAATATAAATATCGTAATTTTATTACTTTACTTAATTTAAAATATTTTTAGGGATGATAATGTAACCCGAACGAAGGGGTAATCGAACCAAACTAAAACGAATGGTTCGACTTCAAAATTGATTAAATGATTTTGATTTTGAAATTGAAAATCGAAGAGATTTTGATTTTGATTTTGGGATAATAACCTTAAAACAGAACCGTAAAACCAAACCACATAATTGAATCGCGTAACCTGTATTTTAAATATAATTCTATTATATGCATGTTATGAGGTTAATTGAGTTAATTTTAGAGTTTTCATAATTTATTCATGTATTTTAGTTATGCTTTTGCGTACAAATAATGGTTCACAGTTTCACGATGACTTTTACTTTGGTTTTATATATAAAAAATAATGATAATAAATTTAACAATTTTACAATTTTGATTTTTGCATAAAATTAAACAGTTCAGGTTTAAAACTATTTTATAAAAAATAGATAGTTTTAGCTTTAATTTTGAGTTAGGCATATGTCTAACGGTTTTTGTTTTAATTTCTAGCGAAACTAACCCGGGGCCGAATCCCTAGACGGTTTTCTTATTTTTTCATTAATAAAAATTCATTAGAAAAATAAAAGAGAAAAAAATTGAATGAATGTTAATAAAAACGTGGAAAATGTCATAATATAAATGAAATGATAAAATATAAAAAATATCTCATTAAGAATTACCAAAAGAAATAAATGATAAATTCGTGCGAAAGTTTCAGACCAGCAAAGCCCCTATAGCTCAGTGGTAGAGCGTCAGTCTTGTAAACTGAAGGTCCGTAGTTCGATCCTGCGTGGGGGCAAATCTTTTTTAATTTCTTTGTTTTATATGGAAAAGTTAAAATTTTAGCTGATAAAGTCCACGCATACAAGAATTTTTTTTTAAAATCTAAAATTACTGTCGAAAATAAAAAAATTACTATAACATGTAGAGTACGTGTACTGAAATTTTAATTTCATGGACTAATAACTAAAAAAATATTTCTTTTCAATTATTTTTCTGGCTCTTCCTTCCCTGGTCAATTTTGCAGTATCCCTTTTAAAATATCTTTTGGAATGTGTGGTTTATAAATTTCTTTTTAATTTTACATTGACTTTTAAAAAGTTATGTTTCACGAGTCTTCTTTAAAATTGATTGGTTTTTTTCTACCTTCTAACTTAAAATTATATATTTTGAAAAATAAAATCCACAAATTAATATCACATCTTTTCTTTACAAACACGTTTCAACAATTTTCTTAAAATAACGGTCTTATCAACCACGTATTGAAATGAAAAAAAAAAATTCACTTTAATATCGTTCACTTAAAACTTTATGCAAAATTAAACGTGCCACAATTTAGAACGGACGGAGTCGACCAAACAATATGATAGTTGTACGTGCATTTTGGTGGTTGGCGAATATTAATGGTGAGAAAGAGCTACGTCTTTGGAGAAACTATCCACTCCTCTTTGAACACGACATGATGTCGTGTATCACAATCAAAACGAGATTAAGACCAATAAGATCAACTCAAAGTAAGTTTGCACAACTTTCAATTTGATATAAAATTACAATTTTGAAGCGTCAATCATTTATTGATCTTATTGTACCGCATCGATCTTTATTGGTTGTGCTGCACCAGATCAGTCGATGACATGGTACACAACAAGCATCCCCACCTTTCTTTAGGAGGGGCAAGATTTCAACTTTTGAAGCCTACAACCTCCTCTTGTGTAGTAGCTTATTGTGACCCCAAATCCATAGCTTCTTTACAAGAATGACTTCATATTTTAGGACCTTTTCCATATATGGGATTCACTTGAACATGACAGGACAAAAAGCAATGAATAGAAACAATATACATGTCTGAAATGAAGGAATGATTGATTATATTTACATTAAGCAAATTTGCACACAAGACAACAACAAATGACAAATGAGAGAAACAAATGGGGTTTTTATTTGACACCCTCAAAGAAAGAAGAAGCAATCCACTTGCATACAACAAAACCACCATTATTTTTCACACAGACCAATTAGTAGATTGAGAAATTGAAAGACAAAAAAAAAAAACAGAGAAGAACCATGGCCTTGTCCATTCAAAAATACAGTCTCTCGCTCTCTCTAAGATCATTCAAGCAGCGTAGAGAGAGAGAGAGAGCAAGAAACAGGCACATGCCAGAATTCTCTCTTTCAATTGCCCATGAATTTGAAGCTGCAATTTTCTAACCTCCATAGAAAAGCAGCTTTATTGTAAACAAGAAGGCCAATAATACCCAATTTTGGGCACTTTAAGAAAACACCAAATGAATGCGAGAAACCCAATTCAGAGAAGCCTTCCATGGCTTCCATGACTCTCTCTCTCTACCTTCTCTCTCTAGTCCAGTGAGTGGAAATTCAGGGTCTTCCCAAATGCTTCTTCACTCTTCAATCACTCTCAGAATCTAAAAACAATTCAACACTAAAACCCTCAGTGCGAGGATTTGTGCAATGAACCCAAAAGTGGTAAAAAAAAAGAAAAAAAGGCCTAATTCTAGCAGTGATTTGTCTTGTTGAAGAAACACTAAAACCCTAACCCTATAGTTACCAACAATTTCTCACCTCCACACGCAAATTTTCAAAAAAATTAAGCATACATACATATATATATCGACAGCAATTCGAGTCGCGATTCAGTCTTCTCTCCTTCCTGAAGACTGCGGCGGCGGGCCAGACAAAGAGGCCAGCAAATTCAGGTGGCCCTGAGCTATTGGGAGGTAATTCCCAACCCTAGCCGCCGAGGCCTCGCCCATTGCCTGGTGCTGCTGCTGTTGCTGCTGCATGAATCGCCCCGCGAATGAAGCCTGCGAAGACAAAGACGGGTGGCTGGGCACAACCATTTCCGGCGGCGCAGCTGCGAAGCTCCAGACCTGACCGAAGTCCGACCGGGCGGGAACTGCCCAGAAACCCCCGGCTGAACCGGGTCCGAGTACAGTAGCTGGAGCAGTGACTTCGTGTTCCTTGACGCCGCCGCCTCCACCACCATCAATGCTATCATCCTCGGGTCGGAGACGCTTCCCCAGAAGAAACGGCGTGGGAGTGAGGAGAGGCTGTTGGGACGGCTTGTGATCGAGAGCCGCTGAAATTGACGAATTCGTCGAAGAATTACGGACGGAGACCGAGACAGTGGAGAAGCTAGCTGGGGTTGTCCCAGTCCCGGTGGCTGCGATGATGGACGGTTCCGCTTGGCGTAGGAGCCACTCGATGGTCTGACCATCGGATTTATGACCAAGCTCCCGGGTGAGCTGGAAGACCCGCGCGGCGCAAATAATCGGCATGCGGATGCGCCTGCCACGGCCGTCGACCTTACTGTGGCGGTCCTTGGCGGGAGGCTTCTTGACAGTCAAGGCGCCGTTGCCGGGAGGCGGTGGCTGGCGCTGTTGGTGGTCGATAATTGAGCCGTTACCGGCAGCTCCTTCGGAAGTAGACATGGAAACAATCGAATCAACGGGATCCGCGGAGAGAGAACAGTAGGAGTTAATAGGGGTGTGGTGTTTGGATAGGATTATTGGGAGATTGTTAGAGAGAGAGAGGACCGGAGAAGGGAGGAGGAGGAGGGAAACAGGAGGTCTAATGATTGAGCGGCAGGAGCTGGTGGAGACAGGAGGAAGGCACATGGGTGGTGGGGTCCATTTATACCTTCAACCACAGCTCACTCCTCTTTTTTTTTTTTTTTCAAAATTTCAAAATTTTATTTTCCTTGTACATTTAAAGGAAGAAAAATTGATTTTACAGCATCCAATGATCAAATAATATGCCATCAATTTAATGCACGTGTTGAAAATTATTTTTTTATTTGTCAATCAGAATTTGATTCTTCTGACCTATATTTACTTTGTGGTAAAACTAAAAAAATTGCTATCAATTTACCGTGCTAAGATTGGAAACATTAGGGTCGGTTTGGCTCGAACAATGTTTTTGTCATTATAATGATATATATATTACAAGAAAAAATTGACAAAATTTTAATGAAGAATGGGTAGTTATTGAAGAAGTTACCTAGGTAAATGCTTAAGATTACACCCTAGGTAAAAATTCCAAAATAGAATCTCTTCATATTTAAATAATTTTTAATATACACGTGTGTGTGTGTGTATGTATATATATATAAAATCAAATGGTCATTTGAAAAAAATAAATTGTAATTGAACTATAATCGATCTTTCTTAATTGACACAAGATGTTGATAAGACAAAGACAACCAAGAAATGTTAGTCCGGTAAATAAGAGAAGATGTTTATTTTTTTTTTCAATTAGAAATCGACTTTTCTAGGAAGTATTCCGGTAATTAATTTTTTAATTTAATCTTGAATGCATCATGTCTATATGAAAAAATGCGCTTTTAAAACTATATTGTGAGATGATTAGTTAAGGTACATATCAGTTGATCTGGACATAATTTATCATTAAAAAAAAAAAAATTATTATTATTATTATTTTTTAAATAAAATAAAAATTGAGAAAAATATAAAGTATTTAGGCGAGAGAGGGGGGAGGAATTTAAGTTGGAGTTGTCAGAATTGGGGGGACCACCTTACTCCGTACTGTCAAAAATCATATCCGGTCCTGTGCCTAGTTTTACGGTTGGGTCCGGTTACCCCTACTAAGTAACATCCCTTCTTTCTTTAGATAGAAAGGAGAGGTACCCACCCTACCTCTCATGAGTCACGCTTTACGCAACACTGACAGTAAATACTAAATAGTCCACTGCAAAATTGTCCTTTTATTTTTATTATAAATATAAATTAAAATAAAATATGTCCAGATCAACCAATCGCCACCATCCCGGAAATTCTTAAGAGTATATTATCCGATATGGTATATTCAAGTTTAAATTTTAGATGATAATTTATCATTGAAAGAGGTAAAAAGTGTCATTTTCAAGAAATCGTTAGATGATGGATTATGGATTAATCAAATATGATTTTGACCAAAACACAAAGAAAGAAAGAAAGAGTAATGAATGAATCATTACTTACGTACGACGATCCACAATAATGTCTCCGTGTAACGCGCTGTCTACTATTACTCATATACACATATATTCCTATTTCCTTTTTTATACGCGTTTTATTAACTAACTAGTAAAACTTAAGTGGTAAAATTTATTTAAATTAAAATAATTAAAATTTTACAAAATTAAAAATTTAAATCTATGAAAAAATAATAATTAGATTTTTTTACCTTAGTGCAACTCAAATATTAAGACCTGTTTGAATTAAAATAGTTAAGATTCTACAATGTCAAAGGTTTGAGTTTGCAAAAAAATACTTGTTGAGAGGGACAGTCATATGCACCCTAAACGAAATTATTCTCACACCCTGTGTGGGTATGGAGACAATACAAAAAGAAAGAAAGAAAAAAAAGTTTTATTATTATTTTTTAAATGATTTTGAAATTGTATTATGGGTCTTTGTTAGTATGATTAATTTGGGTGGTGTTTTTTGTTAACCACTACAATAAAATAAAGTAATCCATTTTTAAATATTATTATTGTGGAAAAATCTTGTTAATGGATGGATGATCATACAATAATAATTAATTAATTAGTGATGGGGACATTGCTAATTATTATAATAAGATTTATGATATCATTGTGGCCCCTAATCTTGGACCCCAATTGGACCGGGTTTCGCCACTTGGTTTTAAACATGGACCAGGCTTTCTTGTTTTCTCCTCCATGTCATGGCCCATCATTCTTTATATTTAATTTCAATGCAAACGTGATTCATTTCCAGAAACTAAAATCCCATTTCCACTTTCCTGTTCCTAAATTCTCATAAACTAAGATGGCCATTCAATTTCCGTCCTAGATTTCCGGAAACAGAAAGTAACAAATGTTGTCCTAAATTGTTTCGAATAAAAACAAGAAACACGTTTGAAAACACGTTTGATTGCGGATATAGAAATTTGGGAACGAAAACAGTAACCACACGGGACCTAAATAAATAAACGCTTAACATGTATTATGATAATTAATATATGGGACATTCGATGACAAGTCCCTTAGTTTACCCTTAATTTTAAAAAAATCTTATTGGCATAATCAACTTGTGTTTTAATCCCGCCTATTAAAAAAAAGTAGAAAGCCTAATATACACGTCTATACTCGCGTAGTTACATGTAACTAATTCGTATGTAAAATTATTATTAGATATAACAAATATTACTATATTTTGTAACATATAACTCATTTGTTTGTAAAAATTTGTTAGATGTAACAAATATTACTGTATATTGTAACATATAACTAATTTATTTGTAAAAATTTGTTAAATGTAACAAATATTACACAAATACATATAATTGGTAACATGTAACTAAATTTACACAAATACATGTAATTAATATTAAACTAATTTATACGTGTAATATTTGTTAAATGTCACAAATATTACACCAATACATGTAATTTGTAACGTGTAACAAATATTACACTATAATACGAATTTACTCACCAAAATTCTCTCTACAATCCCTGCAATGCCTGGACATGCGAGACTAAAACTCAAGCGAAAACCAACTTAAGGGATTAAATCAAAACTTATGTCTTAAGAGAGACTTTTTTTAAATTAGTTCTGTTATTTGAGACTAATGGACAATTATCCCTTGATATATTTGAACTAAACATAGGATATTAGGGTTTAAATGAATTGAATTTAAGTTAGTGTACTAGTCCTATTTATAAAGAGGAAAGCTGCATCAACTGTTACTTAGTGGCTAAACTGAATCATATTCATACCATCTCTACCCACTGGTAGGCGGTAGCTAATGTACATACATACATAGAAGAGTCTAATGAAAAAAAAAAAAAAAAACTAAAAAGCAGCAGCAGTAAGAAAATAGGTTTAAAAACCTGGGATCTCGAATAAATAAGTCCTCTGCTCTTCAAAACTGGCTTACAAAACTAAAATAATATTCTTCTTTCTGCTGCATTCATGAACACAAAGAACTGCATTTATGGAAGAACGTGAATATCCCCAATTACTCCCTGCAAAAAAATTAAAAAAAAACAGAGTTTAGAATGAATATTAAAAAGGGGTGTCGTAAGCATATTTCACTCTTATAATTCAAGACTAGAGAATTTTTTTTTGGTTTTATAGTAAGATGCGTCCGGGTCAGCTTATGCGCATCTCGACTAATCACCTCATTGGGTGATCTCAAGGACGCGCGCTCCCCCACATAAGTCTGATGCATTCAAGATTAAATTCAATATTTAATTCTCGTAATGTTTCTCAGGAGAGTCAAACCTTAGTTGACAAGGAAAAGGAAAAGGGATAGCTCCCCATGCCAACCAGACTAACACCTCTTGGGTAACTTCTTTCCCATCTATATCCAGCTTGCTAAACATTAAATTATTTAAGGAAACTGGCCTCAAGCCTGGAGTATTCAGCAATGAAAATTAAGTGCAATAATGTTACAGGGACATATAATCCATAGTGATTGACCCAACAACAAAAAAATTGGATATAAGGTAAAATGTTAACAGCCTGCTGTTTAAAAACTATAGAAATCTTTGGAAAAAAACATCCATTCATTATCTGTAGTCTACAAAGAGATGTGCCCTCCTATATCTGTAGTCTACTGAGTAAAGGTTAAGTATATAAAGAGGTACATGAACAGTGAAAAGACATTCATAGAACGGTCTTACATGCAAACCAACAAAGATAAGGAAATCTTATTGAGAGGTCTCAAGACTCAAAAAATCACTTTCTAAGGACCATATCATGTATTAAAAAATCACTATTACAGGATCCCGTAGAGTGATAATTTTATAAAATAGGACCTTTCACCAAATTTCCCCAAAAATAATGGCAAACAAACAAACATATAGTAACACAAAATTCAATCTTCAATTTTCATACCTGAATAAATTACTACCTTGCCATATATTATCGCGTTACTTATACACACAAAAAATCACGAGATGAAAGGTATTTAAACAACAAAACAACTACTTTAAATTGCTTACAAGAGAATCGCGTTATCTCAAATGCGACAAATCACTTCACAAAAAATTTACCAAAACAAGGAATTAGCAACTTACTGGTCATTCCACATTTCATATCTATTTTATGTTCTTGAGTGTTTATATATTTACATTAAGTTTATTTTGTGTTCACGCATATTTGGAATGTTGTATAAAAATCAGAACTAAAAGTCGCGTTTTAGGAGCATTATAATGTACACTATTTTGCACTATTTCAACCATAACTAATGCTACAGTTTGAATTTTATAATGAAACCAATTTCATATGAAAATAGACTTCAAAAGCTTTCCAATGAGTGGACAAAGCCGTCAAACAGCTCAAATGGAGTTCTGAAAAGAAAGAGATGCGCAATTGACGTTGATCTTGGCCAAATGCATACCAGTGTGCACCCTTTCAACCATAACTAACGTTATAGTTGGAATTATGCAATGAAACCAATGGCATATGAAAATAGACGTACTAAGCTTTCCAACAAGAGATCATAGTGCTAAATTTTAAATGCCTGAGCGTATTATTTTTTAGCGATCACTTACTTCCGATTGCAATATCGGAGAATCCAATATTCGACTCCTAAATTTTCAAGAAGTGATAATGAGAATATCATAATCTATTAAAGGACTCATTTGGAGATCCAATCATATGCCATAATCATAGAAACAAAGAACATACCATCTGATGATGGAACCGAAGAGGAAATGTTGCATGATTGGAACCTTCTCCAAGACCTCTACTTTATACATCTTAAGCAACCCACTATTCACCTTATTCCAATTCGGCACACCACTTATATCATCCAGCAATGGCGAGTGCTCTGCAAACAATCCCTTCTTCACCTTCTTCACAAACGCAATGCACGATAGATACAAATACTCTGTTGAAAAATTCTCCAATATATCATCATTGTGGATAGATTTGGGCTTCATGTACTTGTGATCAATCAGCTGTGATGAACCAAATATGAATGGTAGAAAATGGTAGTCATCAAGTCCCCACACCCCATGTGAACCAGCTGGTTCAAGGCAATAGACCAATTGCAATTTCCTCATCAATTCCAAATACTTGATAAAAACCCTAGAAACCGTTGCTGGATAATCTTCTTCTTTTATAACCCCCAATCTAGCAAGACAATATAACCAAGCAGCGAAATTGGTTTCATGGCCAGTACCTGCACGTAGCAACAATCATCAACGATGCTTCATTAGTATTGTAAGAACATGTGCATAAAATCGTTAATGGAGATGCAAGTTACCATAATCAATGCGGCTGAAATTGCCAAAGCTATCAGTGAAGTAAGGGACGAGTTCGATGGTGGCAGAACGGAGATCAGGGGGGAGGAATTGCAGCATAAACGGTTCAGCATTATCGACCATGCGATCGTGCCAAGTGCGATAAGCAGTGTTGCCGTAGCGGGCAGATTGTAGGATGGGGGGAATATCGTCGACGAAACGAATTAGGGTTTCGATGATAGAGACGATGGCTGCGGTAGTGGTGGAAACGAGGCACGGATCGGAGAGCTTGTGGGAGCGGATGGATTCGGAGAGGGAGACGATGAAGCCGAGGAAGTTCTTCGCGGAGTCGGAGGAATGGAAACGGACTATGTCATCCTGGGAGTGGATTCGCTTGGTTGGGATTTGGAAATGGTAGGGCGGCGAGAGAACCGGGACTTTCTGGGCCTTTGGAACCGGTGCCAGGATGATGGCTTGCTGATTATTGGTGGCGTTGGGCGGGAGGTTGATGGCCGGGGCGCGGATGGGGATGTAGGTAGGAGGTGGGGATGAGGAGGAGGAGAACGACGGCAGCGGTGGCGGAGGAAAGGAGGTAGGACTTCCGCACTTTAAACAGGCCGTGTTGGTGGGATGGTGGTGGTGTGGTGGTGGGGTTTGCGGCGGCCGTTGTTGGTCTGATTCTCCGCCATCTACAGGAGGATTAAGGGTTGGAGCATCCATCGCAAGCGGAAGATCAAAAATGAGTCGGAGCCTGAGGAAAGGCGAAGTCTGATTTGAGTTGCCCGGAGAAAAGGTGAAGCGAAACGGGTATTAAGTGTTCTGACACTTGGTATCCTTGAATTCCCACTCATTCTCCTTTCTGCCCGAAATACAGAATATATATATATATATATTGGAAGGGGAAAAAGAAGAGGTTAGAAACACCAATAAAGTCCATTCGAAAATAGTTGGAGCGCATGACGCTTGACTGATTGTCATCCAAAATTATGATGGGGTTATTGATTTGGACCAGAGTAAGATGATTATGTAACTTCAAAGTATTATGTGTTCAAAGTGCAACTATGGGTACCAAAGTGAAATAATGATCAAACTTCAGGGGAGTAAAGTGTCAAAAAACCGGGCCAAACCCATTGATGAACTATGCTCAATCTCCACTAACCACTGCCTATTTTTTGGCTATATCTCCACCCAACTGCAACCCAATTCTTTGGGAAGTCCTCTTTCAACCATGGCCTTCCTCACCATTGCAGCATCACCCCACCTCCCAAACTCAGAATAAACCTTCGACAACAAAACATAGGCCGAATCATCATCAGGAACCAGTTGCAATAACTTGATAGCAGCCCATTCCCCCACCTCCCTCTCCCCATACACCCAACACCCATTGATCAAGCTTCTCAAAACACCCGGCCAACAACCGAAAGGCATCCCCTTTATTACATCCTTAGCCTCTTCAATACACCCATTTCTAGACAATAAATCCACCAGACAACCGTAGTTGTCAGCAGACGGTTCCATCCCATAATCCAAACTCATGGATCTAAACAAATTTCTTCCCATTTCAACAAGACCCATATGGCTACAAGCTGATATAATGGATACAAATGTAGCTTGGCTTGGGTTGAGCCCCATCACCTTCATCTTGTCGAACATTTCCATTGCTTCCGACACAAACCCGTGATGGGCATAAGCCATGATCATCGTGTTATAAAGAACAACATCGACCGATTCACATGATTGGTAAAGGAAAACGGTTTTTGCACTCAAAATGTCACCGCTTTTTGCATAAGCGTCTATTGCTGCACTCGAGACAAACACGTTCGAATCGAACCCAGTTTTAAAAACAAGTGTATGCACAGATTTAGTTACCTGATGCAATGATAGACTTGCACAGGCATTTAATATGCTGCCCAATACGAACTCATCGGGTTGTTCTCCGTTTTCCTTTAAAAGCTTGAAAAACTTGATGGCTTCAGAATAATGTCCAAATCCGATGTAGCATTTGATCAACAAACTACACATGTAGTTGTCGTGAGCAAATCCGGATTTGAATAGAACTGCATGTATTTGTTTACCCATCTGTAGGTTTAGGGTTTTAAAACAAGCTTTGAGTGCAGTAGAGTAGGTACATTCATTTGCTTTGCTTCCTGACTTCAACAAGTTAGTAAAAATTTGAAGGGCGGCTTTGGGTTCAGAGTTTGAATTATAGCCCGAAATCATCTCGTTCCAATTGTTTATCGTTTTGAAATGAAGAGAGCCGAATATTGATTTTGCTAAGTTTGTCGCGCCACATTTAGAGAACATACTGATGAGTGAATCCATGACATTTGATTCACTGTGAAATCCAAAATGAAAAGTGAGGCAATGGAACTGAAGACCCAAGTCAAGATTTATTAGCTCACCGCATAGCCTGAACAATGAACAGAACGTGATTCGACTGGGATTCAAGCCCGACATCATGAAATCATGAAAAAAACGAGAGACTTCTCTGGCGTTCAGACAGGAAGAAGACCCCGTTAAAACAGTGTTCCACGATACGATGTCTTTCTCTTGCATTGTGTCAAACAGGTTCAAAGCAAGGTTGTTTTCATTGGTTTTGAAGTACATATCCATGAGGGCGTTGTTTGTTGCACTGGTTGGCTCTGTCATAACATGCTTTGTGATCAGAGCGTGAATCTGTTTGCCGAAATCAAGATTACCCGTTACAGAGCAGCCATTCAGAGCACTAATGAAGGTGAATTTATCCATGCATATCCCTCTGGATTGCATCAAAGAAACAGCCCCCATGGCTTGAAGGCCATAACCACACTGTGCATAACCAGCAATCATGGCATTCCAACAGCCAAGATCATGGCTGCCCACGCTCTCAAACACCAGTTCAGCCGCTTCAATGGCTCCGTAATTGGCGTACATGTGAATTATAGAACAACCCACGAACGGGTTCTTTTCCAATGCGATTTTCAGAGCAAGACAGTGTGTGCACAGACCCATTTCATGGGCTTCCTCCATGATAGTGCAGAGCTTGATAATACTAGCCAAAGCAAACTCATTAGGAGTCAAACCGTTTCTTAACATGCCCAGATATGTGAGGAAGGCCAGTTCATACTCGCCGTTTTGAACTGCACCCGAGATAATCAGAGTCCAAGACACAAGGTTTCTGTCAGGCATTGTGTCGAACAGTTGGTACCCATCACTCAAAGCTTCACTTTTTAAGTACAACTTGATCAGATTATTTTGTAAGAAGATTTCATTCGAAGAACCAACCTTAATGATGCGAGCGTGGAGTTGAGTTCCGTGAATCAATGATTTTGAGTTTGCTGAAAGAGAGAGAGCATCGACAATGGCGGTTTTGTTGCTTTCGTCAATGCAGTTCTTCTGGTGGACCACGATTCTGGGTTTGTAGCAGAGAAAAGATTTTTGCGCGAATGCGATGAAGGGTCCGTTGGGTTTAGAATTAAATCGAAGTAACCTTCTCATAACAGTAAGACTAGCAACACTTGATGAATCCACGCCTGTACAAAAAAGATTCTAGGCCGTTAAACCATCAGCAATTATACACACAAATTTTGCCGCTAGAAAGTTACCAAGGAAGGAATTTATTATCCTTCGACTAAAAAATTACACTTTGGACGGATGAAGTATGGATCCAATTTCAACTTAGACCCTAACATTTTAATTTCATCACTTTGAACTCCGAAATTTTATGTGTTTAATTATTCCCTGCTGACCAAATCCAATTGATTTCATACCAAGTATTAACATGCATCATGCAGAAACATTATCTAGAGATGCAGCCTTAATCTATGACATGTAACTAAACCCCTGAAATTTGACCATGAAACTTCAGGAGTTGACACTTTGTACCCCTGAAGTTTGACCACAATTTCACTTTGGTCCCCATAGTTACAATTTGAACGCATCACACCCTGAAATTCCCTACTCATCCCACTTCAATCCAAATGAGTAACTCCATTATAATTTTGGACAATAAACAATCAACTGTCGTGCCCAACTATTTCTGAGTATTTGGGCGGAAAAGAGAAGGCCGGAATCGCCCATAAAGCCACTTAAAAACAATCAAGTACATGACAAGTGACTGTTTTCCTTCTCAAATTGTAATAGGAATAATGACCTGGATGGTAGTTGGATGATTAAGAAACTTTTAAGGTGTTTATACGTTCAAATTGAAACCATGGTGACCAAAATGAGATTTTGGTCAAACTTTAGGGGAACAAAGTGTTAAAACCCCAATAAATTATGGTCTGATTATGAAACAAAAATTTCTGTGAAATGAAAATAAATAGATGCCCAAGTAGGAGTTTACATATTTACACATTGGATATGATGTGCTAAAAGTCTGGGGCCACTCATTTGGCTAATATGGATATTGCAAGCTTGACATGCTGTCCAATTTGGTGGCTGTCATGAACCTGAAATCCATCAGCACTTCCAAGTAACTCTGACAATTGAAAATTACCTGTTTGGTGTACAGGTTTATAAGATGATTTTTATTTTTATTTTTATTTTTGAAGTTTTAACCAGGGTTTAGGACATCACAATAAGAATGGACACCAAAAAAAGGAGAGAGATTGGGGGAGGCAAAAGCATAGCCATACATTGGGTGAGAGGCTATCTATCATTCGAAATCTCATCCATACCATACTCTTGTTTGTGACTTATATGTTCCTCTTCTGCTACCCAAAAAAAAAACTCCATTACACTGAAGCAGTCGGTTGTGTCTTGACACCAGCAGAACAGCATGGCTTCTGCTGCTTTCTCTGTTGCCAATTCCTCTCTCCAGGTCCCCTTATTTACTAATCTCTCTCTATATCTATATATATTTCTTCATTGATCATAGAAAGAGGGGTGTGTGTTGGCTTGGCTCTAATGGGTGGTGGTTGCAGGTGAAGAGCAAGGGCTTATCTCTTCCCTTTGCTAGGAAAGTCTCCTATGATGATTTTCTCTCTTCTGTTGCTTTCCAGACCTCTGCTGTGAGTTCTAACCGTGCACTTCCACTTTTACATGAATCATATCTTATTTCTCCATGCATAGACACAAAACAGTATTACCTCTGATTGATTTCAATCTGGTTTTCAAAAGATGTAGTGCTTTTAGGCTTTCAGATAGCTAGATTTGGTTGGAATATATAGTCCCCACACCCTCAAAACAAAAACAAATTCATCAATTCATTCAACAGAACTAGCATATTGTTAAGATGTGAAAGACCACTTTGGCATTATGTTTATAAGCAGCCGTTTGAAAATCTGGGCGTCGGGTACTAAAACTAATCAATTCATTCAATATTAGTATACAGCAAAATTGATTACATTCACATAATCTTAGAACTAAGATATGTGTTTATACTTTCTTTTTTTTGGCCTCCTAATACAATCAAGATGAACTATTAAGTAACCATTATGTTATAATAGAAATAGGTTATAAAGAATAATTTGGTATATTACTTTGAGCCTATTCTCCTCTATTTATGTAACTCGAGATTAGGCTAAATAAGAAAGGAAGCCACCCCCGATGTCAGGGCTAATTAACGGAACAAAGGAAGTTACCACATTGGTGAACATGACCTGAATACAAAATATGACCTAAATACTAAATAATACATAATGAATTAATGTAAATATCTAAATGGATTCATTAGTAAATGAGTTAGGTTGACGGGTAATGATGATTTGGTACAGGTTGGGGGAGGGAAGAACAAGAGGTTTGTGGTGGAGGCGAAGCTGAAGGTGGCAATCAACGGGTTTGGGAGGATTGGAAGGAACTTTTTGAGGTGTTGGCATGGCAGGAAAGACTCCCCACTCGACGTCATAGCCATCAACGACACTGGAGGTGTCAAACAAGCCTCCCACCTCCTCAAATACGACTCCACCCTCGGCATTTTTGATGCCGATGTCAAGCCTGTTGGCGATGATGCCATTTCTGTGGACGGAAAGGTTATCAAAGTCGTGTCAAGCCGCAACCCCCTCAACCTCCCCTGGAAGTAATCAATTCAAACCAAACACGACCTTAAATTTCCCCTAATTTTAAGAATTTTTCAACTCGTGAATCGTGAAATTTACTTTTGCCTTGTTCTAATGGTGTTCAGGGACATGGGTATTGATTTGGTGATTGAGGGGACAGGAGTGTTTGTGGATAGGGAGGGTGCAGGGAAGCATATAGAGGCAGGGGCTAAGAAGGTTCTGATTACAGCACCTGGTAAAGGTGATATTCCAACATATGTTGTGGGCGTGAATGCTGATGCTTATAGCCCTGATGAACCTATCATCAGCAATGCCTCTTGCACCACCAACTGCCTTGCTCCTTTTGTCAAGGTTCTTGACCAAAAATTTGGTAATCTACTCTAATCTATATGCTTATGCATGAATCTTAAGCTGATTTGGTTGATTTAGCATGAGAGAGAAGTACTGATAATGATGAATCTAAGTTTGAGCATGAGAATTAAGCAATAATGTGTGCAGGAATCATAAAGGGAACGATGACCACAACTCACTCGTACACCGGAGACCAGAGGCTGCTTGATGCGAGCCACAGGGATCTGAGGCGAGCGAGAGCCGCCGCGCTGAACATAGTTCCGACTTCGACCGGTGCAGCGAAGGCTGTGGCGCTGGTGCTGCCGAGCCTGAAGGGAAAGCTGAACGGAATCGCTCTGCGAGTGCCGACGCCGAATGTGTCGGTGGTGGACCTAGTGGTGCAGGTGACGAAGAAGACGTTCGCGGAGGAAGTGAACGCGGCGTTCAGGGAGAGCGCGGAGAAGGAACTGAACGGGATACTGTCGGTGTGCGACGAGCCGCTGGTGTCGGTCGATTTCCGGTGCAGCGACGTGTCGTCGACGGTGGACGCATCGCTGACGATGGTGATGGGAGACGACATGGTGAAGGTGATCGCGTGGTACGACAACGAGTGGGGGTACTCGCAGAGGGTGGTTGATTTGGCCCACATTGTCGCCGACCAGTGGAAATGAGAGCTCGATCTTCCTCTGAATCTGGATCAATCAATCAAATTGTTATTAACTTTTTTGGTTTTTTTGGATTTTGATCCAACTCTCTGTATGTCTTGTAGATGTTTGTTGTTAAGAGACTTTGAACAATTTTTCATGAATTTTCAAATCTCAGGTCTTAAATAAAAAAGCCTAAAGGCCATTTATCTTTCTACGATACTTGGCGCCGCTTTCGCATGGCTCAAATTTAAGTGCGGGAGTTTTTAATTACAAAATTTTAGGGGGGCGAAATTTTGAATTTTTTTCTTTGTTTAAAAAAAATAAAAATTTTAAATGTTAAATTTTTAGGTGAGCATGTTCAAAGGTGGCCTTTGGTTAGTGTTTTTGTTTTTCTTAAATTGGAATGTAATGGAATGAATGAAAATTCGCAATAATATTTAAATCTAAAGATTTTCTTTCGAATCCTTCAACTTTTATAGTTAGTTTATTAGTTTTCTTCCACATTTTGCATGATAACACTTTTTTATTCATTAAGCAAATATCAACACCTGTATCTAAGAGACATAGTATGTAGATAACATAAGCTTCTCGTATTACTCATATTATTCTAGGGATATATATTTGTTTGTCCTTTATGGTGAGCATAATTTATCATAAGTAATATTGTAAGGGAAACAATAATCAAGAAAATTATTTTCTAATAACAATTCCATTTTTTTGTCTTTATCAAGATTTTTGAAAATATCAATTTTTTATTTCCAATTATCAATGGAATATCAGCGGTCTGTGTAATAATATGTTTGAATCCATTAAGATCTTTATAAACATAAGGCTCATCTAGCATTTTTCTAGATATTTTGGCTTATATTTTATTGGGAGATATGTGACTAACAGATGCACCAGCATCTATTAAGGCTTCTACTTCTTTTAACTCATTGCCATCAAAATATTTAATTTTTATTTTATAAGTTGGAACATCAATTTTCTTTTCTATCATTCGTCAGTCTATAAAACATTCTCCTATTTCTCCACCAGTTATTTTTAAAGAAGATATTCTTTTAATATTTCCCAGTTTATTAGCATTAAATAATCTAATAACATCAAGATCTGGTTTTTTGTTAATATCTAGTCTCCAATCAGCAGGCAAATCTATTTTTCAGGCCATATCTTGTTTATAAATATTAGCAAGGGATTCAAATACTTTATCAATTTCGATAAACTCGTGATTTACGAACTTATCGCTATGATGATTGTTACTGAGAAAGTATCCTACATGATATATTATGGAATAAGGAAAACTTTAATCTTCCATGAAATCTTTTCTAGCACACTCATGAGTAAGGCTCAAAATTTCATTAATTCTTGGTTCCTTTATACTGACAGCGTATCTTGGATAAATTTTGATTCCCAAAATTCTTTGACTAAGGTTTCCATGTACAATTCCTAATAAAGCATCTGATCTATCGTTTATTCTATTATCAAGAATAACAACTTTTATTGAAAAGTTAATTCCTTCTCTAAAACATGTTTTAAAATCAATTTGTATTCCTCCAATATATATATAACCAATTTTTTCTTTATCCTTTCCTAATTTTTCTAATTGTCTATTAATCATATTTCTACTGATTAATGGAATATTTATCTTCCCTCTAGATTCTTCAATGTTAAGAATGGCTTCAAATTGATAGACTCTATAATAGCAAATATTTTTTCTATTAAATCTTTCTAAATTTTTTTTTCGAAATAACTCATTATTTCCGAAAGTTCCAATCTTTTTAAGCAGCTTTTCGTCTATAAGGGCTTCTGCCTTATAGTTGTCTTTATCTTCAGCAGAGTCGATCGAAAAATTAGAACTAGTACTCGTACTCACTTCCTGATTCATCACTAGTCTCTTCAAGATAGTAAAATTCTTCCTCAGTTTCGATATCATAAATGTCATTAATCTCACTAATATCAAATTCACCTTGTTCTAGGAACATTTTAATTTTAGTATTTTGTTTGTTTTTTATACTAGGACATTCATTAGCATAATGGCCTATCTTATTATATGCCCAATATCGGCACGTTTTAACAGTTTTCCCTTGAGCAGACTTGACCTCTTGAGAGGGTTTTTTATTGAATTTATTTTTCTTAAAAAATCTTTTTGTTTTAAAAGGATTTCTTGGTTTAAAGTTTCTTTTTAAAAGTTTTCTTTAGCTTATACTTATTTTTCTTGAAGAATTTTTTAGCTTTTTTAGGAAATATTTCAGCACATCCAAATTGCTTTGGAGCTTCAGATTAGTTTTCACAGCAAAAACCAAGTTGATGATCTTTTCTATATAATTCAGCGTTTCTATCAGTAGCACATCACACTCCTACTTGCTTTTGAGCATATTCCATTCTAGCACCCATAGAATCTCCGGCTTGCCAATTAGGTGTAGATTTATATCCTATCATTAACTTCCTAGCATATTGAGTAGGTAGTTTGTCAAAATACATATCAAGATAGACTTGTTTTTCAGCCTCATTGAAATCAGCCTTATAATAATGTTTAGCAAATTCATTAGGGTAAACTTCAAAATAGCATATATTACAAATTCTCATATTTATCAAATGATTTATTGCATTTATTCTAGTTTTCCTTTGGGTTTCTTCAACGCTTTTATCCCAATATTGTCCTAAGAATTCTTTTCTAATAGCATGTTCAAATCTCCCTATTACTTTTTTAGCATCATTTTCGTTAAAACTAGCATCAAGATCTGCAGTAACTATTCCTATCGTTATACTATTTTTTGCATGTATCGAAAGATTTATCCACCAATTACTAACATTTCCTACGAAAGTCATAGGTGTCCACTTATAAAAGGCATATTCTGTTATTTCCTCGTTTCCTATTACATTTTTGAATATAGCAACCGTATATAAAGATTTTACCCATTTTGAAATAACCTCTTCAAGAGCAGCAGTATTTCCCATGTAATTATCTATATTTAAGTAAATTCCATTTTCAAAAATATTTTATGTCCTTGGTGCGCTGAACTTTTGTTTAAGCAATTATTTATTAGCCTCTCTAATTCCTTTCCTAGAGTCTTTAAAGGCAGGGTTTGTATTAATATTTTCGGGAAATGTTTCAAAAACAGCAGGGGTAGTGAAACAAGAGGGATCATCAAGGAAATTACTTGTAGTTCTTAGAGGAAGATGAGTACTAGCACTAGTTGTGGCTTATTCAGTAGGTTGAGTTGTTCGAGCACTTTGTCATGAAGTTGTTGGGTCAACACGTTGTCTAACACCACTAGCACCGGTTTCTATATTCATAAGAACATTTAATTCTTCCAAAATTTCTATATCATCGTCACTATCTAAAGAAATAGTTTCGTTATCTTCCGTATTTAAAACATAAGCTCTTTTGTACGAAGGCATGGGGAAATTTCTAATTCCTATTCTTTCGGGTTTTAGATTTTCAATCAAAACTTTATTATTGTTTATAACATTCATAATTTTTTCTTGATTATTGGTGATAATAGCAAGTCCTTTCGGCAACTTTGTATTTTCGTTAATTTTTTCTATAGATATTTATAAAAAATAATCATCAAATGTGTCATCATCAAGTGTATAAACATTTCTCTCCTTTTCACAGCGGTTAATTTTTGTATAATGATTATTTAAATCATTCAACAATATCCATTTTATTTTTTGTTTTAATTCGGGTAACAATCCAGAACTACTAAGCGCATAATCTGCTAGGCGAATCCACACAAAAGTTTCTTTAACATATACTTTTAACCAGTTTATAGAATGATATCTAACAATAGAGGTAGATGGCATATCAACATCACGTATTTTAGATAATCCAATACTATTAGGCTTTTTATCACACTTTTCACAACAAATTTCTTCGGTATAATCAGTCATTGGCTTTGATACCAGCAGGGGGTATTTTGATGTAGTGATCTCCAAATAATATCACAATATCTTTAGCAATAATATTTAAATCTAAAGGTTTTCCTTAGAATTCTTTGACTTTTATAGTTAGTTTATTAGGCCCCGTTTGGTTAGTATTTTCAACCCAACCCAAAAATTTTGAGATTGATTTTTGAAAACGCGTTTGGCAAACACAAAACCCAACCCAACTCAACCCAAAAAATGAGAATTGATTCTTGAAAAGTTAAAAAAAGGAGAAACAAAAAATAGTTATTTTTTTTTTTTTTTGTGCCCAAAAAACTCAACCTAAAATAAGGACACGCTTGGCATTACATGAAATTAAAATGAGAGATTCAATTCTATCTCTCAATTCTTATCATTTGAGCTCCCATCGGCCTCCTTCATCGTCGTCTTCATCTTCTCGTCATCGCCGTCTCCTACTCCTCTCCAAGTTTCGTCGTCGTTGCCTTTACTTCACACTGTCACCGTCGCCGTTCGTCTCCTCCAAATAGCGACGTTGTTCATCGTCGAAGCATCATCGTCGAAGTAACCATTCTTAAGTTCGTTCGTCATCGTCGTCTCTCTCTCTCTTTCTCTTTTATCATCTGGGTTCTCAAAATCGATTTCGTCTCATTGACGAAATTGATTCCATTCACGAAACAATTTTTAGGGTTTGATTTCAGCAATTGGAATAAGGGTTCAATTTCATCACGAAATTGATTTTCGATTTCAATATCTATTTCGATTTTCGATTTCGAAATTGCGTTCTCAAACGCTTTTGGATTTCGATTTCTTCACTTTCATTTCGATTTCTATTTCGATTTTAGATTTCGAAATCGAAATCGATTTCGATTTTCATTTCGATTTTAGAATCTGTTCAATTGATTATGGGTTGTGTTTGGTTGCTCTTATTTGTTCGATGATTTATGCAATGAGGATGAAGACGAAGGAAGATGAAGATGATCTATTTGAATCTGTTCGGTGAAGACGAAGACGAAGGAAGATAACAGAAGAAAAAGAAAAAAAAAACAATTGTTTGGAAATAATTCTAGGATAATATCATTACCAAACGCGATTCTGTTCCCAGCAAAAAAAAAAAAAAAAAAAAAAAAAATATTGACATTACCAAACTCAATTCTATTTCCAGTAGGAAACAAAATTCTCAACTCAATCCAACTCAACCCATCCCAGTTGGGTTGAGAAAAGTGAGAATACTAACCAAACACCACCTTAGTTTTCTTCCACATTTTGCGTGGCAACACTTTTTATTGATTAAGCAAATATTGGCATCTGTATCTAAAAGACATGGTATATAGATAACCTCAGCTTCTCGTATTACTCATATTATTTTTTATCTAGGGATATATATTTGTTTGTCCTTTATGGTGAGCATAATTGTATCATAAGTAATATTGTAAGGGAAACAGTAATCGAGAAAATTATTTCCTAATAGCAATTTCATTTTTTCGTCTTTATCAAAATGTATTGAAAATATCAATTATTCATTTCCAATTATCAAGGGAATATCAACGGTCTGTGTAATGGTATGTTTGAATCCATTAACGTCTTTATAAACATAAGGTTCATCTAGTATTTTTCAAGGTATTTCGACTAATATTTTATTGGGAGATATGTGACTATCAAATGCACCAGTATCTATTAAGGCTTCTACTTCTTTTTACTCATTACCATAAAAACATTAGTTTTCTTTTCTATCATTTGTCTGTCTATAGAGTATTCTCCTATTTCTCCACCAGTTATTTTTAAAGAAGAGATTCTTTTAATTTTTCTCAATTTATTAGCATTAGATAATCTAGCAACATCAAGATCTGGTTTTTTGTTAATATCTAGTTTTCAATCAGCAGCCAAATCTATTTCATAACATATCAGGTATGATACTTTCTCAGTAACAATCATCATAGCAATAAGTTCGTAAATCACGAGTTTATCGAAATTGATAAAGTATTTGAACCCTTTGCTAATATTTATAAACCAGATATGGTCCAAGAAATAGATTTGCCTACTGATTGGAGACTAAAATTGATTCAAGAAAGTAAAATCCCTCACTCGAGTCCTGCCTTTATAGTTAGAAATCATTCAGAAATAAAATGTGGTAAAACGAGAATGGTAGTTAATTACAAAAAGCTTAATGAAAAAAGTAAGTTTGACGGATACTTCTTGCCTCATAAGGAAAGCCTAATTAATAGGACCAAAGGTGAAAATGTGTTTTCAAAATTCGATTGCAAAAGTGGATTTTGGCAAATCAAATTAACTAAAGAATCTACTATTCACATTTTACTGTTTAGCTTTTGAAACATGTAACCACCTACTGTTTACTTTTGTAAAAGGTTGTACCAAAATTTTATCTAATAATTTGAATCTCTCAAATGTAATCTTAGGTCCGTGGCTATATAAACAGACATTGTGTTCTAAATTTAGGCAAAGTAGAAAAACCTATCAGTTTAATCATTTAAGAAATATGTGTGAGTAAACTCTTCCCTAAAGGAAAGTTTGTAATAAATTATGGAATAAAATATTTAAGTCTTCAAAAATATGTGTTATGATTTCCTTGGCGTATTTACCCTATATCACCTGTAAGAGTTATACTTTGTTTTCTATAAGAACCTGGAGCAATTTAGGCTTGGTATTGTCCCTGGAATCTTGTAGCCCTATTAGTCGTTTGTGTGTGTTAGGCATTTTTGGGCATCTTGGATTGGCACTGGAGTACTGAAGTGGCCTTTGGAGGCTACGATCGTTGGTTCGAAGAGAAGACGTGATGGACCCTTTACAGGTATAAGGTAAATTTTGGTAAGGAAATTATATGCATATCACGAAACTTAATGTTTTATAACATAATTTTTACAAATGAGTACTTTGTCTTTTTACATTAAAACCTCATTTTTAACATTTCTCATAATGATTGAACAAGAATTTTTCAGAAGATTTATACCTGTGTTTGAAGTTGTTGATTTAGGAAGACTTGAAAACGTTTATAGGTTTCATGACGAAATACGTGCTTTACAATTTGCTTATACCATGATTATTGATGAAAGACCAATAATCGGAAGAAGTAATACAAGCGTCGTCAAACTATGGTAATATGAAAATGAAAGAAAAAGTGATAGAAGAAATATCAAAATCTTAAATATGATAAAAGAACATTTGTCTAATATAATAAGAACTGAATATTCTGTGAATGATCTCATACATGCTGCTTATATAGCTCGGAGAAATGAGATGAGAACTAATATTTTTAATCCAAGAAATGAATGACCAAATTTTTCTAGAAAAAATTATACCTGCTTTTGATGACCTTATTATTGGGGCCGAAGAAGATTTATATAAATTTTGTGATCAAATAAATTATACTATAATAGGAATGCAAAAATTGATGGATAAAGACTATGTTATTCATGAAAATAGTACTATCAATAATACTTTTATAGAAAAGAGATTGAGTGATTCAAGAAAACTTGATTTATTATATGAAATCCGTTATTACATAAAAAGTCTGATCACTGGATTTTATGGTAATCATGATCCAAATGGAAGGCCTAATTTTATTAAAAGAAAACTGCCAGTTGAATTTTCCACTATTGGCAGATCTTGATGTTGCTAGATTATCTAATGCTCATAAATTGGAAAAAATTAAAAGAATCTCCTCTTCAAAAATAACTGGTGGAGAAGTAGGAGAATGCTCTATAGACAGATGAATGATAGAAAAGAAAACTGATGTTCTGACTTATAAAATAAAAATTAAATATTTTGATGGTAATTAATTTGAGGTGGTAGAAGTTCCGAGTAAGAAAAATTTATCTATTTCTTGTAATTAGTGAATTGTGTGCGAATTAAATATTATTGAGAATATCTAATCAGGGGTAGCTGAATTTCAATCTCTTCCGGTAAAGAGATTGGGGTTTGATATTTACCCGGTGCATAAAAAGATCAGGTTACTCTTTTTCTCATGAAAAGAGATAGGTGTTAATTTTTCCTGAATAGAATTAGATTTTGAGCGAATTTGTAACGGTTTCATCCTTACCGGATAAAAGGATACTTGGAAAGATTTGGTGAGATTTAATTCTTAAGCCTAAGGTATAAAAAGAATTAGATCATGATTCTCCCTGTAATAGAATTAGGTTAATCTTTAACCTGGTAAAAAATAGAAATTTTTTCTTAGCTTGTGAAAAAGAAAAATTGTAAAAGTTGATTGTGAGCCTGCGAAAAGAATTATTTGTAAGAGTTTGGTTCCTACCTGATTAAAGGAATCATAGTGATTAGTGGGTGCGACTCTCCGTGGGGCTCGGAAGACTGGATTAACCAAGAGTAACTTGGTGAACCAGTATAAATTTTAGTGTGCTGCTATTTTACTTTATTTATTTCTAATTGTTTGGTTGTGCACCTAATTTACATAATACTTATCATTTGCTATAAAGATAATAATTAATTTAGGATAAAATTAATTATTTGAATTTTCAAGAGTTATAATTTGATTTAATTTTATAACTAACCAATTCACCCCCTCTTGGGTAGATTACTGGGCTAACACTTACATTTTAAATGGGACTAATAACAGATTACACTAAACTAATCACTAATTATCCTTTTTTTAATTTATGAAAATAAAAACAAGAAACACATTTGGAGCAACATTTGTTTATTTTTTTCTTCAAATGTATGGTGACCGACAGAGTGATGGTGGCTAACAGAATGGTAGTGAGAATAGTTTTGTGGAAGTGAATAGAAATCAATATTTTTTATTTTTTTTTGTTTCTCAGATTTTTAAAGAATTTAGGAAATGTGCTTACCAAATGCCTTTCTGTACATTAATCCAAAAATTTTAGGAGCGGAAACAAGAATCAGGGAACAAAAACAATAACCAAACAGGACCTAAGACTGCGTTTGGTTAGTATTCCCACTTTTTCCATTTACTTGGGATAGAATAGGATGAAAATTCTGTTTCTTTCTGGAAGCATATTCGCGTTTGGTAACGATAAATTTTATTTTGTTCTGAGAACATAATCGCGTTTAATAGCAATTTTATCCTAAAATTGTTTCCTCACAATTGTTCTTTTTTTTTTATTCTTTAAACTTACATCAAAGAACAAAAAATCAAGAACACTAATTCTTAAAAATCATTAAGAAATCATTGAGAAAACAAGAACGAACTCTAAACCAAAATTAAGAAATCGAACCCTAATTCTGGGAAATTGATTTTAGCAATCGAACTCTAAATCAATTTCAGTAATGAAATCGAAATCGAAACCCTAAACGAAACCCTAATTCTGAGATGGCGAGGACAATGAACAAAGGCGATGGCGATGAACGATGAAGGCTAGAAAACGAGATGAATTTGTGAACCTAGACGAGAGAGAGAGAGCGCACTTACCCAGACGAGCAGCGACAACGAGGAGAAGGATGTCAAAGACGATCGTGAGTATGAAATTGAAGGAAATCGATTTCACCAACGAGCTAAGGTTTTGATTTTGTTGGCAATGGAGATTTCATCGACGAGCAACAACGAACAACTCTAGTTAGCAACAACGCGCCAGCGATTGAACGAAGAGAAGACGAAGAGCGATGAACATAGAAGAAGGTGATAAGGAAAAGAAGAAGAAAATGATGAGTCAAAAAGAAGTTAACAAAAGTTGATCACGCGACCTCCCTGACAATTTAAAAAATTCCAAGCGTGTCCTTTTTTGGGGATAGGAATAGGTGAGGCCGAAAAAAAACAATTTTTTTTTTTATTCTCAACCTCTTTAAAAAAAGAATGGATTCCAGATTTTTGGATGGAATGTAAACGGAAACATAATTTACAAAATGTGTTCCCGTAAATCAATCCTAAAAATCTGGAGATAGGATGAGAACACTCATCAAATAGGACCTAAGAAACCTATATTTAGATAAAAAATTAAATAAAATTAATTAATTGATCGTAATTATAATTATCAAATAAACTTAATTACAAAAATTACTTACACACACATATATTCATATTTGCATAGGATGTCACTTTTTTGCTCGAAAAAGGGAAGAAAAATTTGACATGATTTTTGCTCATTACACCAATTCAATTCTCTCGCAAGAATAAATGTCTAAAAAAGACCATGAATTTTCTCAATCATATTACAAGAAAAAGGCCAAAAAAACAAAACAAAACAGCCACTTGATGGGTAATTTTAGAAAAACACAAAAAAACAAAAAAACAAAATACTAACACTACATAAAAATGAAATAAAAAACCTTTAAATAAATCAGCTTCTTCTTCTTCTATATTATGGTTTTTCAGGTAAAAAAAATGTTTGTTTGTGTTTGAGAAAACACAGTAAGAAGCTGAGAAGACTGACTACCTGCAATCTGCTCCAACTGCCTCATAAATGGACTTAAAACCATCCCTTTCCAAGCACTCCATCAGTTCTGCCTGTATAAGTGTTCATCCATAAGAGCCAAATAGTGAGCTGAAACCTGAGAAGAAAAATCTGAAATAAATAAAGTACCTTGATCTGAGGTATGAGGGCAGGTCCACCATATGCAAATGCCGTATACAGCTGAACCAGAGAAGCTCCTGAACGTATCTTCTTGTATGCATCTTCTCCGCTGAATCACAATACAAATATTCTTTTGCAAAAGCAAATTTAGAAAGAAAAGAAAAACGATAACTAAATCAGCGGCTGGAATTTTACCTGCTAATACCCCCACAGCCAACTAAAGGAATCCTTCCCTGATCACAGTCAAAAGCGCAATCAGTCTCCTTTTTTATTTTATTTTTTTCACAAAAGGAAAAATTACTTTTGATTTTTTTTTTATTTTTTCCTGGCCAAATGGGGTAAAAAATGGATTTTTTTTTTAAAAAATATTACCAAAGGTTGCCTTAGCCTTTTCCATTTCCTCTATTTAGGTAGTATGCAGCCACATACCTTGGTAAGAACATACATCTCCTTCAAGATATTGGTGGATAATTCAAAGAGAGGCTTCCCACTTAAACCACCAGATTCCTCTGCCACCGGATTTCTATTTACAGGATCCGGTCTTGATATCGTTGTATTAGATATAATCTACACCCATCAACCCAATCAACAATATATTTCATATATATATATATATATATATATATAAAACAAAAAGGGGGGGCAAATGAAGGTTGTGAATGAAACCTACCAATCCATCCAAACGAAGAGCAAGCGCAACCTGCAAAAACACACAGAGAAGGAATCAATTATTTGTTTTTTTTTCTTTTTCTTTTTTTATTTATTTATTTTTATTTTATGGGTACCGCTGCAATATCTTCAAGATCTTGTCTAGACAAGTCGGGAGCAATTTTCACAAGCAATGGTGGCGGCCCTTCCTCGCCCCATTGCATTTCATCACGAGCAGCTTGTACCTTTCATGTGAAAAAGGCAAATGTTATGAGGCTTTTGTCTTATATTAAGCAATTAGGTCCATAATGGTGACTAGAAAAACAATAGGAGTAAGGTGATTTTAAAACCTTCTTCACAAGATCCTTCAATTGTTTCCTTCCTTGAAGCTGGCGCAATCCTGGAGTATTCGGTGATGAAATATTAATAACCTATAAAATTGTGAGGACACAGCATTAAGATTAGTCCAGAACTACTCGCACGAGGTATACAGAAAGCAAAATATTTTGATAATCTATATTACACAATTTATCAAACGGTGCCTAAGCTAAAGGGTGGGAAAATCTACCAAGTAATCTGCGTATTGGGATAAGGTGTGAACTCCTTGAACATAATCAGCAGCAGCATCTTCACTTGTCTTATTCTTCCCCAAATTGACTCCTAAAATTCCAGGACCAGCTTTCCCTCCATGTTTGACCTCATCGCCAGATGAAGGTGAGGTGCTTGATGTTTCATCCAATTTTCTCTTGCCATGTTGTGCACCTAACCGCTTTGCAACCGCCACAATTCCTTCACTATTGAAGCCACACCTATTGATTATAGCCCTGCCAAAAAAAACAAAGGTTAAAACGTCATTTTAAGGGATAATAAGAAAAGTATATTCTTACCCTTCCTTAGGCAATCTGAATATACGAGGCTTGGGATTGCCCTCCTGTGGGGCAGGAGTAACTGAACCAACCTCCACAAAGCCAAAACCTAAACCGAGTAAGCCTTCAACGGCCTCTGCATTTTTATCAAAGCCAGCAGAAAGCCCTATGGGGTTGGAGAACCTTCTTCCCCAAACTTCAAGCCCTAATATTGGAGGGTCAGGCCTCTTCTCCCTAGGAACCCATCCGCGAGCAGCTGCTGACACAGCCAGTCGATGAGCAACCTCCGGATCCAAATATGCAAAGAACGGATTCACAAGTTTTGTTGCATTGAATAGCCAGCTGCTGCAAAAAAAAAAAAAAAAAAAAGGGTATTTTTCTATTTCAATTCCAAATCAAATTTCGAAAAATCCACAATGATGCTTAAAACGCTTACAACAAAAAGTTGATATACACATGGTATAAGTTCCCAACCCAATGCTGCAAACCCAAACATATAATAATGTCTAACATAAATATATCTAGTATCTACTAGGGGAAAAAGTTTAGCCCATGCTGGTTGGCTGTAAACAACCAAAGCCGTTCGTGAATTACTCGAGTTCGGCTCAATAATAGCTCGTTTGAAGCTCCTTTATTTAATAAATGAATCAAGCTCAACCTTTTAATTAAACTCGTTTATTAAATAAACAAACATCGTATGTTCGAACTCGGCTCGGTAATGTTCTTGAGTAACTCGAATAATATAAAATTTAAATATTTTGTTATAATTTTTAGTACAAAAAAATAGTAAAATAGACTCTTAAATATCTTTAATAGTACAATTTTACATATCCAAACGTTCTAGAGGTTAATTCAATTAAATTCTAATTTTATAAATACCCATTTAACCAATTTAATTACTATAATAGACTGATTATTTGTAAATTTACATTGATTCTTTATAATTCTTATATTTTGATTCGCTCATAAATTAAATATTTGAATTTTGTATACAGATTTGCAAAATTTTTTTATAAATAACTAATTTATAATACTAATGTTTTTGAACCAAATTTTACAACTACTACTGACAATGGAAAAATGAAAAAATTGACTTGATAGCGAATCGTTGATAAGGTGAAAAAAATGAAATGTTATATATGAGAACGAACATATGTTCACATGAACAAATGCATGAGTCAATCAGATGTTATTAAATTATGAAGTATGCTACTTCATTCCTTGATTTTTCCACAAATTCAACTAAGCTTGCAAAACCCAAAATTATACTACACAAGTAATAAATCAACATATCAACCTAACTTTCTCGTTCTGTCGTTCATAAGGTTTTATGCAAGTTTAAATGCACAGTTAGACATCAAACCATCATGTTCTTACTCAATGATCCCTAAACATATGAAGAAAAAAAAACATGTTCCTTTGAACCATCAGCGTTACCTAAGAGAAAACAGTGCTTAATAGAGCAGTTCTTTCTGTTTTCATTATATAGGTGATACCGAGAGTACAAGCAATAATCTCTAGCTATACAAAGTATCATTTGAAGATGCAGACTATGTACCAGAAGGTTGCTTCATCAACTGTGCTTGCATAAGCTCCACCAGCTATAATCAGCCCAATGGTTGCCCCTGTCAATAACCTCCCCTACGAGTGAAGGTAAACCACATTCCAGAATCAGACTAGCATGAGGTCAATTTGAGCTCAACAAGTTTCAAATTCAATGTTAAAACATTAACGTATTAGGAACCGCGGAAGATAACAAGGAATCAATAATCAATTATGGATAACATAAACACACAAACTGACTCAACACATATTGAGAGAGGAAGAGGGATTACTTTCTTCGAAGAATGGGGAACCTTGGGAGGAGTAGAAGCAGCAGCAGCAGCGGAAGAAGAAGAAGAAGTGGAGTAAAAACGATGGTTGTGAGAAGCGTTTGATTTAAGCATCTTACACAGAGACTCCCTCGTGAATCTGAGAGCGACCCTTGTTGACATTTTCTTCACAGAAATTCGATCTTCAATCCTCAATCCTCTCGGCCACGATATAAAAACTCAAAACCCAAACCCACAATATTGCCCAGAGAAACTTCTGAAAATATGCAAAAGAGAATTTGCAGAGAGAGATGAGGGGAGAGAGTATCTGCTGAATGACCGTTGATGAAGAATCAAACCAGAGAATAAATTGAAATACTTGAGCCGTGCGAATGAAGAGGCAGGGGCTTGTGGGGTTTTAGTTTAGCCTCAAGGCACATGCTCTAGAGAGACGAACGCTGCCATGTGTTTACCTTCGGTGAATAGTGGATGGTGATAGTTTTTAAACCCAATTGGGCCTGGCCCAACTCAAATCCTATCAAAATAGGGCTTGGATATTTTATAATGGCCCGAACCCCGATTACTAGTTCTTTCGCAACCAGTTAAATTTGGAGAAAAATATATTATATAAAATAGGAACTTTTTTTTTTTTTTTTTTTTTTTGATTAGGACAAACAACTGCTGATTAAGACAAATAAATTTACTGATTAGAATATTTTGTGGACATAAATTAAGAACTGTAAAAGGAAATTAATTTTGCCTAGAAGGAAATAAAGTTATATATAATGACAAAAAAATATATATATAATTTCTTAATTACTTAATTTCATAAATTTACTGATTAGGATATTTTGCGGACATAAATTAAGGACTGTATAAAGAAATTAATTTTGCCTAAAAGAAAATAAAGTTATACATAATGGCAAAAAAAATATATAATTTCTTGATTATTTAATTTCATCTCTGTATCTATTAGTTGTCTATCACATAATCTTAATTCTCCAAATAGAGATACCAAAATTAAAGGGAAAAATTGTCACTTTTAAATTTATTATATTATACCCAATCAATTCCTAATTTCTATCCACTTTTGATTATTTCCTCATTTTCCTTCTTTCTCACTCTCTCTCCTCTAATTATTTCCTTATTTTTTTCTCACTCCCTCTCTCACCGAGGGCCTGTTTGGTAACCGTTTCGTACTCATCTCATGCAGTGAGATGTGAATGGGATAAGAACTCTATTTCCTTTTTGGGAAAAGAATCATGTTTGGTAACAACAATTTTTTTTTTTTGGATCTGAGAACAGAATCACGTTTGGTAACGATTTTATACAAGAAATCAAGAATAAACCCTAAATCACAAATTCAAGAACAAATTCAAGAAAAAATCCAAGAACAAACTCGAAGAAATCTGAGAAATTCGTTGGTCGTTCGCCGTTCACGAAAACCCAAATCATCGTTCAAGAAACCCAAATCGAAATACTATTTCGTTCGCCATTCAATTAGGGTTTCGATTTCGAAATCGAAACCAATGAAGACGACTCGCGAGGAAGGAAATCGATTTTGAAACCCTACTTCGATTTTAAAATTGAAATGGAGAGAGGAAATCGAGAAATCCTATTTCAATTAGGGTTTCGATTTCGAAATCGAAAGCAGTGAAGACGACACAGACGACGATGAACAAAGAACCAGACAACGACGACGACGACCGAACGAAGAACCAGGCGAAGACGACGAACAAAGAACCAGGCGAAGACGACGAATAAAGAACCAGGCGAAGACGACGAGCGAAGAACCAAACAACGACGACGAATGAATAACCAGACGACGACGAACGAAGAACCCCGCAAAGATGGCATCGGCGATGGAGGATGAAATCGGAGCACAGACGATGATGGTTTATGGACGAAGATGAGGATGATTTTTGGTTGGGAAGGAATGAATGGTTTTCCTTGTTCTTGATCGATCGGATGAAGTGATAATGAAATGAGAAGAAAGTGGGATGAAAATAGAATGATAATAATAAGAAATTATTTTTTTTTGTTTCTTATTTCTAAAGAAAAAAGTGGGCACAATTCTCATTTAGGAATAGAATGGAAACGGAAACAAAAATTACCAAACGCTATTCCCAAACAGAAATCACAAAACTCTAGGAATGAAATGAGAATTTCTAGAATAGGAACGGTTACCAAACGGGGGCTTAGTCTCTCTTTTGTTGCTCTGTGATTGATAATTGGTACACGCTCTCTCTCTCAATTGTCTCACTCTTTTCACTTTCTTTCTCCCTTCACCACCCCACATCGCTCTCGTCCCTTCTATCGCCGTTGCGCCTCACTATTCGCCGAAGGTAAGACTCCCTTTTTTTTTTTCTTCTTCTTATACTCTTCTTCGTTGTTCATTTCTAATTGATTTGGTTTTCACTTCTTTGTTGTTCACTACAGCGTGATGATTACCGCTCTGTCGCTGTCTCCATCTCCATCGTCGTCTCTCACATTGGCAAATCTATGAAGTACATTGTTCTCTAAGATCCTATTATTCTCTTTCATTTCTGATTTCATTTGTGTGTGAGGTATATTTCAGCTTCTGAACATCACCATCGCCAACGTCTCTACTATCGCCGGCCTCCAGAGGAAATCGCACTCTTCTCTCTCCCTTATGTCCTGCGATTTAAGGTTTGGCGAACCCCCACTCTCTTTGTCGTGTTGCAAATCGCACAATCTTCAGGTAAATCATTGTCTTCCTCTCTGCCTATATGCAATCTTCTCTAAATCGTACAACCTTCATGTTACGATTTTCAAATCGCACATTCATCTAATATGTATCATTATCTCATTCGTAATTGCTTGATTTAGCTATATTGTTGTACGCTTAGTTTAATATTCGTGATTTGCAGAGTTTAATTCGACCCTACTGATTTAGGGTTAATATTCAATCTGTTCTTGTTCGATTTTGTTGCAATCTCCTTCTGACTGGCTCGGTTTCTAATTTTGCAGTGCCCCAGTATTTTTTTTTCCCTTCTACTGTGTTTTGTCTATCGTCCTTTGTGTAGGACATGGTATCAGTTTCATGTGTTATAATTGGATTTTTAAAGTTCAATTGATTACTGCCTTAATTCTTGAACAAATTTGGTTATTTGGCATTTAAGAAGCTTGGAGCCCACACTACGAGTACCTTGAAGGTGTTAGTTCTTCAGTTAACGTATAAATACTATGCATAAGTTAGGGAAGGAACTTCGGTCTATTTAACGAAAATAGAATGTTTGAAAATAACCAATGATTAATCATGTGGTATGATTGTGATTTTTCTCCACCTGTGGTCATGTTTCCAATTTCATTACCACCGTCCCTTTAACTGCAATTTGGCCTTCAATTCAAGAAATAAAAATTCATATTCATGACAAAAAGAATATTAGATATTTTTTTTTCAAATTTTGTTTTGTTAAAATAAAATAAAAGACTTGTACGGCCTTCCATTCTTTAACAATGGATTGACGAAAATAAGAGTTTATGATGTAATATTTGCAGGTAAAATAAGGGATCATAGCAATGGAAATATAACAGTTGATTCTTATCATTAGTACAAGGTAATTAAATGTTAATTATCTTCAAATTATATCTCTACATCTCTCTTTGATAGTGTAACTTCAAAACAAATGTATATTATGTTTTTGCAACACCATTCTAATATCACCCCTACAGTAAAGCTACACATGGACCAAACATACTTGCCACGTGCATAAAGTTGACATTATGCACTTCTTAATAGGAAATATTATTCCTGGGCGAATTCAACTACATAACCAGATTTTTTGGACGATTGCAAGTCCCATTAATAGTTTCCCAAATGATTTTTCTGCAAATGTAAGTGAATTATGTTTTTATGGTTTATTTCATTAGATCATTGTTGTTCACTTGATTTATTGAAACGATGTTGCTCTAACTTGGGGTTAGGATGTTCCCAGTGGTCCGCATGTTGCATTTTTTGTGCTCAACTTTCTATTTACTCAATTTCTTCACTTATTGATCCATACATGTGTTTTTATTTTTTGAACTTGTAGTTGTTTGTGCTGCACATTTTAAAAATTTCAAAGCCATTTTTCTATCTTGGAAAATCTGGGTGAGGTGGCAACAAAGGTGTAGTGTTATACTTTGTTTTTTTTTTTTTTTTTATCAGAATATTAGTAATTCTCAGTATGAACTTATATTATTAAGTTTATAATGTACATAATTAAGTATTTTTATTATTTGTCGTACTGTAAAAGTTCATGATTGTGTTAATTATTGTCGTGTCTGATTGTTATTGGTCGTATTTGTTAGTGTTGTGTTGTTTTGAAATAGGAGTTGAGAATTTGAAATGTCATATAAATAAAGGGAACGATGTCCAAATTTTTGTACATTAATTACTAGTTGTGTTCATTTGAAAATAAAGGGGTTTATATCAAAATATTCCAAATTTTTGGTCAAATTTGTCTATGTCCTGTTCGTTACAAAAACAGAAAAAACAGGAGTTGATAATTTGGAAATGTTATAAAAATGAAGGAGATTATCTCAAATTTTTTTCCCACTATATTATGTCTTTTTTTAAAGTCTGTGCTTTCAAGAACGTGTCAGTTAAGAATATAATATACATTGTTTGTTGGTGATAGTATTTAATTGTTCATTATTGTTGATGTGATGTGAGTTAGATAGGTGTAGAATGTTGTACAAATAGAAGAGATTTATGTCAAAAGTTCTTTTTTTAAGTTCAATATTTTTACAAGGCACGGATTATACGCTAGTCTAATTGATATATAATAATTGTTTATTGTATAATAATATTTATATCTTTAATTTATTATGTTATTGTTGACATTATTGTTGTACAATAATATTTATTATATTGCTACTAATATTCTTGTTACATCCTTCTTCTTTTTCTGGGTAGAAAAGAAACAACACAAAAAAACTAGTGACTAGAGGGGTAGCCTTCAGCTTCCATGTCAGCTAACAGTAACCTCTCAATGCCCTCTGAAGGTTCTTCAAGATAATGCATTTAAGAAATGTGATTCGCTCCCATCCGAGCAAGAAAATCTGTGCATTGGTTACTCTCTCTTTTGACCGCTCGGACCTCAAAACCGTGATTCTCGACTAAATCTTTGTATTCCATAATCCACCCCCCTAAGAGACGCGTATCCGAACATTCTCCATTGATCAGGTTAACGGCTTCCTGAGAATCTGACTCAACAATCACCTTCGTGAAACCTCTAGAAATCGTCAGGCAGAGACCCGCATGAATCCCTCTAATTTCCGCCTCCAAGCAAGAACAAGATTTGAGATGCCCGAAATAGCCAATTTTCCACACTCCTTCCATGCCTGGGTTACCCCGCGCGCTCTCGTCTGTATTAAGTTTGAAATGACCTGCAGTAGGAGATGTTGTAAGACCCCAATCGTAGCATGTACGTCATTTTAGTTGCATTTTAGAGTAATTGAAAAAATTCGGGGTGAAATTGGGTCAATAAAAATTCAAATTAAAAATCTAGGGGTCAATTCGCAAATTTAGAAACATTAAATCCAAACTTTGGGGGGGTAAATTGACATTTAATTTTTATTTGAAACTTAAAGGGGTGAAATTGCAAATCTTAGAAACTTTTAAAAGTTGAAATTGATTAAAATTAAGATTTAAAGAAAGTTGGGGGAGGAAAGAGTAATTAATTAAAAAGTTTATTATATATATATATGGGTGTGATCGAACGAGCAAACCGCCGGCAGAAAATAGGGAGAGCAGCGACGTGGCACGCTTGGATGAATTGAACCCACTAAGTACATGCAATATATATCTCCATGCATGTGTAATGATCAAAACCTCTCATTAGATCTGAAATTAAAAAAAGAAAATCAAGAAATAGAGAGAAAGAGGAAGGTCGGCAGTGGGCTCCGGTTGTGCGTGTGTGTGTCTGTCCGTCCAGCCGGTGGTATGTGTGTGTCGCCGGTGAAGTAAGCGTTGTTCAGACGACCGTCATTCGGAGAGTGGGTGTATAGTTGTGTGCATGGGTGTGTTGGGTCGTGTGTGCTCTGTTTTTCCGGCAGTGTATGTGGGTGGGTGTGCGGCGTTTGTGCGTGGGCTGTCGTTCTCCAGCTAGGACAGTGTGGGCATGTGTGTTGCTATGTGCAGGTGTGTGTGTGTATTTGATCCAACGGTGTGATTGTGGTTATTGACCGTCGTCGATCGTCGTGGTGGGGTGTGTTTGGCCGTCGATTTTTGGTGGATAGGTATGCCATTCGGTTTTCAGGTTGGTGTATGTGTGTGTCGGTTTTGTTCGGTAGGCAGCTATGTGGGTCTCCGTTCTAGTCCAACGGAGTTGCTGCTGGGTGTGTGAGGGTGGTTGCCGACGGGTGGTGCGTGGCCGGCCGGCGGAAACCAAGACAGAACAGAAACCGAAAAAAAAAAAAAAAAAAAAAAAAAAAAGAAAGAAGAAGGGAAAAGAAAAAAGAAAAGGGAATACACAAACCACTCCACTGAAAATCAAAAACCCCTCTCGTGGTCGCCAAACGATTCGGAAACAGGTGAAATTTCAATCGATTAATAATTTTCGTTAAATTAAATTTTATTTAGCGTTACAAATCCCAAAATCGTAACAATTTCCTAACGATTAATTAATTTTAATTACGTGGTACATAAAATAGTAACGATTCGGAATATAGGGTCTGCATTGCATGATTCAAATGTTTTAGATAAGATATTAATTTAGGCTCTGTCACTATTAGGCTCGCAGGCACCGGTGTCCCGATAGAGTATGGTCAGTAAATGTTTTGGGGAGCGGTTAACGAGGTGAGTGTACTGTCTTCTTGCCAAACTATCTTTCTATATATATATATATGATGAAATATGTGTTTACTTAAACGGTAGAAATTTATAAATGATATGGATCAAGTAGGATTTTGGTGAGTTGGTAGACTGGATTTTCGAAAAATTTCGATGGTTTTCGAAATGAAGTTGAAAATGAATTTTTGTTGGATTTGGTCAAATCAGACGGTGTTTTTAAAAGAGAATAGAAAACATTTGTTTTTCTAAAAATGCCTGATTTTTTAAAAAATAAAGGGTGGAAAAGTGGTTTTGATAAAATCAGACGTTCTCTTTAAAAAAAATGTGAAATCTGATTTTTAGATTTAAAAATTGGTTTTGAGGAAAAGAAATAGATGTGGTGATTTAACGATGTTGGGTAGACGATATTTATTGAATTGTGATTTGATGATGATGTTATTAATTTGACGATGTTGTTGATTAGACGATATCATAGTATTTATCCGCTTCGGCGGAGTGATGTTTACCTGCTTCGGCAGAGTGATGTTAAACGTTTATATTGTGCAGTGATTATCCGCTTCGGCGGAATGATGGGTGTTCGTAGGAAGGCATATCCTACGGATGGTACGGTACCGTTGCAACTCCCGATCGTGAGGTTAAAACGATCACTATGGCTAGCCAGTGTGTGTTGTGGTAGAGTGGTGGTTTGAGATGTGTGTTTGAGATGTGATGTTTTACTTATATTGGGTGATTTATTATTTATTATGGTGATTGATATTATTTTTACTAGATGGGTTGGAATGAAACTTATATTTGTTACTTTATTTTCACTGCTATTATTATGGAGAATTTTACTAGTTACGTGTTGGTTCTATACTCAACGCTTAATCCATTTAGATGTTGTAAAATGATTTATTATTACAAAATATTTTTACTAAGAAGGCAGTACACTCGCAGGTGAAATAGTTAGGAGTCGGTCGGTCCCCTACTGGCGCTAGATAGAGTTATGCGAGTCACGCAAAGGAGTCATTTGAGGACAATTTTGGAGACGATATATCAAAAATGAAATTTAAGTGAGGTTTAGGGGATTTGTTTGATTGTATTTATGTTTCTGGACGGTGTATCCCTATCAGAGGGGACGATTGTATTTATGTTTTTGGACGAGATATCAAAAATGAAATCTAAGTGAGGTTCAGGGGATTTGTTTGATTGTATTTATGTTTCTGGACGGTGTATCCCTATCAGAGGGGACTATTATATGTGTTGTATAAACTTACAATTTTGTTATTGACGTATCGGGGCTGGCTAGTCAGTTGGGCGGTGTCATGTCTACGTCACGCCGGCCCTACATGACGGGTGTCCGGGGTGGGGTGTGATAGATGTCCACTTAGTATATGGAGGAATGGGAATGCCATTTGGGATTTAGAGGGACGAAATGTTTCCAACATTTCCCACGCATTGCGGTTAATCTTGGAAACAATCACAAAGGAATCCTGGGAGATCCCCTCAATGACCTCTTTATTCCTTTTTTTCCAAATCTCCCATAAGATGGCTAAAAACAAATAACAAGTAGACGAATTAATAGATCTTCCTTTAATGTATTTGGATATCCAATTTTGGATACTCATATCATGCTCATTCCACGAGGTTTTCCTATCAAAGAACATAGACCAAATGGACCAAGCCTTTGGGCATTTTTTGAGGACATGGTCAATGGATTCAACATCCCCGTTGCACCTTTCGCAAATAGCCGAAACCTCCACTGACCATTTAGCTCTCATCTCATTAGTCAAAAGCCGCTTATGGAAGATTTTCCACAAAAAGAATTTCATTGATTGCGGGATTCTAAGTTTCCAAATCCATTCCCAATTGGAAATGGATTTGGATGCTTTAAAGTCCGCAGCCAACGCGTAAGCAGATTTGATTGTGAATTTGCCTGAATTTTGCGGAAGCCAAATGGCAACATCTTCTTTCGAAAAGTTTGGGGGCTCAGAGCTCAATATCTCATTAGCTTGATCATCTGTGATAAGATGGATGATTGACAGAAGAAACCAACTACCTGAATCATCCAGAATATCAACAACCTTAAGGTCAAATCTCTATTGAAGCTCATCATTGCCAAGGGGGCCATTACTACACCACCAATCAGTCCAAAGGTTAACATTAACACCATTACCAATTTTTCATTTGATACCTTTGGCTATGGTGGAGCGGGAATGGAATATACCCCTCCAAATGTAAGAACCCCCAATATGTTTTTTCCAAGTCTTAGGATTTCTATCAATATTATATTTATTCATAACCACGTCCACCCACAAGGAGTCTTTATTTTTTGAAATAATTTTCCAAGTGAGTTTAGCCATGAAAGCAGCATTAGTTATTCTGGCCCTTCTAATGTTTAGGCCTCCCATGCTAGTAGGAACACATACCTTATCCCAACTGACAAGATGGAATTTCTTGCAATCATCTGAATCTCCCCAAAGAAAGCTTCTGGCCAGTTTTTCAATCTTATCACAAAATTTAAGGGAAAGGGGAATGGTTTGCATGTAATAAAGCGGGATCGATGTTAGCACAGACTTAACTAGCGTAGCACGTCCTGCTATAGATAAATTCTTAACTTTCCAATTAGAGAGTTTTTTTTTTTGCATTTTTTCCAAAATAATGTTAAACTGACTCCCATTAATCCTGTCTAGAAGAAGAGGGATTCTCAGATAGGTCCCCAAGTCCTTGCATAACCTGATACCTAAAAGTTTGCTGACATCCCTAGCAAGAAAATTATTGACTTTAGGAGTAACAAACAATTTAGATTTTTCAAAATTAATGGTCAACCCTGACGCTGCAGAAAAGGCCGCCAGGGTACACTGAATAGAATTACAACTCATCTTATCAGTTTTAGCAAACAAAAGAATATCATTTGCAAGAAGGAGGTGGGATAAGGTCGGCCCATTTTTGGCAACTTTCAGCCCTCTCCATCTTCTTTTAGCAACTTCTTCAGAAATCAAAAGAGACAATCTTTCCGTACACAAAACAAAAAGATATGGGGAGAGGGAATCCCTTTGTCGAAGGCCCCGCTTAAGAGAAAACCCTTCAAGGGGTTCCTCATTCCGTAAAACTCTAGCTTTAGTTTTCCTAACACAATTCATAACCAGATTAATCCAATTAGAGGGAAAATTAAAAAAGATAAGCGTATGCTCAAGAAAATTCCAATTTAATTTATCATAGGCTTTTTCTAAGTTAATCTTGATAATCATTCCCCCTTTCTTATTTTTAGATTTTTTGAGTTTATGCAGCATCTCTTGGGCAATGATAACGTTATCTGTAGTTTGTCTACCCGGGGTGAAGTTGCTTTGAAAGGGGCCAATAATATCAGACAACAGAGGCCTTAGTCTAGAAACCAAAATTTTAGTAACCAATTTGTATGGCACATTACATAGACTAATAGGGCGGAACTGGTTAATTTTTTCCGGAGTGTCAACTTTGAGGATAAGAACAATAAATGTCTCAATTTTTTTTCCCACTATATTATGTCTTTTTTTAAAGCCTGTGCCTTTAGGAACGTGTCAGTTAAGAATATAATATACATTGTTTGTTGGTAATAATATTTAATTGTTCATTATTCTTGATGTGAGTTAGATAGGTGTAGAATGTTGTACAAATAGAAGAGATTTATGTCAAAAGTTTTTTTTTTTAAGTTCAATATTTTTACAAGGCACGGGTTATACGCTAATCTAATTGATATATAATAATTGTTTATTATATAATAATATTTATATCTTTAATTTATTATGTTATTGTTAATATTATTGTTGTACAATAATATTTATTATATTGCTACTAATATCTTTATTACATCCTTCCATTTATTATGTTGTGGTAAAAGAATATATATTTGAGTCGATAATTAAATACGAACTGACGTATTTTAATTTTTTAATGATAGAAGTTAAAAAAAAAATCAAATTTTTAATTTTATTATCGGGTCAAATTATAACCCGTCTGACCCAGAAAATTGAATCCATGATTCAGCTTCGACTTGCAGTAGAGTGAGAATTCGGGGAAATCAAGGGTTTTGAGAAGTGGCGAAGTGCGTACTGCGAATCGCCGATGATGAGGTAACCGTACTGTTTATCTTCTTATTGTTGATTCTACTTCGAACACTACTACACTATACTTCGATCTCTTTCTCTTGCTTGAATGGCTTAGCTTTCAAGCAAAGCGTTTTATTGAAGGATTAGGGCTCAATCGAAGCTCTATTCTGTATAAATTTAGTATTTTCTTGAAGAAATTTGTGTTTGCCGTTGGAGTTAATTTGTTGTTCTGCATCCAGCTCCATAAACATATATGTATTATTGTATATTTACTGTAATGTCTAACATAGAGAAAGCCTCAACTTCTGATTCTTACTTTAAGCCTCAGATTATATTGACTATTGAGCCTCCCCTGCCTTGTATTGTCTTATCATGCACAATTTTTATTAAGAAGACAATAAATTTGATAAAAATGTTGATGGAAAAGGTTTTCTTTTCTGAATTAACTCGACAAGGGTAAAAGTTTTGATCATAAGATTGATGGAAAATGTGTTTTTTTCCTGAATTAACTCGACGAGGATAATAGTTTTTATCATAAGATCGATGGAAGAGTTTCAAAATGTTTGAAAATTTTCATTTCTATTGTATTGGCTTTTCCAGAGGAAATTTTCAGAATGTGATTGTTAGATTCTTGTCATTAGATGAGAGTGCTCAAACCACTATATAAGCAAAAGGAGCTTCTCTACTTGACACCATGTGGGCTTAGAGCCACGGTTTCAGGAATTCGCCTCTCTTCTCTCGTATTCAAATTATCTAGGCTAGCCGGGGTTGCATATTTCTCATAATTCTCTTCTAGTCAAATCATCCGTGCAAACAGTAATCACGTTGCGTCCCTAAAATTTATATTTACTAATTGGCAAGCAAATTTATCGTTTTTGTAATATAAATTTGTTGGTAACCTAAACAAATATTTTTTAAAAAATGAAATTTGTAGTCTTTTTGCATAACTAAGTAGGCATTTATCCAACACCATGGTCCTTGCGTGACTTTGAGCGTCTCTTCATTGCAGGATATCGAATTCACGAAGCATATTTTTAGTTACACGAAAAATGACCGTTTTTAGCGTCATGCAACTCTACATTTTACTTTTATTTTATTTTTCAGGTCTGTGGTAAACTGTTATTTTTCATGATAATTCCTGCAAAAAAAGCTACTCAGTTGATCAAATTCGCCCAAAAAATGACAGAAATCTTCAGTTACACTGCTTACAGACAACTAGGGCAAATGTTTTTCGCAATATTCTTCTTCCACGTTTCTGAATACATTTTGGCAATCACCATCCATGGAAAATCAAACGTAACCCTTAGCTCTCTTTTGATCAGCAAACAGTATATACTCGCTATGATCTGTTCTTTGATAGAATACCTTGTTGAAATCTATTTTTTTCCTGGGATTAAAGAGTTTTGGTGGATAAGTAACTTTGGTCTTGCCTTAGTTTTCCTTGGGGAGATTATAAGGAAACTGGCAATAGTGACTGCAGGGAGGGCCTTTACTCACCTAATTAGGGTTCATCGTGAAGAACACCATGAATTGGTGACTGATGGTGTTTATAAGGTCGTTCGCCACCCGGGATACTCTGGTTTCTTGATTTGGTCAATTGGAAGTCAGGTCATGATTTGTAACCCGATATCGGTTGTTGGGTTTGCTGTTGTTGTTTGGAAATTTTTCTCTAGTAGGATACCGTACGAGGAGTATTTCTTGAGGCGGTTCTTTGGGTCCGAGTACGAGGATTATGCGAGGCGTGTTCCTTCTGGGATTCCATTTGTTAAGTGATTTAAGGTGTTGTTAGGGCCTGTTTGGTTTGTTCGAAAAATGCGAAATGGTTCGAGGAAACTATTTTTTGGGTGATCGATATGTAATTATGTTTTGGATAGCAAATCGAATAGAATCTGATAATTTTAATGCACTTTCTATGGGCAATTCTTATGTATGTTGTAATTGCGTGGTTGTTTAGAGGTAATGGAATCGGATTTTGATAGAATATAATTGATTTTTGAATTTTTCTCTTCAAATTTTGATTTATTTTCATTGGAATTCAATTTCATTGCCCCAAACCAAGTGTCTTAATCGATTTTTTTTTTTTTTTTTTCACGATAAGATGTATTCGGGTCAGCTTACGTGCACCTCAACTAATCATCTCTTTGGACGATCTTAATGGTGCATTCCCCAACATCGACCTGATGTGTTCAGAATTAAATTCAAGATTTAATTCCCGAAGTGCTCTAGAGAAGAGACAAACCCTAGTTGGCAAAAAAATGGAATATTTCTCTTTGTCAATCGGATTAACACATATTGGGTAATAGAATCCTATTGTTATAGAATTGAATCGATTTTTTTAATGGTTATCTCCTCAAATTTTGTTTTATTTTTATTGGAAGTCAATTTCATTGTCTCAAATCAAACATGTCTTTATAAAGCCATATGAAGCCAAATCGATTCAAAACAGAACATGCTTTTGAATCAAAATCTAATCAAAATTTGATTCTATTCCAACCAAATTCAACTCCATTGTAAGACTAATTTTTGTTTTGATTTAACTCAAAAAAAAAAAAAAAAAATCAACATAAAATTGATCATTTTCCGAGATGAGATGAAGGGGTTTATTGTGATATTGAAACTCAATAATAATGAATGATGATGCCCCCCTATAAAGTTAGATCCATAATTGGAATTATCGAGATGTCAAATAAAAACTTTTTAAGATTCCATCCAATACATACATATATTTATTTATATATATACGTATTGAAATTGAAATTGCAAGTCCAAACAAGAGATTTTACCATTGAAAAGGTCAAATCTAAACAACTAAATATATTATTTCATAAAAACTATATTTAAAAAAAAAAAAAAAAAATCCAATTGAAAATGCTAAAATAATATTGGTGATTGATCCCCTCTCCTCTCTATATATATATAGATATATACTTTTGGTGAGAAAGGTCACATGGTCTCTCATGAGAAAAAGGGTATGCAATTATTGGAGAAAGCTTGGAGCTTGGTCTGCCACCACCACCATATGATAGATGTTGTAATTTCATCCCAACCTCTTTAAAGGCCTTTCCCCCTTCCCATTCCATGTTGGGGAAACTTCACAACATATGGGTCATCAGAATATATAAATGTGTACTCACTAATCACTAGTCAAATTCAACCACTAAAGTATGATTCCTATATGATTATGTTTATTTTGAATAAGATCTATTAATATTGTGAGATATCGTCTCGAAATTATTAGAAAGGATTATCTAATATATAGAGTATCATGTGAGTTACTATTAATATCTTCATTTGCGAATTTTGGGCCACGTGATCTCGGTCAAAAAATTACTAGGTGAGTAGGCTACATAGGGAGTTGGAGATGGAATCATAAGCAACACTGGTCCAAAAATGGCATCGTGAGATTGTTGATAGAGGATAAGAGGTTATGGAGAGGAATAGAAGCTATAGAGTAAGTACGCTATATCTGCTTATAGGTTGCTCCATCAACCATGGGAACAAACTGGGTCAACGCAATGAGAACGCCGCGCGCCTTTGAGTAGAGGATATTGTGAGATCTCACATCGAAACTACTATAAAGATTTTTTATTTTTTTATATATAGAGAGATAATAGAGTATTATGCGGAATACTACTATTATCTTGACTTAAGCACTTTATACTACGTGTATTTGGTCCAAAAGTTACAAGGCCAATGGGTTGCATAGGGCGCTATAAATGCACGTCAAATTAAAACTCTAAACTAACATTAAATTGTTGTAATATAACATTAGTACCAAGATGGTTAAGTGTAACTATCAATTTATTCCTATCTTTCGAATGGAGAGAGTTTAAATTGTTTCTTTCTTTTTTTTCTTAATTCTAAAAAATTAAATTGCATAAAATTTAATAAGCTACATATAATACGGAGAAACCGCGTGTCAGGGTTCTTGTTCATGTACTTTGATTCAACCGTTATTTTCTACTTCTTTCATATATGATTATGTGTGTAATCAAATAATATTGACTACAAATAAGAACTACTATGAAAGATCAATTGATCGTTTAATTAATTTGAATTTTCTTTCAGATTTAATTTATACATCAACTAATATAGTAGGAATAATTTTTTTGCCATAATTCATTCTATTAAATCGTATAAGCTTAAAGAAATCATGTTGTACAATCTTTAATTTTTTTTTGTTCAATAATTTTACCGAGATAAATAAATTGTTTACAACTAGAAAATTGTTTTATATTTTTTATTATTATTTTCAAACGAAATCTTTACCTACAAGCTATATATGACTTTTTCCCCCAAAAAAATTTAGAAATAAATAAAACAATTTTCTTTTTTTAGTGGGGGGAAAAAGGAGAGTCCGTTTGCCGCCCATCCACCTATAAAGGAAAATTATATTTTGAACACTCTAGGTATTGACATTTTTTTAAATTGTCCCTTTCCATTTGAACGTTTCATTTTAAACCCTTTAATTATCAACACGTTTTTATTTAGTCATTCCATAAAAAAATATGTTAAAACTAACTGAATAGTAGAGTAAAACCGTCATTTTACATATTTTCCTATTTTTTAATGATTTTTTCCTCTTTTTTTTTCCCTACATTTTTCTCTCTCTCTTTCTTCCTCTTCCCTCCCTCCCTCTCTTTCTATTCCTCCTTCCCTCCTCTTCTCTCTCTCCCTCCCTCCCTCCCTCTTTCCGCCGGCCTGAATAGGGGATGGTAACACCCTCTGTTGAACGCGGGTAAGAATACTCCCTTCAATAGGGGGTGGTTCCTCCCCCGTAACGAGGGGTGGCATAACACGGGGTGGTTCTAGCAGGCGGGGAAAGGGAGAGAGAGAGAGGAAGAGAGAGAGAGAGAGTCTTAAGCGGGAAAGATAGAGAGAGAGATGGGTCAAATAAAAAAAATGATTTAAAAAATTAAAAAAATGTGAAATGACGGTTTTACCCTCAAAATCCTATTAGTTTGGATGAAATTTCTGACGGAAGGACTAAATAAAAACGTGCTTATATTTAGAGGGTTTATAATGTAACGCTCAAACGGAGAGGGTCCATTTAGAAAAATGTTAATACTTAGAGAATTTAAAATGTAATTTTTCCTAAAAAAACAAAAAGAGGGGCTCATTGTTCGACCAAATTTTGTAGCGGAGTCTAAACGGAGGCTGCCATTCTTAATTGATTCCCAAACTCATTTTGGCCGTTACTTTCCCAAATGTTACGTAACGGTCGCTACTATTTTCGTTAATTGACCAAATTGCCTATATATATATTCTTTGGTAGATAAATACATCTTCCTTGTGGTTACACCTCTCTCACAAAAGCTACACTAATTTTCTTTACCTCAAATTTTAAAAATTATTGATTGAAATATGATATTAAAAAAGATAATATTTTTTTTTATTATACAGTAAGACGTGTCCTGGTCAGCTTACACGCAATTTAACTAGTCATCTCTCCGGACGATTTTAAGGACGCATTCTCCTAAATTGGTCTGATGCATTCAAAATTAAATTCAATATTTAATTTTTAGAGTATTCACAAAAAAAATCTGATCTTGATTGATAAAAAAATTGGGTACTTTCCCTTACCAACCAGACTAACACATTTTGGATATATTTACAAAAAATATATTTTGTTTGATGAATGTGTGGTAAAATAAAATTGTTGATAAATAAAAATTAAATTTATAAAATAATAAAGATGTAATATTAAAAATAGGTGATGCAGTATTGGAAAAAAGTGTTCTTGAAAAAAAGAATATAATACTTTTGATTTTTTGAGTTGCTTTCCTTTTGAATTGAAATTCAACTAATCAATGGAGAATTATATGAATTTATTTAAAGCTTAAAACAATCAATGATGTTAATTATCATCATTAATGCAAAAAGATTAAGAGCTCTAATTTTCAAAAGCTTTGCAAGGGTATTATGGTCTTTCCACTTGAATTCTTCCGTATTCAAATTCGGTTGGTGCGCAAAAATTGAAACTGAATTTCAGAAAAAAATAATAGAAAAAACAAAAAACAAATGGAGGTCGTAGTGACACACTCAGACGCTTGTGTGTGTTTTGGAGAGAGAAAGCAGAGCCGAGGAAGCAAAAGCTGCATCCTCTCCACACGCCTTGGATTTTCTATTGACCATTTCCTCTTCCTCTTCAAGATCGAGTCGTGCTCTCAACATTTTCTAGGGTTTATGCTTCGATCTTTCTTTTACTAATCCGTTTTTTTGACTCATTCGTTCTTCGTCTGATTCTTCGAAATTCAGTTTCTGAACGCTTTTTTTAGTCGCGATTCACTTGAGTGAGTAGATCGAGATCGGAACATTCGAAAAGCTCTCGTAGCTCCGGCAGATAGTAAATTGTTGTTTTAGCTTTTGCTATCATTTGAGGGCGAGATTTCTTAATCGGGGTAGCAATTAGCATATTACATTCCGTTTCCGGGTATGAATATGATTGGAAGTCTTCAGTGATTGTTTTTGGTTGGTGGGACGCGGTAATTGGTTTTATTATTGTTGGTTGTTCTTTTTGTATTTAAATTGTGTGGTTATCTTTTTGAAGAGTATTATTTATTGAGATTAATATCGCTACCAGTAACTAGATTGTGGCGTTTCTGGGTAGTATGGATGGTGAATGTGAATGCCAACTTTTTAGTTAAGAGCTCAATAGTCTGTATTGCATGTTATGGTCCCCTCCATTAAGTTTTCCGAGATAAGTCGTGGGACCTGCTAAAGTTTCGTGAGGAAATTGAGCTTTATGATCTAATAATTGAGAAGTATCTAATTGTTTTGCAAGAGTTGAGACCCATTTGAGAGAACCCTTCTGGGAGAATGTCGCATAAATCTCAAGGTTTACCTTCTCTTCAGTCCATCAAATCGATGCCTGTGGACTTTAGGTTTATGGATTCTCCAAAGTCTCATCATTCGGGGAACTCTGAGCCTGCGAATGGGAACAAAGGTGGGATGATCCCAGATATTCCTGAAAATGATGGAATTACAAGTGAGGTTTGTGTAGATAATAACCGTGCCGATCCTGATGCTGATGAATCACCCTATAATGGTTTAATATCGGTTGAAGAAAGGCCGGCTATTGGCGATGAAGACTTGAATTCCACAACGTCTCCTTCTCAATCATTTGTTTCGTCTCGTGTTGAATACAAGTGGAGTGACGTGTCACCATATGTGACGAAGAAGGTATCCTTTCTTGTGATTCTTGGTTATACATTGGATTTTTTAGCCTGTTGTTTTATATGCTGCAAACCATGAATTTATTGCTAAATATGGTTAAATTTTTTTCTTTCCAATAGTGGGTCACATAGCAGTGGTATTTATGTTCTGATTCAATATCTACGCACATTTCATATGTCTATATGGTGTGCATGCATAAGCCAGCGTGTCGTATAATGAGTTAAAGATACCGTTGTATCTGTCTTTTCTTGCTTCCTCTTGTTGGGATTTGGTGCCATGTAATTTAGAACAATTTGTATATGTACCAACTGGTAGTTCTATTTGTAGGCTGCGATGAAGCATAGCTAGTCGATTCAGAGTACATGGAATAAGAGGTTGTAACTTTGTGGAGATGTAATGTTTAATACCGAATTCACTTTTAAGGAAATAGGTTTCTACAGTGTAGTTTTTATATCTTATTTCCTACTGCTTCACTTGATCGGAAAGAATCTCATGGAGATTACTTACTTTATAACATTCAAGGATAATTAAACTGAATATTTCTTTTATATTTTATAGCATTTTGGTCTCTCCTTTTTACTTTATTGAAGTTCTTATATAGCGTTAATCCGATATCAATACCATACAAGATATCAGGATTCAGGATTCCATCTTATACCTAAAGTGCACTGTCATACCTGAACATCCTTTCTGATCAACCCGTAAAAGTTTCCTATCTATAACATAAAAATAGTAGTGCAATTTGCAAGTGTCCTGCCCACACTGGATTTGAGGAAAGTGCTTACAACCGTAGAAGTAATTGAAACATATTTTACCGAGTAAGTTGTAACCTCTTGATTGTTACGTGCAAGATGCAAAAAGGTACAATATCAACTTTTTCACACCACTGGTTATATTAATATGTAAACATTTATAAAATATGCCTCTTTGTCTCTGTGTGTCTATGTATTCTTGTACATTTATGTTGTATATGTTGATGGCTTGTGTTTCCATTAGAAGATAAATGATGATGGTGATTGGCCTTCTTTTCCTTTTACATGTATATTTTTAATTTCTATGATGCAGGTTTGAATTACTTAACATCATAGAACTGAATTGGAGTAATTATTATTGAATCTTAACATACATTTGTTTTAATGTTTGAGTATGTCTATGTGCGTCTCTTGCCTATGATATATCACTACATTGTCTTGCAATGCTTGGTGGAATTGACTAGAGAAGTGGAAAGTATTGCATTGGTCTCATTATTGACACCTTATGCGTGCAACCTTTATCCATATTCCATGCATTAACGGGTTAAATTGACATAATCAATGTACTATTTATTGATATTATTACCTACTTGTTAAAGTTAATTGTTTCAGAAGGTTCAATCTTGGTATCAACTCCCTAATGGGAACTGGGAGCTTGGGAATACCCTTTCAACTTCAGGGACTGGATCAGTCATATCTTTGCCCGAGGGGAAGGTAAGCAGACTGTCACAAAATTGTTAATTTTCGCATTGTTATAAAATAATCATCCTGTTTTGACTCGTTTTTCAATTGTAGGTTTTAGAGGTGAATTCTGAAAGTTTGTTACCCGCAAATCCTGATATCCTCGATGGGGTAGATGACCTCATGCAACTAAGTTATTTGAATGAACCATCAGTCTTGCACAATCTCAAATACCGATACGATCAAGACATGATATATGTAAGCATTTAATATTGAAAGTATACTTAGCAAAACCAAATATTTAAATTATTTGAAATTTGCTCCAGCATTTAATAGTTTGTCTAACTTTCTGATTGGATTTTTACCTGTGTGTGTTCTAGACAAAGGCAGGGCCAGTGTTGGTTGCGATTAATCCCTTTAAGAAAGTGTCATTATATGGAAACGATTACATCGAAGCATATAAGCATAAAGCCATGGAGAGCCCACATGTATATGCAATTACAGACACGGCCATCCGAGAAATGATTCGAGGTTGTTTAAGTTCTCATTTTAAAATTTTAAGTGTTCTATTTTTAGTCTCTAAAAACTCAGTTTTAATTTCTTACACCATTTCCCGCTCTCTTTTCCCTTCTCTATACAGATGAAGTAAATCAATCTATCATTATAAGGTATGTTGATACTTGACCTTCTACGTGTCATCCTGCTTCTTTAGGACTTGCAGTGTGGGCCCATCTAGTTGCTTATTATGTGCAGATTGGGCGCTATGCATGTAGTGTACCATACTGCTTTCATGCCTTCATTGTCCTCTCTTTATTTGTATGCAGTGGAGAAAGCGGAGCAGGAAAAACTGAGACGGCAAAAATCGCCATGCAGTATTTGGCTGCACTTGGTGGTGGTAGTGGAATTGAGTATGAAATATTGAAAACCAATCCAATCTTGGAAGCCTTTGGTAATGCAAAAACATCAAGAAATGACAACTCAAGTCGTTTTGTAAGTTAGTTCTCTTGTCACTGGTGTTGGATTTCTAACTTAATTTTTTAAGTTGTGCTGTTTCCCCCTGTAAGTAATGATGGCGGTGAACATTTCACAGGGGAAGCTGATTGAAATTCATTTCAGTGAAACTGGAAAAATATCGGGTGCCAAGATTCAAACTTGTAAGATTGCATCCATCTCTAGGTCTGCAATGAATGTGGTGTTTTACTATGAATATGAAATGATGATGACTGACAACATTTTTTGAATTCTTATTCTGCCCTGACCAATCTTCTTCTTCTACACAGTTTTACTTGAAAAGGTACTTTCTTTATCCTCTCGTCGTGAAATTTGTTCTTCGTTTTCTTCCTATTATCTGTCACTGATGCAACCTGTTTCATGCACAGTCTAGAGTGGTTCAATGTGCAGACGGAGAAAGATCATACCATATATTTTACCAGCTTTGTGCAGGAGCTCCACCTGGTCTTAGAGGTACTCTTAATTTTGCTCGACTTCATGATATTCTGTGTGGATATTGCGCTTGTAGCATGCAAACTTGCTTCCTCTCCTTCGCTTTCGTTCTCTCCCTGAACGCTTTTTATTTTAAAACATGCGCTTCAGGATAATCAATAATAAGTATTAACTGCTAACTGAAATGCATTTTTCGAGGGCTAAAATCCTAAAGCAAAAAGACAGTTTGTAAGTTACATATCACAACATCTTCCTTCTTACAACTGACCCTTCCCTTTCCTTCCCTCTATTCTTTCTCCTCTGACACTTTTCATGTACCAATTTGAGGATAAGTAGGATCTGTTCACATAGGTATAGATATCCCCACACAGAAAGGATATCGAAACTATGGTGTATCCCATCAGCATTCCTGATCCTTCTTCTGAATCTCCAAGTCATTTTATGTATGCATCATTTGTGGATGTTATGAGATATCTATGAATAATATAATTTATCTTCTTAGATGGGAAAGACATATGATTTTAATTTGATAATTCCTTGCATCTAGTGGTTTATAATATTATTTGCATTATTTGTGTGCTGTTATCTCCTTCTGGAATATATTTTTGAAGTCACCCATTTTTTTTTGTGCATGCCTTATATCTGTGCCCACGGTATTTGAACTTTTGCATTCTCTAATTCCTTGTTTTGAAATGCAGAGAAACTGAACTTGAAGAGTGCAAACGAGTACAAATATTTGAGGCAAAGCAACTGCTTTTCGATTTCTGGGGTCGATGACGCTGAGCAATTTATCACTGTGATGGTATCACCTTCCTCTTTTTTCCTATGAGCAATCTACCTACTTACCACACCATTAAGGGATGGGTGCCGGATGTTTTCCACTTCCACCACATCTTTTTTCCCCTGATAAATCTAACCAAATGAAGGTTTGCATTCAGAGGAGCTTTAATGTAGCTGGTACCATTTCCTTTCCAGGAAGCTCTGGATGTTGTTCATGTTAACAGAGAGAACCGAGAGAATGTATTTGCAATGCTTGCTGCAGTATTATGGCTGGGAGATGTCTCATTTATTGAGGTCGATAGCGAGAGTCACGTTGAGCCTGTTGCCGATGAAGGTGATATTCCAAAGTTGCAAAATCATATACTTGGTTTTCTTTCTCATCACTTCCTGACTCTTGAATGATTTTACTTACGGTTGTATACTCAATTTTCAGCTCTAATAAGTGTTGCGAAGTTGATTGGATGTAATGTTGGAGATCTAAAGTTAGCTTTATCAACTAAAAAAATGAGAGTTGGAAATGATAGTATCATCCAAAAGCTAACCTTATCTCAGGTGAGAAGATCTTTTGGAGATATCTGCTCATTTGTTTTTCACTACAGATTTGCACAATACTGCTGGCAAACTAGATATACCTGATGGGATTTTATGCTCTTCTTGTATTTTTGTGTTTCGTCTTTCAGGCAATTGACGCAAGAGATGCCTTGGCAAAATCAATCTATTCTTGTTTGTTTGACTGGCTGGTAGAACAAATTAACAAGTCACTTGCCGTAGGCAAACGTCGTACTGGAAGATCCATTAGCATTCTCGATATCTATGGGTTTGAATCATTTGATGTAACTTCTAGTCCATTTACTCAATTTAGCTTAATGCTTCTGTTCTTGATTTGTGTTCGTAATTGTCTTCTGGAACCGTTTTTCTTTTTCTTATTTCTAGAGGAACAGTTTTGAGCAGTTCTGCATTAATTATGCAAATGAGAGATTGCAGCAACATTTTAACCGTCACTTGTTCAAGTTAGAGCAGGAGGTAAACATTTCAATTTTTCTTTCATGTTATGTTCGTAAGATATTTGCAGCATATCATATTTTATGCTTTCAAGAGACCATTTGGTTCATTATGCATCAAGAGGTTTAGTTTTAAGTAATTGTTTTCATTTTTCATTTGTTTCCTTGGTAACTGAATTTTTTTGAATATGCTCTTATGAAAGTAAAGGAATGAAATATTGATTATCCATATAATACCTGATGTTCTCTGAGCATGTGGGTATAGCTATTCTTTATTCAGCTAATAGTATTCTGAGCGGTTGAGACTTCAACTTACATATAGTAGTTGTGCTCCTTGATGTTGTTCCTCCCTTTTGTTTCACAAAGTTCAATTAAGAATTACCTGCTTAAACTTGCATAAGAGGGATGGACAATATTACCGTTTAGGCTTTAGACGAAGCTTGTGTTTAGGTTAATTAATTATAAAGTTTCATTTTGTAGGAATATATCCAAGATGGCATTGACTGGACAAAAGTTGATTTTGAAGACAATCAAGATTGTTTAAATCTTTTTGAAAAGGTATGAATGAAGCTATGGATGCATTATCTTCAATGTACAAAATTTGTTGTTTGTCATTGTTGAATATTGAAAGTTAGAGCCAGAGCTTCAATTGACACATTAGCATGCCGAGGTTCTCTTTTCTGTCCGCATGAATATGTCCACCAGTTTCAGGGTTTCTTTCTTCTTCCTCAGATTATTTAGATAATGATAAATTTGAGGTGATAACTGCTTATTCTAAGTAACATTTTTTTTTTGAAAAAAATAAATGCTTTTTTCCACTGCGTGGTCCTGTTTATATATACAAATCGATTTTAGTTTTTGCTAATTGATGAAGTTTCTTACACTTTTGAATGTTCATGCAGAAGCCATTGGGGTTATTGTCTCTCTTAGATGAGGAGTCCACATTTCCAAATGGCACAGACCTGACATTTGCCAATAAGCTTAAGCAGCATTTACATTCAAATTCTTGTTTTAGAGGTGAACGAGACAAAGCTTTTTCTGTACGCCATTTTGCGGGCGAGGTATTCACTTCATCATTGACATCAGCACATGTTATTTGTTGTTCCCTCTTAGAGAGCCATCCCATTGAATGTGCAACCTCTTTTTTGATTAATGTGGCTTCCGTATATGCAGTTTTTCTTGTACATAGGATGTCTTGTATTTAGCTTTTACTTAATTTTCGACCCCACCTTCATGATCTTTTTTGATATTTTATCTTGAAAATGCAATTTGTGCCATTAGGCGGCCAAATGGTTTTTTTGACAATCTTGCTTCCCAGATGTAAAAACCGTTAACTTCTCTTATGGTAGTGACTATGTTTACTGGTTTGTGTTATTATTTCTTGAAGTCGGATTTGTCTTTGCTTCATAGGTCATGTACGACACAACTGGGTTCCTGGAGAAGAATCGTGATTTATTGCACTTGGATTCTGTTGAACTTTTGTCTTCCTGCACATGCCACCTTCCTCAAACATTTGCATCCAATATGCTTACGCAATCTGAGAAACCTGTAGTTGGTCCATTATCAAAATCAGGAGGAACAGATTCCCTGAAATTAAGTGTTGCAACCAAATTCAAGGTACTCCCACTTTCCTGGTTTTAGTCTCAAAGGTTGGCTCTTGAATGTCAGGAGACTTTTGAATGTTTTTTATATAACTTTCCTAGTCCAGTGCCTTTACTTCAAATCAACATCAATATTTGAAACCCAGAGAAAAAGAACTATTTTCTATATTAAAAATCCTCTATGGATAACCTTCTTTTCTTTAATTTATTTTTTACTGGAGTATTAGAACTTTGAAGGCAAGTTTATTGAAGAATAGAATTTTGGGTGTAAGGAAGTAGTTATATTCTGGTTCAGCAATATGATATATCAGTGCTCCATGGCTGACATTCTGGTTTGAACTCACCTCGGTCGAATGAACTCATATAGATAGTATGGATGTCGCCTTAACCATACGTGCATGTATGTGAAAAACTTTTTCTGTTTACAATTTGTGGCACAGTAAAGACGATGTCTTTTAAGGAAGTAAGCCTCTATGAAGGAACCAAGTCCTTATAACTTTGTTTCCTGACTTCAGAGCCAGTTATTCCAACTAATGCAACGTTTGGGGAGCACAACGCCACATTTTATTCGCTGTGTCAAGCCCAACAACTTTCAATCACCTAGCGTTTATGACCAAGGACTTGTAGTGCAGCAGCTAAGATGTTGTGGTGTCCTTGAAGTGGTTCGAATATCAAGATCTGGATTCCCTACAAGAATGTCCCATCAGAAGTTTGCTAGAAGGTATGAAATAGTTTCTAATTAAATTTGTTGTCTACCTTGATCTGTTGATGCATCTCTACGTATTTTCTATGCTGCTGTCTCTTTTTTTTGTATGACTTCTAGTATTGTGGTTACATCAGGTATGGGTTTCTCCTATTAGACCATGTTGCATCGCAGGATCCACTCAGTGTCTCGGTTGCAATTCTTCATCAGTTCAATATTCTTCCTGAGATGTATCAAGTTGGCTACACCAAGTTGTTTTTCCGAACAGGACAGGTAAGATAAATGAACACCATAAATTTCTCGATAATGGCCTTGTTAGAAAATTATAGTGTGTCTGGATGGTGGTTCGGTAATTGATGCCTTTCCCACAAGCAAACTCGAGTTTTCCATCAAACTTTAGGTCTCATCTTGTGATTGGTTAGAACAGGGTCGATTGTATAGATTCTCACTATAACTTAATTTGGACGGTCCCAAATGGGCCAAATGGGACAGGAGAAAGAGGAAGACATTTTATGGTTATGTTTAGGACATTGGTGGTTGACGGTTCCTGACAAATATTCACTTTTTTGTTCAGAAAAAAGTTCTTTGTATCATTATTTGGGATTTATTGACAGGGTATCATGATTGTTGTGTTTAAATGAAATTGGCTTTTTTGTGTGACATCATAAATCGATTAGATTGGTGTGCTCGAGGATACAAGAAACCATACTCTCCATGGAATATTGCGTGTTCAGAGTTGCTTCCGAGGTCATCAAGCTCGTCGCTACCTCAGGGAACTAAGGGGAGGAATTGTCACTCTTCAGTCATGTATGCCCTTTTCAAAATCCTGTTTTGAACCTTAGATGGTTGGAGACATTTTCAACCGTTGATTTAGATTTTGTTGAGAAAGTAAATGACAAACTCTCAACAAAATGTATTTTCATGATTAATATATTTGAACTAACTATAGGATATTCATTATATACTTGTCTGTGTATATATATAGAGGTCCTTTGTGTGAAAGGACCAATTATACCTGAGAGGTTGATTTTGAGTAATGTATGTGGGCAGTTGTTTGTGGTGAGAAAGCAAGACGAGAATATGCAATCCTAATACGGCAACACAGAGCAGCAATTGTTATCCAGAAGAAGGTACTGGGCAGGATTGGCCATAGAAATTTCAAAAACACATACAATGCATCAGTTCTGATACAATCAGGTACTTCTTTCAATATATATGTATATGTTCCACACTTCCTAAAGAACAAAGTTTTCCTGCTATTTTCTTGCTTGACGTATGAGTGAAATGTGAACTAAAACATGAAAATATGCCTAGGATTAGACAAGTTTTGGTCATTACAGGTCTCGTGTATAACATATGAAGCATAGTCAATCATAGTTTATGTTTATGTTTAGCAATTTTCAAATTTCAATCAAGTGGGAGTTTACACTGTTGTTGATGCTTGATTGATGCCTTTCCATCAGTTATTCGTGGTTGGTTGGTCCGGAAGTGTTCGGGAGACATTGGATTGCTACAATACGGCACCAAAAAGGTATATACATACATACATACATATATATATATATAATAAAACTCAGTTTTTATCTCATGAGATTTTGCGCTATTTGATCAAATTTTAAATCCAATGGTTGAGATCAAATAATTGTTTCACACTATTATCTCTTTGTTGCTCTCTTACTTATAGGGCTAAAAATGAGCCGAGCTGAGCAGTAGACATGCATACTTGTTTATTTATTTTGACTTTTAAACGAGCTGAGGAGCTGAGCTCACCATACCATGTTCTAGCTTGGCTTGTAAATATGTTTGAGCTCGAGCCCAACTCAAAATATAAACGAGCTTGAGCTTGAAAACATAAACAAGCTTGAGCTCAAAAATATAATATATATCAGCAAATTAGAATATAATAAAATTTATATAATTTGTTAGCCTGTATTCTGTTCACGAAGATATTGGAGTTGTTTGTGAATAAAACTCAGCTCGGTTTGGTTCAAATATTAAACGAACAAAAATTTGAACTTGAACTCGGCTTGTGTAGTAAATAAACAAGCCTTTTTGGAGCCAAGCTTAGAAGAACAACTCGTTTCGTTTAAGAGCCCCACTCATATATATGTGTGTGTATATATGTACGTGCATGTCCCTCGGTCACGAATTAAGGCATTTCTTGTTTGTACATGCTGGGGATGAAAATGAATGGTTTTACAAACAGGGTAACGAGTTGGATGAGGTGGTGGTGAAGTCGTCGTACCTAGCGGAGCTACAACGCCGTGTTTTGAAAGCGGAGGCGGCCTTCAAAGAGAAGGAAGAGGAGAACGACATTCTCCACCAGCGTCTCCAGCAGTATGAGAATCGCTGGTCGGAATATGAGCTCAAAATGAAATCCATGGAAGAAGTGTGGCAGAAGCAAATGCGATCCCTCCAGTCGAGCCTCTCCATTGCCAAGAAGAGCCTCGCATTAGATGACTCTGATCGGCATTCTGACGCCTCCGTCAACCTCAATGACGAGAGGGAATCGTCCTCCGGGTGGGACTCCGGCGGCAATTTGAACGGTGGGGGGAGGCCGATGAGCGCAGGGCTGAGCGTGATAAGCAGGTTGGCAGAGGAGTTCGAGCAGAGGAGTCAGGTGTTTGGGGATGACGCGAAGTTCTTGGTGGAGGTGAAGTCAGGGCAGGTGGAGGCGAGTTTGGATCCGGAGAGAGAGCTGAGGAGGTTGAAACAGATGTTCGAGTCTTGGAAGAAAGACTATGGGTCGAGACTGAGGGAGACGAAGGTCATTATACACAAGCTTGGAGACGGAGGAGGAGGTGGTGGTGCTGCTGCAGCTGCTGCCGATAAAATGAGGAAGAAATGGTGGGGAAGAAGGAATAGCTCGAGGATAAATTAACTAACTGAAACACCTAGGATTTATTATTATTTTTATTATTAATTATAATCCTTGTTTGCAGTTCAGTTTTGCAGATTGGTGTATATTTCAAAGTGAAAAATATGTGTATTCAGTTTTTATTTAACGGACTGTTTGGTTTTTTTTCAAACCGCGGTTCGAGGTTTTTCAAACGTTTGTAAAAATGCAGAATTCTTGAGAGTTGAGGGTTTGAACTTTTGTTTAAATTTTAAATTCTCATGAATTTTCATATTTGTGATGAATTGAATTTGTTTAACAATTAAAAAATGTGAATTGAGAGCCAAAACCAACTTAAAATTTTAGTTCAACCATTTCATGGGTTAAGAGTAATTTTTTCAAAAGTTTAAAGTTATTGTTAGGAGTTGTGTGAGTGCTAGTCTTTTAAAATTTCACGATTTCAAGTGTTTTAAAAAAATTGTTTAATCGAAATTTTTAGGTGTGTTAACCTTTGAAAATTTCATCATTTTTTTTTTTAATTTCGGTTTAAAATTCTTTTTGTTACCTAATCAAATGATATTTTCTTGCAATGGTATTGAAATCGAGGGATTTCGTAAGTGTTAGTCTTCGAAGTTTCTGATTTCGAGTGTTTAAAAAAAGTAGAAAAAATTGATTTTTTTCAGTTAGCTTTTGAAAATTTCAAGAGTTTGAGTTTTGGACGAATTTCTTCTATTACCTGATATGTGTAAATTACCTATCTATTTTCAATTTGAACATTGTTAATTTTCGAGTATGTTTAGTATGTTTTAATATGTTTTTGTGTTTTTGTCTAAATTAGGTGTTTGAGGTGAAAAGGTATGTAAACAGATAAAAAACAATTAAATCGGATTAAGAACGGTGAAAAAATGGTGGAAATGTACAAAGCCGGTACATGTGCTGTAACTTCAAGGCTATTTTTGGCTATGATTAAGTCCGATTTTGGAAAAACTCAAAACGTGGAAGTTGTAGATCTTTCTCTTAGCTTTCTATTGGTTTTTAAATCACCTCAATCAGAGCTCGGAAGGAGAAGTTATAGCTAAAACAAGAAAGTGTGTCACCGCCTAGGCAGTGGTACCACTGCCTAGGAGGTAAAAGTGCAGAATCAAGTATAAACTCACTGCTGTTCCACCGCCTAGGCGGTCACATCTACGCCAATTTAGATATTATTTTAGATATTTTAGGATATTTTGATCCTTATTTTCTCCTCATCTCCTCTCCATTCGGCCAAGAGACCTCCATAGACTTTAGGAGGATAGCAGAGAGGTTTTGGGGAGTGCTCAAGCAAATCCTAAAGAGAAGATCACTTTGCAATGAAGGAGGAGCGATTTCGAAGCGTTTTTAGCGATAAATCTTCGGACTAGGCTAAGTTTCTCTCGTTCTTTCCTTTATTTCTTAACTTAGGATTATTATTTGAGTATGTTTAGCTTAATTTTCATTGTATAATCAGTATGGCCATGAGCTAAACAGGTTTTTGTCTAGGGATTAATATATTTATGAAAATGTTGTTTTGTTGAGTTTGTGTTTAGTTAGCGGTTGTTCTTCGTTATTTTGATTGTGTTTGCCATATTGTTTGTTTATTATGCTTATATTTACATATTGAGAATACAAGGTTTGATAAATCCCGGATTCGGATTAGAATAAACAAACGTCATGATTCTATAACCCGAACGGGTTTGGATTGTGGACAATCAATGACGTTGGGGCAAAACTCACGTGACCTAGGGTCGTTAAGACGTTGATCGAGACTTTTTCGTTGACTCAAGGTCATGTATTCCCCTGTCTTACACTCGGGAGAGGTGGCGGTGGAGTTTTAGAATTGAGATTGTCGATAGAGTAAACACAATACGACGATCCAATAACCCGGTCGGAAGTTGGATTGTGTGTAATCAATGACGTTGGGGGCGAGACTCACGTGACCTAGGATCGTTAAGACATTGAGGAGGACTTCTTCGTTAACACGAAGTCACGTTATATCCCTCGTCTTACACTCGGGAGAGGTGGTAAGGGAGTTTACGAACTGAGATTGTCGGATAAGTCGAATGCCGTTAACGTAAACTAAAACAAGACCAAACACGTTTTTATAAACAAAAGTTAATCCTTAGGCAATACTTTCCCTATACATCTCATAATAGTAGCGGCGTATTCCGCCCGCTACCATTACCCAAATAAATGATGTTTTCTTGTAATACTATTGAAATTGAGGGGTTTCGTGAGTGTGAAATTTTTAAAATTTCACGATTTCGAGTATTTCAAAATTAGCGAAAATGGAATTTTTCGTTAATGCTATATAGCCACTGAAAATTTCAAAATTTTGAGTTTCGGATGAATTTATTCTATTACCCAATTCAATGATGTTTTCTTGTAATAGTATCGAAATCGTGGGGTTTCGTGAGTGTTAACATTTTAAAATTTCACGATTTTGAGCGTTTAAAAAAAGTAGCAAAATTTGAATTTTCGATATGTGCTAGCTTTTGAAAAATTCACGATTTTGAGTTTCAGATGAATTTCCTCTCTTACCTAACCAAATAGTGGTTTCTCATAATGGTATCGAAATTGAAGGGATTCGTGAGTGTATCACTGTTGATGCGTAAAACTGGTACACACCTCGAGTATGGTCTAGTCGGATGACAATGTGTTCTTTTGCTGAGGTGGAGTCGTCGGTTGAAAATTCTTCACGTGTACTATGCTGAGTCCTAGGAAGACTGCCCTGCTATGTCTAGAGTCTTGCTCCTTAGAGAGTGTACCTGCAGAAGGCTTAGACCGAGATTTGTCTCAGTAAAATCCCTCCAGCGTGGTAATCAGTGCTCAAAGAGAAAAAGGTACAGTAATGCAGTAAATAAACAAATGAACTCTCATGTAATGTAAAGCGCATTCAAGCGTACTTCAAACTTCCACAACTCCCAATATATATAGGAGTTGGAGATGATTAGTCGGACCTAAATACGGTTAATTAGTCAAAACCTTGTGTTTAGTTGATAATCTGGGGCGTTTAGGAGATAATCGCTTGGCTTGGGCTTTTGGGCCCATTTGGCAAAGCCCGCGGGCCTTTGTCAGGCCAACGGTGGTGAGCTGGTGGAGGAGAGCGGAGATCCGTGGAGTCCTAGAGAAGAAACAAGCTGGAAGGGAAAGCCGGTCGATGTGAACGGCTGAATCCCTGAAATTGATCGTCTAGATCACGGTACAGAGCTCAGAGCAGCAAGTCCTTGTGGGGCTCATCGTTTCTCCCTGGGTGCAAATGAGATTCCAGGGAGGAGCCATAGTCGGCATATGCTTCAACGTGGTATTGTGGATTTCGGAATATGTCTCTGTCACTACGAGGGCGGACACGTGGCTGGGTCCCAAGCGCTGACTCAGAGGTACCAAAAAATACCCTCATCAATCACGATTTTAAGTGTTTCATAAAAGTAGCGAAATCGGGGATTTCTCGATGTGCTATAGTCTTTGAAAATTTTACGATTTTGAGTTTCGAATTAATTTCATCTATTATCAAATCAAATGATGCTTTCTCGTAATAGTATCGAAATCGAGTGGTTTCACGAGTGTTATCCTCTTAAAATGACACGATTTCAAGAGTTTAAAAAAAGTAGTGGAATTGAAATTTTTCGGTGTGCTTTAACCTTTGAAAAATTTACGATTTTGAGTTTCGAATGAATTTTTTCTATTACCCAATCAAATGATGGTTTCTCGTAATGACATCGAAATCGGGTGGTTTTGTGAGTATTACCTTTCAAAATTTCACGATTTTGAGTATTTTAAAAAAGTAACAAAATCATATTTTTTTCGGTGGGCTATATAGCCTTTAAAAATTTTACGATTTTGAGTTTCAGATGAATTTCTTTTGTTTTCCAATCAAAAGATGATTTCTCGTAATGGTATCAAAATCATGGGGTTTCGTGTGTATTAGCCCAACAAAATTTTACGATTTCAAGTGTTTAAAAAAAATAGTGAAATTGAAATTTTTTGGCATACTATAATCTTTGAAAATTAATGATTTTGAATTTCGGATGAATTTCTTCTACTACCTAATAAAATTATACTTTCTCATAATGACATTGAATTCAAGGGGTTTTGAGAATGTTAGTCTTTCAAAAATTCACGATTTCGAGTGCTTAAAAAAAGTAGCGAAATTGAAATTTTAGGTTTTGAGTTTCAAATAAATTTCTTCTATTACACAATCAAATGATGTTTTCTCGCAATGGTATCGAAATCAAGAGATTTCGTGAGTGCTAACTTTTCAAAATTTCACGATTTTTAGTATTGTAAAAAAATAGCGAAATCAGGATTTTTTGATGTGCTATAGCATTAGAAAATTTTACAATTTTGAGTTTCGGATAAATTTCTTCTGTTACCCAATCAAATGACGCTTACTCATAATGGTATTGAAATCGATCGGCTTCGTGAGTGCCAGACTTTCATAAATTTATGATTTCGAGTGTTTCAAAAAGTACCGAAATAGGGATTATTCGGTGTGCTATAGACTTTGAAAATTTCAAGATTTTGAGTTTTCAATAAATTTCTTATCTTACCCAATTAAATGATGATTTTTCGTAATGATATCGAAATCGAGAGGTTTTGTGAGTGTTAGCCTATCAACATTTAACGATTTCTAGTGTTTCAAGAAGTAGAGAAATTAAGGCCCCATTTGATAACCGTTTCCATTCCAGAATTTCCCATTCCATTCCCAGATTTTTGGGAATTCTGTTTGGGAATAGCGTTTGGTAATTTTTGTTTCCATTTCCATTTCATTCCTATTTGAGAATTGTGCCCATTTTTTTCTTAAGAAATGAGAAACAAAAAAAAAGTTATTTCTCATTATTCCCATTCCATTCCCAAAACACATGGTCACTATTCATCTACTGGCCGACCACCGTCCGCCGCCGGCAACCGTTCGCCGCCGCCGCAGGCCAGCTCCAGCGACCGTCGCCGGTCACCGTCTGGCAGAAAATTTCTCGGCCACTTCCGACCGTCGTTGGCGATGGCGCCATTGCCTTCCGGCGGCGTCGCCGGCGCCACCGCCATTCGGTCATCGCCGGCGCCGGACCCACCGTCGTCAGACCAAAATAGAAAGAAGAAAAAAAAAAAAAAAGATTTTAGGATAAAATCGTTACCAAACATAATTCCCTTCCCAAAACAAAAAAAAAATTATCGTTACCAAACGCGATTCTATTCCCAAAAAGAAAACAAAATTCCCATCCCATTGCTGGAATGGAAACAGAAACGGTTACCAAACGCCACCTAAAATTTTTCGGTGTGCAACCTTTGAAAATTTTACTATTTTGAGTTTCAGATGAATTTCTTCCGTTATCCATTAAAATGATGTTTTCTCGTAATGGTACCGAAATCGTGGGGTTTTGAGAGTGTTAGACTCTAAAGATTTCAATATTTTGAATTTCGGATGAATTTCTTCTATTATCCAATCAAATGATATTTTCTCGTAATAGTATTGAATTAGGGAAGTTTCGTGAGTGTTAGTCTTTCAAAAGTTCACGATTTAGAGTGTTTCGAAAAAGTAGTGAAATCAGAATTTTTCGGTGTATTATACTTTTCGAAAATTTCACGATTTTGAGTTATGAATGAATTTCTTCTGTTACCCAGTAAAATGATGATTTCTTATAACGGTATCAAAATCAGTAGGTTCCAAGAATTTTAGTAATTCGGAGTTTCACAATTTCGAGTGTTTGAAAAAAAAAATAGTGAAATCATAATTTTTCAATGTGCTATACCCTTTGAAAAATTCAAGATTTTGAGTTTTGGATGATTTTTTTGTTACCCAATCAAATGATGTTTTTTTTCGTAAAGGCATCGAAATTGAGGGATTTCGTGAGTATTAGCCAATCAAAATTTCACAATTTCGAGTGTTTAAAAAAAGTTGCGATATTGGAATTTTTTTGTGTGTTATAGCCTTTATAAATTTCAAGATTTTTAGTTTTCGATGAATTTCTTATGTTACCTATTCAAATGGTGTTTTCGCTTAATAGTATCAAAATCGAGAGGTTTCATGAGTGTTAGCCTTTTAAATTTTCACGATTTTGCGTGTTAAAAAAAAATAGCGAAATTAGAATTTTTTGAAGTGCTATAGCTTTTGAAAATTTCACGATTTTGAATTTCGGATAAATTTCTTTCATTATCCAATAAAATTATGCTTGCTTGCAATAGAATCGAAATCGGGGGTTCCAAGAGTGTTAGTCATTCAAAATTTTACGAATTTGAGTATTTAAAAAAATTAGCGAAATCGAAATTTTTCGATGTTCTAACCTTTGAAAATTAATTTTGAGTTTCTGATGAATTTTTTCTGTTACCCAATTAAATGATGTTTTCTCGTAATCGTATCAAAATCAACAAGTTTTGTTAGTGTTTCTCTTTTAAAATTTCACAATTTAAAGTGTTTCAAACAAGTAGCGAAGTTACAATTTTTCAGCATGCTATAGTCTTTGAAAATTTCACGATTTTAAGTTTCGGATGAATTTTTTCTCTTATCCAATAAAATGATATTTTCTCGTAATTGTATTGAAATTGGGGCTTTCGAGAGTGTTAACCTTTTATAAATTCACAATTTCGAGTGTTGAAAAATATAGCGAAATCGAGAAATTTAGGTGTGCTACCTTTAAAGATTTCGAGTTTCGTATGAATTTTTTTGTTACCTAATTAATTGGTGCTTTCTCTTTGAAAATTTTATGATTTTGAGTTTCAAATGAATTTCTTCTATTACCTAATCAAATGAGGTTTTCTCGTAATTGTTTCGAAATTGAGGGATTTCGTGATTTTTAGCCTTTTGAAAAGTTTACGATTTCGATTATTTCAAAAAAGTCGTGAAATTGAAAATTTTCGGTGTGTTAGCTCTTGAAAATTTCAAGATTTTGAATTTCGAATGAATTTCTTCTGTTACTGAACCAAATAATATTTTCTCGTAATGGTATCGAAATCGATAGATTTTATGAGGTTAGCCTTACAAAATTATACGATTTAGAGTGGTTAAAAAAAGTGGCGAAATTAGAATTTTTGGGTGTGCTGTATAATCTTTGAAAATTTCACGATATTAAATTTTGAAAAAAGTACATTTTAAACCCTCTAACTATTAACAGATTTCTAAATAGTTCCTTTCCGTTTAAGCGTTTTATTTTAAACTCTCTATGTATCAATATATTTTTAAATGGTCATTCTATCAAACAATCCGTCAAAACTAACAGAATAAATCGGCAAAATAATATTTTTACATATTTTTATCTTTTTAATGATTTTCTATTTTTTTTTCTTCATCTTTCTCTCCTGCTCAACTCTCTCTCTCTCTTCCTCCCTCCCTCTCTTTCCCACTCAACTCTCTTTCACTTCCTCCCTATCACAACCGAAAGACCCCATGTTACGAAGGTGTTTCACCACCTTAACAGGGGGTAAAGCACCCCCTGTTATGGGGAGGAAACACCCCCAAACACCCCCTGTTGCGGGGGTGTTTCAGTTGCGATAGGGACGGAGAGAGAGAGTGTTGAGTGGGAGAGAGAGAGAAGAAGAGAGAGAGAGAAAAAATAAAAGAAAAAAGAAAGTAAAAAGAAAAAATAATTAAAAAATGATTAAAAAGTGAAAAAATATAAAATGACAATTTTGCCCTCATAATTCTGTTATTTTTGACGAATTTTTTGACAGAATGACCAAATAAGAACGTGTTGATACATATTTTGAAATGATCTTTAAATGTGCCATAATAACTTTTGAAAATTTAAAGATTTTAAGTTTCAGATGAATTTCTTCTATTATTCAATCAAATGATTATTTTTTATAATGGTATTGAAATCAGGGGGTTTGTGAGTGTTTCCTTCCAAAATTTCACGATTTTGAGTGTTTCAAAATTAGTAGCGAAATCGGTATTTTTCGTTGTGTTATAACCTTTGAAAATTTAATGATTTTGAGTTTCGGATGAATTTCTACTATTTTTCAATCAAATAATTTTTTCTCATAATGGTATAAAAAATCGGGGGGTTTCATGAGTATTAGCCTTTCAAATTTTACGATTTCGAGTGTTTAAAAAAAAAAATAGCGAAATTAACTTTTTTTAGTGTGCTATAACCTTTCAAAATTTTACAATTTTGAGTTTCGGATAATTTTTTTTTTCTGAATCAAACGATTCTTCCTCGTAATGGTATCAAAATTGAGGGTTTTATGATTGTTAGCCTTTTAAAATTACGATGTTGAGTTTTTCTAAAAAGTAGCAAAATCGAGATTTTTTGGTGTGATGTAACCTTTAAAAATTTCTCAATTTTGAGTTTGGGATGAATTCCTTATATTACTCAATCAAATTATTCTTTTTCGTAATTGTATCAAAATCGAGCGGTTTCAACACCTTTCAAAATTTTACGATTTTGAGTGTTTTAAAAAAATAGCGAAATTGACATTTTTTTGGTGTGCTATAAACTTTGAAAATTTCATGATTTTGAATTTCGGATGAATTTATTCTGTTACGTAATCTAGGTTTTGTATATGTTAGTCTTTTTAAATTTCACGATTTTAAGTGTTTCAAAAAGTTGCGAAATTGAGATTTTTCGATGTGCTATGATATTTGAAAATATCACGATTTTGAATTTTAGATGAATTTCTCTGGTCACCCAATCAAATGATTTTTTCTCATAATGGTATCGAAATCGGGAGGTTTCATGATTGTCAGGCTTTCAAAATTTTACAATTTTGAGTGTTTAAAAAATATAGCAAAATTGAGTTTTTTTTTTATATGCTATGTCTTTGAAAATTTCACAATTTTGAGTTTCAGACTAATTTCTTATGTTACTTTCTCGTGATAGTATCGAAATCGAGAGGTTTCTTGAGTGTTAACCTTTCAAAATTTCACGATTTTGAGTGTTTCAAAAAGGTAGCAAAATCGGGATTTTTGGTGGGCTATATAGAAATCGGGGAGTTTAGTAAGTGTTAACCTTTGAAAAATTCACAATTTCGAGTGTTTAAAAAAACTTACAAAATCGGGATTTTTGGTTGGGACCTTCGAAAATTTCACGATTACGAGTTTTAGATGAATTTCTTTTGTTACCCAAACAAATGATATTTTCTCATAATGGTATCGAAATCAAAGAGTTTCGTGAGTGTTAACCGTTCAAAATTTCACGATTTCGAGCGTTTAAAAAAAATAGCAAAATTGAAATTTTTTAGTGTGTTGAAGCCTTTAAAATTTCACGATTTTGAGATTCACATCAATTGCTTCAGTTACCTAATGAAATGATGTTTTGTCGTAATTAGAGCAAAATCGGGGAGTTTTGTGAGTGTTAACCTGTCAAAAATTCACGATTTCGTGTGTTTAAAAAAAAATAGTGAAATCTGGAATTTTCGGTGTGCTAGCCTTTGAAAATTTCACGATTTTAAATTTTAGATAAATTTGGTAAAATCAGGTTTTTTTTATGACCTTTAGCTTTATAAAATTTTAAGATTTTGAATTTTTCATAAATGCGATAAAATGAGGATTTTTTGGTGGCCATTCCAAATTTAACAATTTTGAGTTTTTCATGAAATTTGTAAAATCATAGATTTTCAGTTAGTTATAACTTTTAAAAATTTCATGATTTTGAGTTTTTCACAAAATTAGAAATTTGGTATTTTCGATGAACTATAATCTTTAATAATACGATAATTTTGAGTTTTTCATAAAAGTGACGAAATATGTCTTTTAAGTGAGCTATGTCCTTTAAAAATTTCATAATTTTAAGTTTTTCATAGAAGTGACAAAATCGGGTATTTTTTGGTGAGGTACCTTTCAAAATTTTACGATTTTGAGTTCCCATAAAATTAGCAAAATCAGGTACTTTCGATGAGCCAAAACTTTCAAAATTCTATGATTTTTGTTTTTCATAAAATGATGAAATCGTGCTTTTTTCAGTGAGTTAACCTTTAAAAATTTCACGATTTTTTTATTTAAAAAATCATGTATTTTCGGATCGTTATGTAACCTTTAAAAAAAATTCGATTTTGAGTTGTTCATGAAAGTAAAACAATTGGATATTTTTTATGAGCTACAACCTTTAAAAATTTCACAATTTTTAATTTTTCATAAAATTTGAGAAATTATGTATTTTTCGTGAGCTATAACTTTTAAAATTTCACGATTTTGAGTTTTTCATTGAAGGGGGAAAATCAGACTTTTTCGATGAGTTATAGTCTTTAAAAATTTCACATGTTTGAATTTTTCGTAAAAACAACAAAATCGGGCTTTTTTTTTTGGTTTATTATTATCACGACCCGTCCCGGACACCCGTCATCTTGGGGCCGACGTGACGACAACACGACATAACTTGAACGCCAAACCAACACACAAAACAACAAAGTACATACTAACTCTATAGCACCAAAATATAAATATCCATATACAAAAAAATATCTACTATGGGGACATACCCATCCCCAAATATAGGAACAACCAAAAATAAAATAAAAAATACCATGAATCTATTACAGATTCACCCCAGACAGCTCAACTCAAAACTTACACCCAACTCCATCGTAGGACTCTATCTAGCGCCAATAGGGGACCGACTCCTAACTGTTCCACCTGCAAGTGTACTGCATTCTTAGTAAAAATTATTTTCTACATAATAATAATAATACAATATTTAAATGGATCAAGGATAAATATATAAACACCACACAGTTGGTAAAATTTTCAGTATATAAGCAGTGAAAATAAAGCGATATAAATAAGTTTCATTCAAACCCACCCAGTATAAAATCATACCAATCACCATAATAAATAATATATCACCCAATATAAGTAAAATACCACATCTCAAACACACATCTCAACCCCATACCCACCGGCTAAGCCATAATGATCGTTTTAACCTCACGATCGGGAGTTGCAATGGTACTGTAACCATCCGTAGGAAATGTCTTCCTAGCGGACCTAACTGCGCAGATCACCGCCTACCGGACGTCTGCGGAGGCCATAATATAAATCACCACATAATATCGATCACCAAATATAAATCATCACCTGCCGGACCACCTTCTAGACATGACATAATATAAATCACCACCTGCCGGACCACCCTCCGGACATGACATAAACTATAGCATAGTCAACTCAATAATATCATCATCAAATCACAAATCAATATCCATCTACCGGACCACCCTCCGGACATACTGTCACAATCCGTCCCGGACTCCCATCTTCCCGAGGCAGGCGTGACTACGGCATGACATCACCAAAATTACAAACAACCTATTTGATAATTACGACAATATACATCCGCTGTATAATACAAATACTTATTATAGGGGTGCACCCGGCCCGAAGTTTTTTTTCTTAAAAGTATTTTTCCCTGAACCCTCTTAGATTCGCCTCTGACAGTTCCTCTTAATCATCCACAAGACCCCATCACATAACTCTACTTAGTGCCAGTAGGGGACCGACTCCTAGCTGTTGTACCTGCGAGTGTACTGCCTTCTTAGTAAAACATTTTCGAAAATATTAATACTTTCTAAATATTTCCACAATCTAGTATGAATCAAGTATAAGTATATAAGTACTGACAATAAAGCAATATAGATAAGTTCCATCTAGTATAAAATCCTACCTATCATTATAATAAATAATATCAAATCAACCAATATATGTGAAACACCACATCCTAAGCACCAATCTCAAACACATAACTCCAACACACACACACTGACCAGTCCTAGTGATCGTTTTAACCTCACGATCGGGAGTTGCAACGGTACCGTAACATTCATAGGAATGCCTTCCTACAAAATATCCACACCTCCTTTTGGGGAGAAATACAATCCACACCCCTTACGGGGAGAAATATAATCCACACCCCTTCCGGGGAGAAATATAATCCACACCCCTTTCGAGGAGAACAACCATGACATCGTCAAAATCAAATACAATATCATCGAATCGCAACTCAATAAATATCACTTATTCAAAATTGTCAAACCACCACGTCTACCACTTTTCTAAACCTAGCTTTTAAATTCAAAAATCATATTTTATATCTCTTTTAAAGAAAACGTCTGATTTTATCAAAACTATTTCCCATCCTTTATTTTTAGAAAATCAGGCATTTTTTAGAAAAATAGATATTTCTTATTCTCTTTTTAAAACCACTGTCTAATTCCACCAAATCTAGCGGAAATTCATTTTCGGCTTTTTTTTTTAAATCCATCGAAGTCCAGTTTACTACCTTATTCAAATTGTGCTTGATCCATATCATTTATAGTTTAAATATTCACATATTTCATCATATATATTCGTAAAAAAATAGTTTGGTAAGAAGACAGTACACTCACCTCAATATCCGTTTGCAAAACTGACACTGACCGCACTTTATCTGGACGCCAACGCCTGTGAACCTAATAGTGACAGATTCTAAATTAATATCTTATCGGAAACATCCTAATCATGCAATGCGGACCCTATATTCCGAATCGTTACTAATTTTATGTACTACACACTTAAAATTAATTAATCGTCACGAAATTATTATGATTTTAGGATTTGTAACACTAAATAAAATTTAATTTAACGAGAATTAATAGTCGATTGGAGTTTCACCTGTTTTCGAACCGTTTGGCGACCATGAGATGAGTTTTGGATTCTTCTGGGGTGGTTTCTGCAATTCCCCCTTTTTTTTTTTTTTTTCCTTTTCTTTTCTTTCTTTTTTTTTTTTTTTTTTTTTTCTTTTCTTCTTCTTCGTTTCTGCGTCCGGTCCTTCGTTTATGCGTCTGGTCCGATCCTCCCTCAGTCGCCAACAAAGAACTCCGATCACGTCTCCCTCCTTTACCCTTCTGCCGGCCGGTCGAACGACCCTACACCTACACTACGGTGAACGAGATACCACCAGAAAATTCTGGCAACACATACCCACGACGGAGCCGAGCCGACGACGCTGAACGAACCACACTCCCGTCGTCACCGGTTCGAACGCACACCCATATCACAACGATCCACCACCTCCACCCACACAGCCAACCAACCACCCGGAGCTGATCACCCATCAACAGATAGCCCACACCGCCGGACCGAACTCCTTTCTCTCTCTACCCACTCCGGCGACTTACCTACAACCGGAACCACCCACACACACTTCCATAGCAGTAGAACACACCCACACCTACTTATTCCATTTTCAGAAAACACACACACTACCCACCTGTTTCATTTTCAGAAAACGCACGGCCGGTCACCGTCGACGACTCACGTACCGCAGCAACGGCCACGCTGGACAGAGCACAAACCAACACACCCACCATCTTCCGGAGGAACACGGCTGTGGCGATGATCACACGCCCCCTCACGCCGGTCGTCCGAACACTACCCCCGATCCCCTCTCTCTCTCTTCTGTTTTTTTCCTAGATTTTTTTCCTTTTGAGATCCCTTCCATCATGATATGCATGAACCAATATATATATGCATGAATTAGTGGTTGGAGGCTTAATTTCCTGTTGCCATGTCGCTACTTGTTTTCTTTGGTTGTCCCCCGGCAGATCTCAGATCATCCCCCGAGGAATATGTGGGTATATATATATATATATAAAATCTTTTATGGTTAATTACTCTTTTGTCCCCTTAATTTCTTAAAACCTTCTTTTTAGTCCAAATCTTTCACATTTAAGATTTTCTGAATTACAATTTCACCCCGGAAAGTTTCAATTCAAAAGTTACATGCCAATCTTAGATAGAATGTTTTCAAATTTTGAAATTTGACCCCTCAACTTTTTAATTTGAATCCTAATTGACCCGATTTCACCCCGAATTTTTTCAATTATTCTGAAATGCAACTAAAATGACGTACGTGCTACAATTGAGGTCTTACACATACCATAATATAAATCACCACCTCATCAATATCGTCAAAATCACCAACGTCCACCTATTTTTGCAAAACTAACTTTTAAATCCGAAAATCATATTTTTCACTTTTGATTGAAAACCGTCTAATTTTAACAGAACCATTTTTTTCCCTTTATATTTTTATGAAAACCAAATATTTTTTATCCTCTTTTGAAACCACCAAATTCAACAAAACTCATTTTTTAACTTTATTTTAAAACCACCATATTTTAGCGAAAATCCATTTCCACCAACTCACTCAAAATCCAACGGAAATTATTTTAAATCCTTCTTTTTAGAAACCAATACAATTCTCAAAAAGATCGTTTTACCAACTCACTTTAAAAACCTGCTTGATCCATAATATTTTTGAAATCATCTAATTTAAATACAATCATTTTCCATCATATATATATATAAAGAATTATTTAGTAAGAAGACAGTACACTCACTTGATATTCCGCTCTCAAAAGCTCCACCAACTATCCGCTACCGAACTTCCGATAATTGTGAACCTATTTGTAATAGAACCTAAATTAATATTTTATGTAGAAATAATCTAACCATGCTATGAAATCCTCATTTCTGTAATTTTCTATTCCCGGCGTTTTCTTTTGGAATATTTTCATTTAATTAACATCGTTTCGTTACGGTTTACTATATAAACTTTGTTCATATAAACGGTCTCATTATTTGTTTTTCATCATTTCGACAATTTCGACGCTAGTAATTAATTTAACAAATTATGAAATTTTAACGAGAAACGTTACCCGCTCCAAATCGGTTTTTGATCTCCTCGCGAAGTCTTTAATTTTTGCTTATTGCTGCCCACCGCCTAAGCGAAACGGCCACCGCCTAGGCGAACTCGTGCAATTTTAGTTCCTGAAGTTCCACCGCCTAGGCGAAACCGTCACCGCCTAAGCGGACGATCGTCTTCCTCTTTGTTCTATTTTGGGTTTCTCAGCCGCCACTCTCTCTTTCTCTCACCTTACCAACTCAACTCCGACAACCATATCACCAATGGCCCATACACATCCACAACACACACGAACCTCACCGTCACAGCACACACAACACACACAAGGACCTCACAAATACCCCCATGCACCGTCAGACGAACAACACCGTCGACGACACCCTCTCTCTCTACTCCGACGGCTCACCTCCGACCTAAACAACACACACCCATATAGTAGTTGGACACCTACAAAATACCTAGAGTACACAAACCCACACAATCGCCGACCACTGGACACTCACCAACGAACCCACATTCACTTCTCTCTCTTCCCTGTTTTTCGACCACCCACACACACACACAGCATACCCACATACACACATACTGCTCACACACATACATACACAACAATACACACACGACACACACGACGATAAACGAAAATAGAACACATACACACCCACTTACCAGAGACAAGGCAACCACACCGCAAGCCCACTGTCGGCGACTCTTCTCCCTCTTCCTTCTCTTCATTTTTCTCTCTTCCTTCTCTTCTTTTTTCTCTCTTCGGTTCCGGACCCCTCTTCCTGTTTTATCTTTGTGTGTGTATATATATACACATACACATAAAAAATATACATGTGCTCACTGGCCGGACAAGACCATGCCTCCCCCTTATCACTTCACCAACTCCCATTCTCTCTCTCTCTCTCTCTCTCTCTATATATATATATATATGAAAACATTTTTGTAATATTACACAAACCTCCTCTTATATTATGTTGGGGTAGCAATTAAATCCAATCTATATTTTAATGTTTATACAAAATCCCAATACAACCTCCTAAAATTTTAATTCATATAATAAATATAAAAAATCTACTTCGGTAATTTTTTTTGAAATATTTAAAACGCGACTTGAATTTTATGTAGGTCAAAAGTCAGGGTCTTACAACTATAGTCTTTTCAAATTTTACGATTTTTAGTTTTTCATCAAAAAATTTAAATCAAGTTTTTTTGGTGAGCTACTTCTTTTAAAATTTCATGATTTTGAGTTTTTCCATAAAATTAGGGAAATTAGGTATTTTTGGTGAGCCTTTTAAAATTTCACAGCCTTTTAAAATTTTACAATTTTGAATTTTTAATAAAAGTGACGAAATCAGGTCTTTTCAGTTAGCTATAACCTTTCGAAAATTAACGATTAAGAGTTTTTCATAAAATTTGCAAAATCGTGTATTTTCAATGAGCTATATAGCTTTTAAATTTTTTTTACCATTTTAAGTTTTTCATAAAAGTAACCAAATTGGATTTTTTCGGTAAACTATAATTTTTCAAAATTTTATGATTTTACATTTTGTATAAAAGTGACAAAATCGTGTTTTTTGGGTAAGTTATAACCTTTAAAAATTTCATAAATTTGAAATTTTCATAAAATTGACATGATTGAACTTTTTCGATGAGTTATGTTGAAAATTTATGATTTTGAATGTGTCAAAAAATTGAACAAATCGTGTATTTTCTGTGAGCTATAGTTTTTTAAATTGGATTTTTTTATTTTTTTTTTTGTAAAAGTTACGAAATCGGGCTTTTTCTTTGAAATTTTACGATTTAGAGTTTTCTATAAAATTAGGGAAATTAGGTATTTTTTAGAACAATAGGCTTTAAAAATTTCATGATTTTGAGCTTTTTATAAAAATGACAAAAATGCGATTTTACGGTAAGTTGTATCATTTCAAAATTTCATGATTTTGAAATTTTCACAAAATTGACGAAATCGGGAGTGGGCATCTTTCAAAAGTTTATAATTTTGAGTTTTTCATAGAATTAACTAAATCAAGTATTTTTCGGTAAGATATATCCTTTAAAAATTTTACGATTTGAGTTTTTCATAAAATTTACAAATCGTGTACTTTCGGTGAGTTATATATCAAACTTTTTCAGTGAGTTATAACTTTTCAAAATTTAATGATTGAATTTTTTCATAAATTTGCAAAAATATTTATTTGGCGAGTTATATCCTTTAGAAATTTCGCGATTTTGAGTTTTTCAAAAAATGATAAAATTGGGCTTATTCGGTATAGCCTTTTAAAATTTCACGATTTTGAATTTTCTATAATTAGCAAAATCGAATATTGTTAGGTGAGCTGTAACCTTTCAAAATTCTACGATTTTGCGTTTTTCAAGAAAATGACTAAATCATACTTTTTCGGTGAGCTATAGTCTTTAAAAATTTCACGATTTTGAGTTTTATAAAATTTAAAAAATCAAGTATTTTCGGTACATTATATATCCTTTTGAATTTTTTCGGTTTTGAGTTGTTCATAGAAGTGAAATAATTGACGAAATCATGTATTTTTGGTGAGCAACCTTTCAAAATTTTACGTTTTTTTGTTTTTCTTAAAAGTGATTAAATCAAGTTTTTTCAGTGAAGTATAACCTTTAAAAATTGCAAAACTTGGAGATTTTCATAAAAGCGACGAAATTGGGTTTTTTCGGTGTACTAAAGCTTGTCCAAATTTTATGATTTTCAATTTTTCATAAAACTTGTGAAATTAGGTATTTTTTGTGAGCTACAATCCTTCAAAATTTCACGATTTTAAGTTTTTCATAAAATTGACGAAATCAAATATTCTTGTTAATCTATAATCTTTCAAAATTTAACGATTTTGACTTTTTCATAAAATTAAAATCAAATATTCTCAATAAGGTATAATTTTTCAAAATTTTACGATTTTGCGTTTTTAAAAAAAGTGACGAAATTGGACTTTTTCGATGAGCTATAATCTTTAGAACATTTACAATTTTTGAGTTTTTATAAAATTAGTAAAATCATGTATTTTTGGTGCATTATATAGCCTTTCAAAAATTTTTAATTTTGATTTTTTTCATAAAAATGACACAACTTGGTCTTTTATAATTTTCATAAAAGTTATATAACTTATCGAAATTTCATTTTGCCAATTTTATTGAAAAGAGGATTTTATTATTTAGTCATTTGTTAAGTAGGTGTTTGGGATTCAGACTTAGGGACCACTTTTTTTCATCCATAAAATGTTAAGAAAAAAATCCTTACATTTTGCCCATTCTGTTTAGTAATATTTACGAATATGTCATTTTATCCTATGCAACAAGACAAAAATGGACAAACAGTAAATTAATGTTAACGTAATTATTTAGATACTATATTACAAAAATATATTTGAATTCACGTTAACGTTGTTGAATCCATATATTTTTTTTTTGTACGTTAACGTTAACTCATTTTTCATATTTTTAAAAATTATTCACGTTAACGTTAACAGTGAGTTAACGTTAATGTAATTATTTAGACACTATATTACAAAAATACATTTTGAATTCACGTTAACGTTGTTGAATCCATGTTTTTTTTGGCACATTAACGCTAACGCATTTTCATATTTTTAAAAATCATTCACGTTAACGCTAACAGTTAGTTAACGTTAATGTAATTATTCAGGCACTATATTACAAAAATACATTATGAATTCACGTTAATGTTGTTGAATTCATGTGTTTTTTTTTTTTTTTTGCATGTTAACCTTAACGCATTTTTTATATTTTTAAAAATCATTCACGTTAAGAGTGAGTTAATGTTAACGTAATTATTCAGACACTATATTACAAAAATATATTTTGAATTCATGTTAACGTAATTGAATCCATGTTTTATTTTTACACGTTAACGTTAACGCATTTTTCATATTTTTTTAACGTCAACGTATTTTTCAAAAAAAAAAATTATGTGTTTCACGTTGCCATATATATCCTCATCTGTTTGTGTGCGTTTAATGTTATCGCATTTTTTGTCATCAAGCTATGGGTTTTAACGTTAATGTATTTTCTTTTTGTAGGTTTTGTAAGTTAACGTATTTTACTTGAATATTTACATTAACGTCCTATCATATGTTTTATCTTGTGCGCGTTAACGTTAACTACCATATGTGGGTATTTATTCTTTTAAGCTGAATGTGTGTTTGGGTTGAATTTGTGATAATGTTAATATACATTTTTTCTAGGAGTCTCATGTGTTAACATTAATGCATTCATATCTTTGCATTTGACGTTCTTTTTTGTATATTGACTTTTTTTTTTTCATGTTAACGCATTTCTCCCATTTTAATTTGTGTGTTACGTTAACGTTAACTCATTATACCTCATCTACTAATGTTAACGTAAAAATAAACACTCCCACCTCTACCACCAATCATATCCCCCACCATAAAAAAAACAGATCCCAAAAAACATATGCCAAACACAAACACTAAAAAAAAAAAAAATCAAACAAATGTCAAAACTCTTTTGTAAAATCAAACAAATGTCAAAACTCTTTTGTGTTAAATATTAACAAATTCATGTTGTCTAAAAAAAACACATTGACGTTAACGTTGATGCAAACTTTTTTGGAGTTTCGTTAACGCATTCAAGCTTTGTGACCCATCACCCACAAACCTTATTCCTCTTCCACCGCCAAACAACACCGCCGAATCGAACATCAACACCGCCGAAGAACACCACTAAACCCACAAACCTTGCCTTCTTTCTCTTTGAGAAAGTTTACATTTTCTCCGAGATCAGAGGAAGCTGGATACATTTGGATTCGTCCTCGTGTCTCCTCTACCTCTCCATTTTCTTCACTCATTTTTTCTTGATTCTCTCTGCAAATATAGTTTTCTTTTGTGGGTATCGATTTGGATCAGTTTTAAGTTCTGAAGGAAAGAGAAGAGTCTAGAGAGAGAAACAAAGGGGTTTGAGTTAGTGGGTGGGTGGGTGATTTGTATAGTGAAAGGAGTTTTATTTAAATTTTCATGGGGGTTTTCTTGATAGTGGTGGCGGTGCCAGAATCGTTGCCGATATACCTTTTAGCAACAGCAACCACGACGACAACCTCATGCCGATTGGCGTCGTCGCTCCGCCGAGGCTCGTCTCTCAATCACTCTCCAAGCCCATGTTCTACACTCCTGGCCTCTCTCTCGCTCTTGTACTTTCTCTCTCTCACTCTAACCGATTTCTTCGAACTGATCTAATATCTCTTCCTCTCCCTCTCTCTGATATGTGATTTTTGGGTAAATTTGAAGCAGCAAACCGGCATGGAGGGGCAAGGCGAGATGGCGAGAATGGCGGAACATTTCGATCAGCCGAGTAATGGGTTGAGAAGAAGCAGAGATGAAGAGCACGAGAGCAGATACGGCAGAGATAACATGACGGCGCCTTCGGCGACGATCTTGATGCTGCCAACAAGCCTCCGAGGAAGAAGAGATACCACCTCTCACACACACACAGTGTGAGTGGAAAACACTGTTGGTCGGACAAAGACAGTGGGTAGAAGAGAGAGAGATGTGTTAGAGTAAGAGAGAGAAATGTGTTAGAGTGAGTGGGACGAGTTTGGACTTCTTGATATCTATAGAGAGATGTTAGAGTTAGAGTTAGAGTTAGAGTGCGAGTTAACTTAAGTGTGAAAATAGGGTATATGCGTCATTTTATGTTTTATTTTGTCTATCCAAAAATTAAAAATTTAATTATAATCTAAATTATGAATGGACATTTGAAAAATATTTTTTTTTTCAATGGTCTCTCTAATATGGATTAAATAATAAAAAACTCATGAAATTATTGAATTTTATAAAATATTATTGTATTAAATGGGAAAAGAGGGTTGTAAAATTTAGGATCCATGGTTAAAAAATTTATATTTTAATATAATATAGAGGTTGAAGATATGAAAATAACTATTCTTATTATTCGAAATTATATTTTATTGTTAATTTTAAAAACAAAAATTAAAGGTAAAAATTATTATTTAAAAAAAAAAAATAAAAAAATCTTCAAGTAATAAGGTACTTAAGAAAATTACAAAGTAGTGCATAAAATATTCAAATTGCTTAAATAATAATGGGATAATTGATAATTAGTCCTAAATAGAGGGTGTAATACGTTATTAGTCCCATTTAATATATAAGTTTTGATTTAATCTTTTAGATTAGTTTTTGCTCACATGTTAATCCCGAATATGTTCAATAATAATTACATGTATTTATATAATATTAGTTATATGTTACAAATTATATATAACTGTATTACATATACTTGTGTATTATTTATTGTATCTAATAAATATTTTAACATTTGTGTATTATTTATTGTATCTAATAAATATTTTATTTAAATGTTAAATATATGTAATCATGGGAGTGTGTATTGAGTCTTCCTTTTTCTTTTTCTTTTTCTTTTTTTTTTTTTTTTTTATTTATGCGAGATTAGAGAACACAAGTTGTATGAGAATTTTTTAAAATTAAAGAATAAAATAAAAAAATTGTCACAGGACACTAATTAAAGGCATGAATGTTTAATCCAATAACAAAAGGACACTAATTAAAGGCATGTATGAAGGTAGGCTTGAAGTGGCAGGCAACAACTGCTGGTTGTTGTTGATTCCGCCAACTCTAAAACCCCAACAGCCATGTCTTTATATATGTGTGTGTGTATATCCTCCTACTGAATTCTTATTTTCCGTCAATCCGTTTTCGTAATCATATCCGCCGTCGATGGATTCGCCTGCCCCCGACGGCGATGTCTCCATCAACGATACCCTCGGAGAGGACGAGCTTCGTGCCATACTGGGGAAGCTGGAGAGCGACAAGGACAAGCAGGTGTTCGGATTGGTGTGCAAGCGGTGGCTTTACTTGCAGAGCATCGATAGGAGGAAGCTCTGCGCCCGCGCCGGGACCCACATGCTCCGCAGGATGGCGGCGCGATTCACTCGCCTCCACGATCTCGATCTCTCCCAATCGGTTTCTCGCTCCTTCTACCCCGGTCTCGCCGACTCCGATCTCTCCGTAGTCGCCTCTGCTTTCACTTGCCTGCGCGTCCTCAATCTTCAGAATTGTAAAGGTCAATTTCCACCTCCAACTTTTAACCCTTTTTCCCCCTCCTATTTTTGAATTTTTTTTCCTGCCATTGGTCTGCAATATTTGAGAAACTTCGGAGTTAAACAACGGAACCTCCTCTTTGAGATGCTTATATTTGTAATTGGACGATTCTGCAGGCATAACGGATGCTGGAATGGCTTCAATCGGACGTGGTCTTTCTTCTTTGCAGTCTTTAGACGTATCTTACTGCAGAAAGCTAACTGACAAGGGGTTATCAGCCATGGCTGAGGGTTGCCATGACCTAAGAAACTTACATCTTGCTGGCTGCAGATTTATCACCGATGCATTACTAAAATCTCTTTCCAAGAATTGTCATAATCTGGAAGAATTAGGTTTACAAGGGTGCACCAACATTACCGACTCTGGGCTCACTGTACTTGTCGATGGTTGTCGAAAAATAAAACATTTAGACATCAACAAGTGCATCAATGTTGGAGATACTGGTATATCCCAAGTATGCAGGGCTTGTTCATCTTCCCTCAATACATTAAAGTTGCTGGATTGCTATAGAGTTGGAGACGAATCCGTATTATCATTGGCCAAATTCTGTGATAATCTTGAGACACTCGTAATTGGTGGTTGTAGGCATATCTCCGGCGAATCCATGAAGTCGTTGGCTGCTGCCTGCAATCTCAATCTCAAGAAACTGCGTATGGATTGGTGCTTAAATGTATCGGATTCTTCACTGAACTGCATCCTCTCCAAATGCATAAACCTCGAGGTTCTTGACATTGGGTGTTGCGAGGAGGTGACTGATGCTGCTTTTCAGGGACTAGTTAGTGAGGGAAACAACAAGTTGGCTTTGAAGATTTTAAAATTGAGTAACTGCCCGAAGATCACTGTGGGAGGGATTGGGGTGCTGTTGGATTCGTTCAAGCGTCTGGAATATCTTGATGTGAGGTCATGCCCTCATATTACCAAAGTAGATTGCGATGTAGCTGGATTGCAGTTTCCAGAATCATGTAGAGTGAATTTCACCGGGAATCTAGCAGAACCTGATATCTTACTCTAAATAAGATAAAAAGAATGGAAAAGCCTGGAAAACAGATCATATTGTTTTCATGAATTGTTTGAGTGAGAATTACTTGTTAATAGTCATTGGCTTGCCTCGTATTTGTATATTATACATATATTTTATGTTCTCATTTTTCTTGTTTCTTTTTTTCGATTCCGGAATTGGAACATGAATTTGTATTGTCTAGATGCTGAGTTGAGATATTGGAGTAACAGTCATGAAGTTTCGGTCATGATTAAATTTGCAGTCTTTTTTACTGATCCTATGGCTTGCAAAAGTAGTTGGATTTAAAAGAACTACATGGAATGCATCTGGAGTAGATCAATCAAGGGCCGTTACCTCTGTTGAGGTAAAAATTGAAATTGCCTGCACGACTATGCTTCTTCCAATTGTGTGGAATAAAGCCTAAAAAGGTTAAAATTTCAAACTAGAATCTGAATTTAAAATGTATGGGAACTTCTCAAGTGAAGGAAACAAGAACTGATTCATACCTTATTTGGGGGGATGGTATGTTATGTTGTTTCTTTGATTTTACAGCCCCCAAGGTAGGTCATGACTTCGCGAGTTACGGAAGTATTGCAGAGTGACGAGATGCCATGTTTATGCATGCACAATCCAAGTGGTCGAGCAAAGATTAGGCCGTTGCTTTCATGCTTTCAATGTGCAATACAAAAAAAATCACATGGTGTATTCGGTAGGCTTTGTTTGCTGTTTTTCCCTGTTCGCTCATTTTGTTGTTGTTCCTCAATTTTTATATGATGACCATCCATGGATTAACGTCTCCTAGCATTTTTTTTCCCTGGCTTCAGATTCTTTAGCAAATTATATTAGTATCACTTCGAATGATGGTATTACTTTCTGCATTTCGCAAGTGGTGGAAAGCAGATTAGGGTTCAATACTAGGCTGATTGTCAGCCTCTTTTATGCATAGTTATTCCATTCAAACAGCACTTTAACACCAAATAAAAGGGGAAAACAAGCACGGACATCCTCTTTTGAATCAATATATATTTTCACAGCCTAAGTAACTTCTGCACAATTAGCAGACAGATAATTAACGGTATGTATAATTTTCTTCACAAAAAAAGTACATGTTCATAAGCTGTGGAGAGCAAGAAATTCTCCTTCAGGATCATTTGTGATCCTGCTTCTGTTTAACTCATTGAACTCTGAGAGATTGCCTGGTGTAAATATTTCAATGTTTTCTTATGATTTAGGACACCCATGAACCAGAACTCGAAATTATCTGCAGTCACTACTTGTATGTACTTCCTAGATGGTTTCTTCACATTTTCGCTCTCAATTGCTGTCTTTATCTTTCTTAAAGGGATCATAACCTGCGTACATTAACCAAAATAAAAAACTTGTTAGATATTGCTTGAGATTTTAGTGATGGGTTTTACACCAAGTGAGTTGTTGTTACTGTTTTTTTTTTTTTTTGGGTACCTTGTAATGGGTTCTGAACAGCTCTCCTGTTGGAGAAGACAATTTGATGCATCTCTCGCTGCAAAAAGTGATTTTATCGGTTGATATAAAGAGTATGCCTGCTATTGGACCGGCTGTTGTGGATAAATAGCATTGAGAAGCCTTCAACAGCTCTTCTCCTTCTCTGGTATCAAATTTTTGCTGGAACACTTTGTCCACACCTCCTAGTTGAAGAATCTTTGCCCCCAAGCTCAACTTCCCTCTTACTGTTTCCGTTATCTTAGCCCCTAGTCTCACTGCACTTGTTAAAAAACACAAATTAATTCTTCTGATATATATTTTCTATGATCAAATAATGATTGAAAAATTCATTTTTTGAGGGGGTTATTACCATGCTCTCGGATGCCTCGTGTGAAGCTTTCAACTTTTTCACCAAACGTGTTCATCTTACCCATCACAGAATCTACTTTGCCTGCAATTTTCCATGGAATAGAAATCAGCAAGAGTTCTTCGTGTTTGTTGAAGAATTAAAAAAAAAAAAGGCTGTTTGTGTTTTCTGAGGAAGACTTACACTTTCTGAAGTCCAGCAATTCATCAGAAACTGAAGTTAAATGGTATTGGCTTGCTGGTAGACGTCCTCTACCCACGGAGATAACTGGAAATCCAATTACAGGACACGTTGCCAGGTTCTTCACTATCGACAATTTTTTCTGATTGAATTCCATGATCTTTGATTTCTTCAGAAAACTTGTTATAGAGAGAGAGAGAGAGAGAATTTGTCACTGCTGAGCTGATGAAGGAAGGTAGTGCTGGTTTGTGAGATGGATGAAACTCTCTTTCTAAAAACGTATTTATAGTGATGGAAGTAGAGTTGTTGGATTGTTAGCTTTTAGTTGTATGACTCATCCTGGCCTCATCAACAACAATAAAAAAGGCAGACTTGAGCTTTCTGAGAAATATTTTCCTTTTTCTTTGCAGGAAATTAAAAAAGATTGTGGAAAAAAGGAGAAGATGGAGTGTCTGCTGATGCTGCCTTTAAGAATGAATATTTTAGAACGGTATAGACTCCTCTCCTTTTTTTTTTTTACATGATAATAAAACAATGGTTTAAACCCATTGAGAAATTCTTAGGACCCCTTTGTTTGTTTTACAGTTTGAAAATTTTAAACCAATTTTTTTTTTTTTAAATTTAGTGACAATTTATGGGTTTTTTGTTTTTGAGTGGGTGTGTAAAAATTGATTCTTTTTTTTGACTAATATATTACCCTTTTTTTCCCCTTGAAACTATAATATTTACACCCTTTTTGGGTGTCTGGTCTAAATAAGTAAAATAATATGAAAATTGGGTCAGGTGTTATAATCATTCAACCTTAAAGAAAATAAACATATCTCATGGTTACCTCATTTTCTTATCCTGATGTGTCATTGAAACATTTTGAGCTGGCACACTTGCCTTTTGACGCCACCCAATGTTGCTCCTCATTTTCCAATTTTGAAACATCACCCAAAAAAACGCTATTGCTATTGCATACAAAAAAGCTTTCTTATTGTCTTTTTAATGAACCAACCATCACATTCCTTTTGTCATTATACTATAAATTTAGGCACCTAAATGAGAAAGATCGGGAATATCCGTTTGGCTACAGTTTGAAGAACTTAAACTGCGTTTTAAAAGGATTATCTGCTTGTCTATTTGTTGCAGAATTTAGAGGTTCTAAACAATATTTAAATATATATATATATATATATATATATATATATATATATATATATATATATATATATTTTATAAATTGAACCATTTTTGGGTTTTTGAAAGGAAGGCCAAACAATTGCTAAACGATTTTGGAAAATGGATAGTGTTTACGCTTCTTCGAGTTATTGTAACTTAATAAGTACCTGTTTTGCAGGCCATTTGAAAATATTAAATTGTATTTTAAAATCTAGTAATGACCAAATGGGTTAGTTGAGTAATGGTCAATAGAAGCACACCCCATGGTTTGCGATGATGGGATTAGAAAAATGTAAAGGTGAAAGAACTAAGGAAGGAGGTGATAGGGGTGATTTGATAACTTAATTAATAAGGCAAGGGAAGGGAAGGGAAGAAATGGGTCACATGCAAAGTCTAAAAACAGTTGGGAGGGGGACCTCAAAGATTGCAAAATGCTTATCTGGATAAACCCTACTTTCAAGCAAAATGTACACTTTACTTTGATTCTTCTTCTTCTCACTCATCTTGAGGTGTAAAGTGTTTATGGTGTTGTAGGTCCGACATGGCCATGCCCCCCCATATTCCGCAGTGCTGACCAAACCAGACCACCTTTTTCTCACCAACTGAAACTGAAAGAATCACCAACGCCCCCCATCTTTGAATCTCATATATATATGTATGTTTAGCTCTCTTTTTTTTTCTTTTTCTGTTGGTGTGAAGGAGAATCTCCACATCACTGCTGCGTAAGCCTCCCCCTTCCCCCATATGTATTTGTTATTCTGATTTTTAGGCGATCCAATCAAGCTGAAAAGGGACAATGAAATAAAATTAGCTTTATGATTTTTGTACCATATATATGTATACACATTCAGGTTTCTATTTTCTGTTCTTCTTCTTCTTCTTCTTCTTCTTCTTCTTCTTACTTAATCAAAACACCATATCAATGGCGGTCTGAAAAATCATGAAAACCAGCTTATTTCAGAAACTCAAATCGAGGTTCAATGTGTTCAACAAAGCGGTACTTCTTAATTGCGTTCAAAGACAACATGTATATATATGCGTGTGCGCGCACGGGCGTGTGTGAGTGAGATAGAGAGAGTTGATACACACATGAATTTGGAAGGTGTCTCCTTTTATGATTCTGCCGCCATTGATGTCTTCTGTGTTTTCCGTAGACTGTCCAAAGAGATGAATTTTACTGGACGAGTACTGCAACAGGCACTTTCTATTGGAAAAAGTTGCTGTTACCAGCAAATTAGAGAAAACCCACTTAGAATATTCAAACATTCTCATGGGAAAGCAGGGCACAATGTGTATGCTCGGATGTTTAGTGAAATAACGAAAAAGCAAAAGGTTTCTTTACTGATTTGGCCATATCAGAAACATTTCTTCTCCACCACTGGAACAGACTGACTACTACACATCTCTATATGACACTCAAAAACTAAATACTACTACTACTATAACAATAAATGCATCAATGTTGGAGATACTGGTATTTCCCATGTATCCAGGGCTTGTTCATCTTCCCTCAATACATTAAAGTTGCTGGATTGCTATAGAGTTGGAGACGAATCTGATGAGAGTAAAAACCAACCACCCCCGAATCATTCCACTTAAGCCTTCCACGTGGATCAAGCGTTTAACGTGGCAGGAGGCACCAACAGTGTGAATATTGAAACTTATGCCCTGGTCGGTGCAATCTCCTTGTCGGTCTCCTCAACTCGGTTGATTCAGGCCAACCAATTCTTGAACATAGACGATTATATCCAAAAACCTTCTACATTCAAGAGAGGTCTGACCAGTGATATTCTGGTCAGTACATCTCCTTAGCATCCGTACTCATGTACAAGACGGTTCTCCCTCTGCGTTGGCATGACAGCCCATGGACTTCTCCATAAACACTAAAAAGTCCAGGCTCATGGCTCTAATCCCTTTACGCGCCCTTTTTCTCGACCACGCGCCGTGTTGAAGTCGATAACCGAGCTTAAGGCCCCGAATCTCCCAAGCGCTAATAAGCTTTTCTCCTATAAAAGCGAAGGTGAACAATGTTGAAAAAGGTACTGCTTTTAGAATATTCAAAGCATTTACATAATTCCTCCCCCCAAGCTCTTACTCTCACGCCGGAGGGGTTTCGCCGGGCACAATCCCGGTGGGTCCTGTGTAGGTACACGCTTGGAGCTCAGGCCGGACAACGCACAAATCAGCTCAGTCAAGTAAAGATTCAAGGATGAGGAATCAAGGAATTCTCCTTCACAGAAAACAATCTCCAGATCACCAACAACAATCCACTTGGACTCTTATCAGACCAACTGCGGGTGTTGGTCATTTTTCAGCACCCACAGAATCCATATTATCATTGGCCAAATTCTGTGATAATCTTGAGACACTCATAATTGGTGGTTGTTGGGATATCTCCGATGAATCCATGAAGTCATTGGCTGCTGCCTGCAATCACAATCTTGAGAAACTGCGTATGGATTGGTGGTTAATTGTGTCGGATTCTTCACTGAACTGCATCCTCTCCAAGTTCTTAATCCTCGAGGTTCTTGACATTGGGTTTTGCGAGGAGGCGACTGATGCTGCTTTTCTGGGACTAGTTAGTGAAGGAAACAACAAGTTGGCTTTGAAGATTTTGAAATTGAGTAACTGCCCGAAGATCACTGTGGGAGGGATTGGGATGCTGTTGGATTAGTTCAAGTGTCTAGAATATCTTGATGTGAGGTCATGCCCTCATATTACCAAAGTAGATTGCGATGTAGCAGTTTCCCGAATCGTGTAGAGTGAATTTCTCTGGGAATCTAGCTGAGCTTCATATCTTACTCTAAAATAAGATAAAAAGAATGGAAAAGCCTGGAAAACGGGTCATTTTGTTTTCACGAATCGTTTGAGTGAGAATTACTTGTTAATAGTCATTGGCTTGCCTCATATTTGTATATTATGCATATATTTTATGTCCTCATTTTTCTTGTTTCTTATTTTTTCCCCCCTTTTCGGATCTGGAACTGGAACATGAATTTGTATTATCTAGATGTTGAGTTGGGATACTGGAGTAACAGTTATGAAGTTTCGGTCATGATTAAATTTGCATTCTGTTTTACCAATCCTATGGTTTGCAAAAGTTGTTGGATTTAAAAGAACTACATGGAATGCATCTAGAGTTGATCAATCAAGAGCCGTTACCTCTATTGAGCAAAAAATTGAAATTGCCTGCACGAATATGCAATCGTGTGGAAAAAAGCCTAAAAACTTAAAATTTCTACTAGAAACCCGAATTTAAAATGTATGAGAGCTTCTCGGTCAAACTAAAGGAAACAAGAACTGATTCATCCCTTATTTGAGGGGATGGTTTGTTATGTTGTTTGTTTGATTTTGCAGGCCCCAAGGTAGGTCATGACTTCACGAGTTAAAGAAGTATTGCAGAGTGACGAGATTCCATACTTATGTATGCACAATTGCACACTCAAAGTGGTTGAGCAAAGATTAGGCCGTTGCTTTCATGCTTTCAATGTGCAATACAAAAAAAATCCATACAGTTGGTGTATTAGGTAAGCATTGTTTGCTTTTTTCCCCGTCTGCTCATTTTGTTGTTGTTCATCAATTTTTATATGATGACCCATCTAATGGATTAATGTCTCCTAGCATTTTTTTTCCTTTCCCTGGCTTCAGATGCTTTAGCAAATTATATTAATATCACTTAGAAGGATGGTTTTACTTTCTGCATTTGGCAAGTAGTGGAAAGCAGATTATGGTTCAATACTAGGCTGATTGTCAGTCATTGTTATTCCACTCGAACAGTGCATTAACACCAAATAAAAGTGGAAAACCAGCTTATAAACAAGCAAGAACGTCCTCATTTGAATCAATATATGTTTGCACAGCCTAAGTACCCACTACACAATTATCAGACATAATTTACAGTATGTATAATTTTCTTCACAAAAATAGTACATGTTCATAAGCTGTGGAGAGCAAGAAAATCTCCTTCAGGATCATTTGTGATCCCACTTCTGTTTAACTCATTGAGCTCTGAGAGATTGCCTGGTGTAAATGTTTCAATGTTTTCTTATGACTTAGGACACCCATGAACCAGAACTCGAAATTATCTGCAGTCACTACTTGTATGTACTTCCTTGATGGTTTCTTCACATTTTCACTCTCAATTGCTCTCTTTATCTTTCTTAACGGGATGATAACCTGCATACATTAACCGAAAAAAAACTTGTTAGATATTGCTTGGGATTTTGGTGATGGGTTTTACACAAAGTGAGTTTTTTTTTTTTCTTTTTTCTTTTTTCTTTTTTTACCTTGTAATGGGTTCTGAGCAGCTCTCCTGTTGGAGAAGACAATTTGATGCATCTCTCGCTGCAAAAAGCGATTTTATCGGTTGATATAAAGAGTATGCCTGCTATTGGACCGGCTGTTGTGGATAAATAGCATTGGGAAGCCTTCAGCATCTTCTCTCCTTCTCTGGTACTAAATTTTTGTTTGAACACTTTCGCCACCCCTCCTAATTTAAGAATCTTAGCCCCCAAGCTTAACTTCCCTTTCACTGTTTCCGTTATCTTAGCCCCCAGTCTCACTGCACTTGTTAAAAAACACAAATTAATTCTTCTGATATATAGTTTCTATGATCATAATGATTGAAAATTTCATTTTTTGAGGGGGTTATTACCATGCTCTCGGATGCCTTGTGTGAAGCATTCAACTTTTTCACCAAACGTGTTCATCTTACCCATCACAGAATCTACTTTGCCTGCAATTTTCCATGGAATAGAAATCAGCAAGAGTTCTTCGTGTTTGTGGAAGAATTTTTTAAAAAAAAGGCCGTTTGTGTTTTCTGAGGAAGACTTACACTTTCTGAAGTCGAGCAATTCATCAGAAACAGAAGGAAAATGGTATTGGCTTGCTGGTAGTAGTCCTCTACCCGCAGAGATGACTGGAAATCCAATTACAGGACACCTCGCCAGGTTCTTCACTATCGACGATTTCTTCTGATTGAATTCCATTATCTTCGATTTCTTGATTTTGATTTCTTCTACAAACTTGTTATATATATATATATATATATATATATATATATATATATATATAGAGAGAGAGAGAGAGAGAGAGAGAGAGAATTTGTCACCGCTGATGAAGGAAGGTAGTGCTGGTTTTTGAGAATTTGTGAGATGGATGAAAAACTCTTTCTGAAAACTGTATTTATGGTGATGGAAGTAGAGTTATTGGATTGTTAGCTTTTAGCGTAGTTGTATGACTCATCTTGGCCTCATCAACAACAATAAAAAAGGCAAAGGCTTGAGCTTTCTGAGAAATCTTTTCCTTTTTCTTTGCAGGAAATTAAAAAAGATTGTGGAAAACAGGAGAAGATGGAGTGTCTGTTGATGCCGCCTTTAAGAATGAATTTTTAAGAAAGGTATAGACTCCTCTTCGCCTTTTACATTATAATAAAACAGTGGTTTAAACCAAAAGGATATAGGGTTAAAGAATAATAATATTTTGTATATATTAATTCATACAAAATGAGTGCTATATTTCTAATTATATAACTGTAGGAGTAGGCTAAATTAAGAAATATATTACTCGAATAATAAGTTAATAATGTCTTACAATCAAGATACCATAAATAACAAAACATACAAATAACGTATTTCAACACTTCCCCCTCAAGTTGGGGCGAATATATTGATGAGTCCTAACTTGTCAATAGCTGACTGCATAAGAGATGGTCCTATGGACTTGGTGAACATATCAGCAGCCTGTTTTGAAGATGGAACGAAGGCAGGTATGATGATTCCTGATTGGACTTTCTCACGAATGAAATAGATATCCACCTCGATGTGTTTTGTTCTTTCATGAAGAACTGAAACTGAGGATAACATTATGGCAGATTTGTTGTCACAGAACAACTTAGATGAGTTTTTAACGGGAAGTCCTAACTCGGTTAAAAAGGAACAAAGCCAAAGGACTTCACATGTTCCTTGAGCCATAGCGTTATACTCAGCTTCAGCAGAAGATCGGGAAACAATGGATTGCTTCTTACTCTTCCACGAGATTAGGTGTCTTCCGTTAAAGGTGCACAAATCAGAGGTCGAACGTCTATCGTCCTTCGATCCTGCATAGTCAGCATCTGTAGAGCAGGAGAGTCTCTCCTGTATCCCTGTCAGATAGAAGAGACCCAGACCGGGGCATGTTTTGAGGTACCGAAGGATATGGTAGACAGCATCCAGGTGTGATGTACGTGGTGAGTGCATAAATTGGCTCACAACACTGACAGCATACGTAAGGTCTGACCTTGTATTAGTCAAATAGATGAGGCATCCCACAAGTCGCTGATATACTAATGGATCTGATAATAATTCTCCCGAATCTACTGTTAACTTAAGGTTCGGATCCATGGGAGTAGAGGTTGGTCTACATCCAAGCATTCCAGTGTCTTGAAGAAGATCAAGAGCGTATTTTCGCTAGGATAGAGAGATACCTTTCCGAGACTGAGTAACCTCAATACCGAGAAAGTAGCGGAAATGACCTAAATCCTTGATGTCAAAAATCTGTCCGAGATCTTTCTTTATCTGCTGAATGCCAGGTGCGTCGTCTCCTGTGATAATAATATCATCTACATAGACTGAGATAATGATGCACCGCCCCTGGTGTTGGCAACGGATGAAGCAAGTATGATCTGAGTGACACTGGATAAACCCCATAGTGAGGATGGCTTCGTTGAATCGACGGAACCATGCACGAGGAGATTGCTTAAGTCCATAGAAGGATTTTCGGAGTCAACAAACTTTGCCTGAATACTTCCTCTGAGGTTGAAATCCTAGTGGAGACTCCATATAGATAGTCACAGTCAGGTCACCATTAAGGAATGCATTCTTGACATCCAACTGGTGCAGAGGCCAAGAATGAGATACAGTCAACGAAATAAGAAATCGAACAGTAGTCAACTTAGCAACCGGGGCAAAGGTTGCACCTAAGTCTTTGCCCGGGATTTGTGTGTAGCCCTTAGCAACAAGTCGTGCTTTGTACCGATCAATCGATCCATCAGCCAAATATTTGACACTGAAGACCCACTTACAACCAACCGGCATCTCACCAATCGGCAAGTCAACCAAGTCCCATGTCTGATTTTGCTGTAGGGCATCTATCTCTGCTTGCATAGCGGTAACCCATTTTGGATTCTGGAGGACCTCATGAATGGAGCGAGGAATGACAACCGAATCAATTTGTCCAAGGAAAGAGACATATTGATCTGAGAGATCCTGAAAAAATAAATACTTGGAAATCGGATAATTAGTAGAACATAAAAGAAGGTAGCGGGATGGTGAGCAACGTTCCCGAGTCGGGTAACGACGGGGAACAAGGTCGGAGATAATGGGAGAGGAAGATATACCTGAGTCTGAAGAAGATGTCGGCAGGGGATGTGAGACACGTGGACGACGAGAGTAAACTTGTAAGGGGGCGGGTGAGGGGTCAGGTGGTGGGTGTAATATGGGTGAAGAAGATATATCTAAGACAAGGATAGGACGCGAAAGTAGGGTATGATCCTCGGTAGTGGCTGCCTCAATATGTGGCGAAGGTACAGTACCGAAAAAGTAGGGTACAGTCTCGAGGAACGTAACATCAAGAGAGTGGTAAGTACGATGAGTAACTGGATCGTAGCACCTATATCCTTTGGACATGGTGGAATAGCCGAGAAAGATACACCGAATAGATTTATCATCTAACTTGGTCCGAGTGGGGCTTCGATTTTGGACAAAACATATACAACCAAAGACACAAGGTAAAATAGGAAACAAAGTGCGAGTGGGGTGCAATATATAAAGAGGGGTTTTACCTGTAAGGACATGACTCGGGGTGCGATTAATGAGATAGGCAGCAGTAAGAACTGCCATGAGCCAGAAAGATTTGGGAACATTCATCCCTCGTAAAAGACAACGAACGACAGACATGAGGTGACGGTTCTTACGTTCCGCCACACCATTTTGTTCAAGTGTGTAAGGACAGATAAGTTGTTGAAGGATATCTTGCTTATTAAGCTCAGCTCGAAAGTCATCAGATAAGTATTCTCGACCGTTATCAGACCGGATATTGTACACGACTATTTTGTACTGGATTTTATCATTTGAAGAAAGTGAGTAAAGTAAGTGTAAACCTCTGATTTGTGTTTCATCAGAAAAATCCAAGTACATCGACTATAATTATCTATGAAAGTGACATAGTAACGGTGTTTGGAAACAGCAGTGACAGGAGAAGGCCCCCAAATATCAGAGTGGATAAAATCAAAGGCTTGGAGTGCACGGTGCATGCGAGGAATATAAGAAGTGCGTATGTGTTTAGACAATTCACAGACCACACATTGAAATTTAAAGTCATTACAAACTTTCCTTAGAGAAGGAAACAACCAACATAAATACTGAAAATTCGCATGTCCTAGACGGACATGCCACAAGTTTAAATTTTTTAACGAATAGATAGAAGGATCAAAAACAGGTAAGGTAAAGGTGTGCATACTAGAAGGTGGTACTGGTGGAGATGGAGGATTCCCAAAGTAATAGAGACAATCGTGTTCATATCCCTTACCAAGAATCTTCCTCGAAGTCAAATCCTGCAAGAAGCAACGGTCATGTAAGAAAACAATAGCACAATTAAGATTCTTAGCAAGGCGACTAACAGATAGAAGGTTATAGGCAAATTTAGGGACATAGTAAACAGAATAAAGGGTAATATCGGAAGATAAACATGCACTGCTTTGACAACAAATAGGGATAGAGGTACCATCTACAATGCACACAGATTGATTAACAGGCGAGACAGGGGAAGTAAAGGTAGAAAGGTCACCTGTCATGTGATTGTACCTAAGGCAAGAACAACCGTGGGGTTGGAAGACAATGCCAAATTGATGAACTGAGCCTGAAGCAGGGCAATTTGGGCCTGAATTTGGGAAAGACCTGGGTGAACAGATGGTGGATCTATTGAACCGAGAACGATATTTTCTTTTCCGGATGGCATGGCTACAAGACTGTAATAGTGACACAACAGAAAAATGCTGCTGAAAAGCCAACTTGGTTCCGGAGAAAAGTTCTGCAACTACGATTGTCGTTGACGTTCAAAGAAGTTATCTGATTGAATAGACTTATTGATCAGCCGACTAACTTGCAAATTAGAGAGACAAAGCTTGAAGAAACAGAGAGAGAGTCATGTTGACTTCATCGTGGTCAATACATACCAACGATCAAGCTATTCCCTCGGAACGAAGGAGCCGAAGATGGAGAAAGACACTTCCGTCGCTGAAGGAAGGGATGAGGACCACCATTAAAGGAATTCTACTGGTGCAGGAGCAAAATCATCCCCATATTATTCTTCTGCAAAGTGGAAGAACCTGCAACAAACTTCCTAGTGGTCAATTGACGTCTGGCGAAAAACGCAATCGAGGGTTTGAAGAGAAAACTATCCAGCAAACTGGTGGTTCGATGGTGTAGGGTTTTTGCGAGTTCTTGGTTCGCGATGGAGCAACGGCAGCGGCTAGGGTTTCGCAGGTATGGGTCGTCGTCGACAGCGACGGCAACTAGGGTTTGAAGAGAAAACTATCCAGCAAACTGGTGGTTCGATGGTGTAGGGTTTTTGCAAGTTCTTGGTTCGCGATGGAGCAACGGCAGCGGCTAGGGTTTCGCAGGTATGGGTCGTCGTCGACCGCGACGGCAACTAGGGTTCGCGATCTTGGTTCGCGGTCGGACAGTAGCGGCAGTGTGGTGGTTCGTGACTTTGGTGGTGGTTCACGACAGCTATGGTTAGGGTTTGCGATTTTGGGTTCGCGGCTGTGTGATGGTTCGCGACGACTAGGGTTAGGATTAGGGTGCGATTTGCGACGACTAGGGTTTCGATCGTGGTAGTGGTTCGCAGCTGTGTGGTTCGTGGGTGCTTAGGGTTTGCTGTGGCAGCGGTTTGGTGGTGGCTGAGCAAGGGTTTTGGTAGTTTGGTGGTGGTCTGTCGATGGTTAGGGCTGATGGCAGTGGCGGGTTTCGAAAAACTTGGCTCTCGATATCAAAAAGGATATCGGGTTAAAGAAGAATAATATTTTGTATATATTAATTCACACAAAAATGGGTTCATAACGGCTCCTTGAATATCCTCTGCTAATATGTGGGATTTACAATATTTCATAGTCATCACACCTTTCTCTCCTCCTTATTCACATGTTCTCTCTCTCTCCTCCTAAGTTTTGTCAACACAAGTACGATTTCCATTTCTTCTCTATCATGTAAGGATTGAAAAGAAAAAAAATTAATACACAATGGTGGTGGTGAAGATGGATGAGACGTAGAGAAAAAAAAAAATAGGGAATAACGTGATATGCAAATGCATGCATTCATGGATTTTTTTCCAAATGGTAAGCCCCAAAGGTCACTTTTGTTTTTAATGCTAAATGTAAAGTTGATTTGAGGATTAAGATCTAAAAATGAACTTTTTTATTTTCTTCAATACACATTTGAATTTTTGTTTTTTTTTTTTTTTTTTTTTATCTTTCTGCTTTGTTTTTAAAAAGTATCATTGTGGATTGACAATGACAAGTTTTGAGTGAAAATTAAAAGAAAAACAAGATTTTGAACTATGATGTTTTATTATTTTTATATTTGTGTAGTATAAACTGATTGAGATTTTTAATTTGATTTGTACTTAAATTTTAGTGATAGATTCGAAATGGGTGGATCAAAGAAGAAGAAGTCATGTTTATACTTCATGTTTACGTGAAATGAAAAAATTCTTACATTTATTGACTTTGGTTATTACAAATTTTTCTTCTTAAATTGTTAAGATATTTGACATTTTAATATGATATATATTACTTAATTGTTAATTTTGATTCTTTTTAGAATTATATTTATTTTGTCTTCGTGTTTATGACACACTAGTTTTATGCGGGTCTAGAAAAAATCATATTAGTATATATTTTTTATTTGAATATTACACGTACAACAATTGATTGTTTAATTTTATATTTAATTTATCATATGAAAGTATTAAAAAAAAAAAGTTAATGTTGAAAAATAAAAATAAAATTGTAAGCTAAAAAACAAATAATATTAATCTCTGAAATAATTATTGTTCATTACTCACATTTATTTTTAGAAAATAGTATATAATATGTAAATAATTTCTTAGAGGATTTTTTAAATTTTCTATTTTCTTTAAATAATATTTTTAAAATAAGCTAATAGGTCTCTTTTTATATTGTTTAAAAGTTATATGTAACTAATTGATGAAAAGAGAGAATTTTATTAAATGGTTAGAGAGAGAAAGATTGATGAAAAGATAAAGTTACGTATAATAAGTTATAATGAAAATAATCTTCAATTAAAATATGGATAAATTTATGGATAAATTTCAGTGAAGATTTTAGTTATTGTCATTGAGAAAACTTACAATGATATCACTTGTCACTTAAAAAATATCTCCGATCCTCATTTCTTTTGATATTAAATATAAAATTACATATTTATCCTTGATACTGTATTATTAAAAAATTAATTAAATCCATCTAATAAAAAATTACTCTTATAACTTTCTTAAAAGAATTACAATTTTGGTTCTTAAATTCTGTTTATGTAAATATATTTATAATTTTTTTTTAATAATTTGGGATAAAATGATGGTTGCTACATTTTTTTAAGTATTTAAAAAGTACTTCGTTCTGATTTTTTAGAATTTAAAATTATTATGAGAATTAAAAATTGTTGATTTATGTAATACATTTTCTATTTTAACTTTTTTTTTTTTTTCTTTTTGGAATCAAACGATGATTTTTTGTATTTTTTGATTACTTAAAGAATACTTGTTGTTAAAATTTTTAAATTTAAAATTACTCTAAAATTAAATATTTTTTATCTATAAAATTTAATTACATTTCATATTGTTTAATTTAGTTTTTTTTTTTTTTTTTTTTGAATTATTTGATGAAGTTTTCATATGAGATTTTATTTACTAATACTTTCACTCGGTTAAAAAACATTAGACTTGTGAATTTTCTATTTGTAATTATAATTATTTTTTGAAATTAAAATAATTATAGATTTTAATATTATTATTATTTATTTATTTATTGTGAAATTTCAAAAAAATTTGAAAGAGGCTTATTGATGAAAAAATAAAAATAAAAAAGCATAACAACTTAAGAAGAAATGGTAATAATTAATAAAAAAATGAAAACTCATCAAAAAACTTGAAGGAGTCATTTTCAAACTTCATTGAAAACTTCTCTGTTCTTCCACTTTTATATATTAGTATTAGATTAGATTTCTTTTAATAATAATTTCTTTGTATTGATAGGTATGTGTGACAATGGACTAGATTTAATTTAGTTTCAATAGAAAACAAAAGCAAAATCTTTAAAAAATATAAAAAGAATACTTAAAAATATGAGCTTAGAAAATGAATGAAGGATAATGGAGAATTGTTCTTCTTCAACTCATGGTGTTCCTCATGAGACTTTTTTTTAATTGGGTGAGTTCTGGCATTTATTTATTTCTACTTTCTTTTAATAAATTTATGATTTTTTTAATTTGCGTTTTGAATGCAAATGTTATCTTCAATTGCACTTCTAAAATTTGACATTTATAACAATCAAACCAAATTAAAGCAATTAGTTTATACACTTTCATAAAATATATTAAAAGTAAAATTATAAAATTAATTATATGTCATGTGTAATCCCACATCGCTTGTGTTACTTAATCCTGAGCTATATATAAAGCCAAGGGCAATCTTCTTCTTACAAGGCGTCTTTTGAGAGTGAGTTAGGCCCATTAAAAATTTCTACAAAACCCATTGAGAAATTCTTAGGACCCCTTTGTTTGTTTACAGATTGAAAATTTTAAACCGCATTTTTTTGAAATTTAGTAATACAACGCATGGGTATTTTTTGTGCGTGTAAAAATTGATTCTTTTTTTACTGATATATTACCCTTTTTTTTTCCTTTGAAACTATAATATTTACACCCTTTTTGGGTGTCTGGTCTAAATCAGTAAACTAATATGAAAATTGGGTCAGGTGTTATAATCATTCAACCCTTAAACAATAAACATATCTCATGGTTACCTCATTTTTCTTATCCTGATGCGTCATTGAAACATTTTGAGCTGGCACACTTGCCTTTTGAGGCCACCCAATGTTGCTCTTCTCATTTTCCAATTTTGAAACATCACCAAAAAAGAAGCTATCGCTATTGCATACAAAAAAGCTTTCTTATTGTCTTTTTAATGAACCAACCATCACATTCCTTTAGTCATTTTTACTATAAATTTAAGCACCTAAATGAAAAAGAGCGGGAGTATCCATTTGGCTACAGTTTGAAGACCTTAAACTACAGTCTAAAAGGATTATCTGCTTCTCTCTATATATGTAACTTAAACCATTTTTGGATCTTTTAAAGGAAGGCCAAACAAGAGCTAAACGATTATGGAAAATGGGTAGTGTTTACTTTTCTTCGAGTTATTGTAACTCAATAAGTACCAGTTTGGCAGACTTTGAAAATATTAAATTGAACTAATGACCAAATGGATTAGATAAGTAATGGTCAATATAAGCACACCCCATAGTTGGGATGGGATTAGAAAAATGTAAAGGTGAGAGAACTAAGGAAGGAGTTGATAGGGGTGATTTGATAACTTAATTAATAAGGCAAGGGAAGGGAAGGGAAGAAATGGGTCACATGCAAAGTCAAAAAACAGTTGGGAAGGGGACCTCAAAGATTGCAAAACGCTTATCTGGATAACCCTACTTTCAAGCAAAATGTACACTTTATTTTGATTCGATCTTCTTCTCACTCATCTTGAGGTGTAAAGTATTTATGGTGTTGGTAGGTCAGACATGGCCATGCCCCCCCATATTCCGCAGTGCTGACCAAACAGACCACCTTTTTTATCACCAACTGAAACTGAAAGCATCACCAACGCCCCCCCATCTTTGAATCTCGTAGATGTGTGTGTGTCTTCCTTTTTCTGTCGGTGAGAAGGAGAATCTCCACATCACTGCTGCGTAAGCCTACTCCTTCCCCCATATGTATTTGTTATACTGATTTTTAGGCGATCCAATCAAGCTGAAAAAGGACAACGAAAAAAAATTAGCTTTATGTTTTTTGTGCTATATGTATGTACACAGGTTCAGGCTACAATTTTTCGTTCTTCTTCTTCTTCTGACCTACTCAAAACACCAATTCTTCTTCTTCTGTCTTACCCGAAACACCATATCAATGGCGTTCTGAGAATTCATGAAAGCCAGTTTATTTCAAAAACTCAAGTCGTGGTTCAATGTGTTCAATGAAGGGGTACTTCTTAATTGCATTCAAAGACAACATGTATATATGTGCGCGAGAGAGTTGATATACAAATGAATTTTGCAAGGTGTCTCCTTTTATGATTCTGCCCCCATTGATGTCTTCTGTTTTTCCATAGACTGTCCAAAGATATGAATTTTACTGGACATGTACTGCAACAGGCACTCTCAATTGGAAAAAGTTGCCGTTACCAGCAAATTAGAGAGCCCAGTTAGACAGAATATTCAAACACACTCAAGGGAAAGCATGGCACATTGTGTATGCTCAGATGTTTAGTAAAATAACGAAAAAACAAAAGGGTTCTTTACAGATTTGGCCATATCAGAAACATTTCTTCTCCACCACTGGAACAGACTGACTACTACTACATCTCTATATGACACTCAAAAACTAAATAATAATACTACAACAATGACTACCACCAGTAATAATAAACTAGAGAATGCTTTTCCCTTTCCTACCCTCAATCCTGCAACCTCATGCACAGCAGTCTGTACACATGCATGGCAGTTTCTCATACGGCAGCCACCTTATTTAAATTTTTTTTCTTCTAAATAAGTTTTTTTTTGGGGGGGGAAGATGGATCAAAAGTCTAAATAAGGAACTTTGTGTCTACAAAATAAATAAGAATTTTTTAGTTCCTGCTGCTGCCATAGATGACAAGCAGCAGCAAAGGCAAGGACCCCCAAGATGAAGAATGAGCTATATAGCCTTCCTTGAGCCACCGGTTGAGTGAGGCATTGGGTATGTCATGGGCACAGGGGCTCCTGGAACCACTGAACCATGAACCGGTGCTCTAACACCATATGCCATGTGGACTTGGGGAGGAAGGCTCACTGGTGTCCCAACCGCTGAACCAAGTGGTCCTACCGGTTGGCCTATGGTGGGTGCACCATACAAGCCAAGTCCAGGTGGGGCTGCTTGAGGGTGAGTTTTGTTTGATTTTCCGGAAGAACCTGCTCCTCCTCCTCCTCCTCCTCCTGCTGCTGCTGGTGGTGGTGTGGTGGTGGAACTGCCAGTGATGGGAGGTTGGGGAACTGTAACGTCTCCATTGTTGACATTGGTGATGTCGTGGATGCTGGATCGCCTCCTGTCTTTGTTCATAGAGGTGAGACGAATGAAGTACTTCTGGGCATGGCTCGCCACTTGAGTTGGTGTTCTTGTCACCACAAAGTTTCGAGATATACTCCGCCAGTCTCCTTTCCCGTATTTTTCCAGACCAAGAAGAAATAATCTGTTTGGTTTTGAACCACATACGAAAGAACATGATATAATAGCTTGTTAGCAAATGTACAAGGAGGAGACAAATCATCTAATGCATAGGCTGGAAAATGCAGCGAATTAGATAAGACATGCATGACATGATTTTCTTATTTGTTTTCCATTTTTGTATCAGAAAAGAACATTGTTGTCCACTGAACTAAACAGGTTAAGGGAGTGTCTCTTGTTTAGGAGCCAACTAGAAAGTGCCAACATCAAATATCATAAAAAGGAGATAATAAATGAAACCAACCAGCAAAACTATCTCCTTGAAAAGAAATGGCCTTAGTAAACCATTATAAGTAGCATGTAGGTGCTAGCATAAGTATTAAGATCACAGAAAGCGCCTTAGTAAACCAATGTTTTGTGAGGCAAGGGACTCAGAGTGGAAAAAGCAGTAAATCAGATCATAACCTCAATTATAGCAGAGAAAATATGAAAACCATTATAAGTAGCATGTAGGTGCCATGCATTTTTATTCTGGGGGTAGAAAAAAAGATTATTCGACCCCAAAAAGGAACAAAAAGAAACAAATTACTAGGAACAAACCACCTAACAGTGCAAGAGCACACAATTATACAGACATATATTTGTTTGTTGTGCAAAATGTGTGAGGAGCAGCACTGCAATTATTTCCTTATCATCCTTCTCATATATATGTACATATATTTTAAAAAAGTAAATGTGAAAAACAGCATGTCATAAATCATCTATTCATTTTTTTCTTTCAAATTGCACGAATGTTTCACAAAACCAAGGCTTAGTTCAAGTGGTTGGATGGCTCAAATGACTAATAATAGTATATATCGAATTTGAGGCTTCAACTATAGATTGCCTAATAGGAGAATATATACGAGGAATAAGGTAGCCTCAAAAGTTGAATTCTATAAAGGTATTACACTTCACCACCACCCCCTTTTCAATCTCATGCAGACAGTTCAATTCATTTGAACTGTTATTACTGTAAGCCCACAATGATGAGAAAAGACAAAGTCCTATGAACAAGTCAAGAATTGAATCACAATAGATAAAAAGAGTAAATGGCATCGATTATGTGGCATAATCACATCACATTCTCCTACCGGTAGATATTCACTTTATTAACACCTAGTTCAAATATATTATATTACATGACTGATTAAGTCAAGTCCGAAAGAATTTGGATTAAACCATGATCTCTCCATCTACAGTTCGATGACTGATTATGTAACCGTAAATATTGGATAAAAAACATAGGGAAAAAAATAGGGATCGACCTACAGAACTACCAAATGTAGAGAAGGTATTTGTTCAAGAAAGATAGCACATAAAATGGAAAGTTGATTAAATTTATAATCATTTTCCAAGTGAAGAACCGAGGGATTTGTATAAAACCACACTACACTGAAAGGCTTCTTAAAGTTATGATATTAAAGTGTTGGAATATTTAATATTTACGTTAATGTGTTATTTATTATTTAGCATTTGGGTCATATTTCGTATTTAGGTCTGGCTCATTTATTAGGGTGATGGGCTTCCTAATTTATCCCACCATTATGGCTATACAATGGAGAGTCTAGAACCCTATTGCATAGAATATATTACCTAATAATAACACAATATTCTCTCTCCCCAAAAATACTTTTATAAGCGAAAATATAAAAAACCAATAGTCACTGAAGTGAATTTTCCATAACTATGATATAGCACCAATCAAATAGGGTGACTCACCTGTGCTCTTCTTCTGTCCAGGCAATCCCTTTGCGTCGTTCCTGCTCGGATTTTGAAGCCTTACCTCCATTATGAGAATCACTGTTGAATTGCCCCATATTCCCACCCTTCTTACCACCTCCTCCTTCATCACCACCACCTGAATTATGACTCGTCGAACCATCATATAAAGGCAGAGGCACACATCCTGACTCTATCCGATTCACATCATCAACCAATAGCTCATAGTGGAGTCTAATCTCCTCTACCGATTTCCCGGGTACATCAGCTGCGATTTTCTCCCATCGACCAGAACAATCTTCAGGATATGTAGCCAGAGCATCCTCAAATGCTTTGTCCTGCTCCTTACTCCATAAGGAGATAGCAGTTCCCGATTCATCAGCCATCATCTAGCTTGCTACCGATTGCCTCTCAAGGAAGGAAACAAGAAATGGATCTACAAAAACACTCCCAACACCTAACCATATGAGTATATCATGCCACAAAAAGAAAATGAAAATTGGATCTTTTGAAGTTATTTCTATGAGGACCAATTCACAAGTGGTGATTGGGTGGGGGGAATTCAGAGGTGTCAGAACAGCGAGGTCAGCAAGAGGCGAAACAAATACAACGGACCCCAAAAATAGCAAGTGAATTGAATTGGAGGCCACCTACAATAAGTATGACAAAACAAACCTGAAGGGGAGAAGAGAGTGACGAATATAATTGAAAATTTCTTCAAAAAAAAAAGATGGACAGTTGTGAAAATGCTGACATATCGATGAAGAAAAGGGCAACAAGTTCAGTCGGACCATGAAAAATATCTGAAAACCATAAAAATAAAAATAAAAATAAAAATTGAAGGATGTAATAAATGAGGGTTTTGAAAAAGAAAATAATAGTAAAATAATAATGGTGACGGTGAATTCAATTCAGTGGTAATTAGGGTTTTGGACTGTGAGGTGTGAAACGGAACCAAACAAAGAAGAAGGACCCAGAAGTCTACAGACAATTATCCCAACAAGAGAGTGAATAACCAAAACCCTCGTTGATAGCAACCGTTTTGACAGCGCAGGCCCACAGAAATTAGATTTTTCTACAGCTTTAAACTCACTTTCACAGTTCATTACCCAGACTGACACCTCACTCACTATTAGGACATTCTGTAATTTTCAAAACTCGATCGACATAATTCCGGAAAAAAAAAAAAACCACCAAAAATTTGAAGAACAATTTAAGCGAAGGCTCAATTGTTCTGAAAATGCCATTTCCAGTTCGCCTTGAAAGCTATCTTAAATAATTACAAACAAATGTGTTTAATTTTGAGTGGGTAAGTACAAACCAAACCTCGCTCCGGCAAGATCATCCTCGAAGTATTCCCAATTCTGATCGGTCTGTTTTCGACGAGAAATGCCCCACTTAAATTAATCGATTAGAAATCCAAGCAGCGAAGCGTGATTAACTAGCGAACCCCAATCAAACACGAAAACAAATCCACGAGAGAGAGAGAGAGAGAAATTGGATGACGAAGAACCCAAGAGAAATAATGTAATTTTCGGAAATTCGAAGGGTAGGCTTAATAATTTTGAGCGATGTTGATGGGTTATCCTGAAATATCTCTCATCAGTTTTCAGAAACAAGTGGGGAGGAGAGAGAGTCACGAGGATGGGGTGGGTCGGTCCCAATTGAGCAAAGCAAGCTACTTGCAACAAGTGAATGCGACAGCTGTTTTTGATGATCATAATTTTGCTCATAAAAATTTATCTGCTGCTGCCGCCTCCATAAAGTGTTTCCCTCAATTGCAAAATCTCACCCACCAACACCCAAAAACAGGTTAATTACAGAAACCACCCCAAAATTAGTAGACTATTTCTCCAACAACCTACACAATTTTTTATTCATTCGTCAGCTCAAGCATTTGTCTAATTGCAATCACTCTCAAATTTGAGGGCCAAAAAGTGTAATTTTTTCCCGACCAAACCAATTATTATTATTGAATAAAAAATGGGTTAATTAATGGGGTGGTTTCAATGATTATTCAGTTGGCGACCAATCAATTGTTGTATTCTTATTTTCCTTAATGGCAACCAAAATCAAATCAAACTTAATCCTGTGATGACATCTATGCAGGCTTAAGCAGTTGTGTTTCCTACGGAAGGCAATAACATGACATAATAATCCAAATCTCTTTTGAATAAAACATTCGAAAATTGTATCCCCTCAATAATTAAGGTCAAAACATTGGAAAATTGTACATACAAATATTTGGCATTACCAAAAAAATTGCAAAAACTAAAAAAAAAAAAGAGAGAGGCTCTCACTGCTGCAGCTCATCTTAGCTTGTCATACGACTCCTCGAGTTCAGGCAAACATACGGAAAACTATTGAACTTAGGATGGGAAACAAACATTCCTACTGAACCGACTTCGTTGTGCAAGAAAAGGAAATTTAACTTCTTTTTCTTCGAATAAATCATCAAAACATGGACTCAATCAGAAACAGCCGGCTCTTGAGGGGTAGTTATCGCAAATATGCTTACGGGCTGCAACCAAAAAGTAAGAACAATGACAAAGGTTAGCATTTATTTACTTCAGTTCAGGAAACATGTTTTAGAATAAGGTTTTCAGCATTGAATAATAATAACAAATGTTTCGGTTCATTTACTGCAGGAAACAGGTGTCTGTAAGAATAAGCAGCCTGGCATAACCAACTCTCGAGATATTAATACCGGGAATATTTAAGGAGTTGGGGCCAATTCATCTTCTTACCGCAGCTAACTCCTGTTCGTGCTTTGGAATAAATGCAGTGTCAACGTTTCCAGTTTTGAAGTCCTGTAACAGAAATTGAATATTCATAAACAAGAACAGGCACAAGCTAGGGATTTTTTTTAGAAAATAAGAGACCAAAGTTGAGAACTTTGCCTACCTCGACGTCCAGAATAAGTTTATGATAATCAATTGTTGTGGGAACCCCTGCCAAAAGAAAGAAAAAAGAGTAGCAAAATAGTTGTACCTTTAGAAAAACAAGTCAAATGTCGGTCGACTGCAAAATGTTTTGCCACCAAGAGAGATGAAAACCCACCAAGATTTGAAAAAAAAAAAATGAAATTGATATCCCAGCAAAGTGACAAGAAAAACAAAGCTAAAATGAGATACAGAGCAGAAATTTTGAAGTCATGTCACAAATAAGTTTTCATGACAAAGTTCTTTTGTTGTTATTCTGTGCTTTAAACAAGAAGAGCAACATTGATAAGTTCAGGATCAGAAATCCATTTTTTTATTCCAAAGGGAAAAAAAAACCCTTGCATTCTACCACAAGATCCAAGAAATTTCTTCAAAAATCATAGACCGTGGATTAATCTGGGGTTACCCAAAATTTCAGCCTTACCAGTGATGATAGTATCATCAAGCGCCCTTTTCATGCGTTCAATAGCCTTCTCTCTGGTTGGAGCCCAGACAATAAGCTAAGAAAAAAAAAATGAAAAAGAGCTATTCAGATCAAATGTTCTCAAATTGAGAAAAAGTACACCATTATATTCACACAAATCATAGAAACTTCACACAGTCCAACGCCCATTCAGCTGTTTTCAGAGATAAAAATGGGATGAAAGAGGGAAAATGAACTAAAATTGTTCACCAAGAGATTTCGGTACTTGCACAAGGATGCAGTACCGAAAACTCCTCTCACAAGAAGCTAGGCTTCTTGGAAAATTACATGTGAGCTACATTACATGGATACTTTTTGTTTACCATAAAATATTAGGACATATATTTGGGAGTCATATACTATATATTAAAAAATGGAAGTCAAAACTAAGAATGGACCACAGCTCAAAACAAAACATCTCTCCAATCTCTTTATTCCTATCAAATTAATAACCAAAATCTTCTCTCCCACCCACTATTAATATTCTGACCCTAGATCTTCTATGAACTAATCACCCCTAATTTTTTGAAAATATACATTTTTACCACTTTATTTTTAGGAAAAATCAATTACAATCTGTAAAATTCCATATACTTCTCCTCTAATTTATATAAATTTAAAGTGAACCACCCAAAAAATTATCCTTTAAAAAATGCTTTATATTTTCTATTATATGTAGATCAAGAATCAAAATTATAACATTAAAGTATTCAAATTAAAAATATATATTAATATATTTTTTTTAGAGTCGCATATTACGCGGGTATAAAACTAGTATGGAATAACATTTCAAGAATAGCAGTTTTTCAAGTTCAACGTATCACTGAGTGAGGAGCTAAATTTAATAAATAAAAAACTAAGCTATTATAACTTCATGAATTTAAAAAAAAAAAAATGCAGTTTCTGCTTTTAGTTCTAGATTTAGAAAGTTTTCTTTGGTAATTGTCATTTTTATGCAGGTTAAACTCCCCAAAATGACCTGGTGACTAAAGCCAGTAGACGTAGGCACAATCAAATAACAAGAAAAGGAAAAAAATACAAATATGATCCCAAGTGAACAAAAGATAAAACTTAACAAACCTTCCCAAGCAAGGAATCGTAGCTTGGTGGAACCACATAATCGGGGTATACATGGCTATCCATTCTAACAAAGGGCCCTCCAGATGGTAAGTATGCTGTTATTCTCCCTGCAGGTCAAAATGAACTCAAAAAGCGAGTTTGAAAAGTAGACAATCAATTTCAGAAAATGTCTGTTGCTTCATGTATCTTTAGAGCCCATTCCTTGAGGTTGATGAACTAAAACTCAAATACGAAAATACAATAACAACAATGAAGCTATATGTAGATTCTCTTGTTTCCCTGTTTTTCCAGCATTTAGAACTAATCTATTGCCAGATGATACCGCAAAGCATATATAAATGGTTAGCCAAGTCAAGGGTCACCATGGAGAAATAACATGGACAACAACGAGATTTGGAAAATTGTAAACAGCAAAGCTCTCTACTTACCTTCATAAAGTTCAAACCAAGGTTTTTGAAAAGTACTCAAGTATTTAGTGAAAATATAGCAAGCTCCATCAGTAACCAAAAACAGCTCAATTTTCACTCAACAACAATATAAATCAACATCAATTCATTCAGAAACACGAAGGATATTTGTTGATACACCATGCAAAAATCATATATAGCACCTATCAACAGCAAATACACCATGTAAACATACCTGGTCCAGGTCTGAAATTTTTAAATGCATCTTCTGCATTAATACGGCATTCTATTGAGTGCCCTCTAAGGACAATATCTTCCTGCAAAAGAGGAGTATGTCAAGAATAGCATGTGATCGGGCATATCAGCAGAAGATTGCAATATCCCCGTTTTCTACCTGCTTGTATCGTAGCTTCTCTCCCATAGCTACACGAATCTGTTCTTCTATCAGGTCAACTGAGGAGATCATTTCTGTAACAGGATGCTCTACCTATATTTTTGCAAAAGAAAAGCAGTTACAAAACAAATGAAACTTAAACCTACAAAGTATGTGAAGATACTTTAAAAGTTCTATTTGCTAGCATCTCCTCACCTGGATCCTTGTATTCATCTCCATAAAGTAGAAAGATCCTCTTTCATCCAAAAGAAACTCAACAGTACCCACACCAATATAACCTATAGATGCTGCCGCTGCAACTGCTGCATCACCCATAGCTTTTCGAAGCTCTGGTGTTAGTGCAGGGGATGGTGCTTCTTCCAACAACTTCTGATTCCTTCTCTGCACAATCAAGTTATTTATAATACAGCTGATCAATTTAATCAGCTATGTTTTTCCAACAACCTTACTGTATTTGGGCCTGTATTTGCTATCTTCATTTGGCCTGAGGATAAACTAATTGTTACAGCAAAACCTCCAACAGGTCAGACAATTTTTTTTACCAAAATTGGTTGCAGAGAAAGTCGGATAGTGGTTTCGGGCCTGTATTTGTTATCTTCATTTGGCCTGAGGATAAACTAGAATAGTAAAGATAACTGAGACACAATAACAAGGGAGTGTACCTGAATACTGCAATCACGCTCTCCAAAGTGAACCACATTACCAAACTTATCAGCGAGAACCTGCAAAACCATATGCATGCAATTAGACCGCATTAAGCATATTACAATTGATTCCTAGACCCCAGTAAGCATCGAAACCCCAATAGATGACTTGAAAAATTAAATAGATATTAGACAAATAGAAACACATCAATATCCATTTCGAAAATAAAAAATTGGCAAGAAACATAATAATTGCTACACTTTATGACCAGAAACATAAAAAATTGACCATGTATCAATTAACCCCCTCTAGTTTCATACCCTACACTTTATGCTCTTCTGTTTATGATTGAAGTCATAGAAATGCAAAAACTGAACTGAACTAGTTAAACCTTCAAGTTATATTAATTGCACCGATTAATCCCATTTTCAAATTTGGTGCATATTCACCGACAATAATGCCCCTACAAATTAGGAATCATATCCTTGACAGCATCTTTTTTCATGCCATAAAAGTAGGAAATGTTACCAAATTAAAACTAAACCACTTTTACGTTCTTAAATAGCGAAAACTCTTTTTTTAAATCGTTTGCTTGATTTGATTATAGATTTATGATCGTGGGGTCATTAGCTTAAAAACAACATCCATTTGTATATATATTTTGTTGTATAATCTAATACTTTTGTTGAATTCAATATGGATGAATTCCGTGTTGAATTCAACATGCATCATAGTTCAATTTAATTTTTTTGGTAATTTTTTTATTTAATCACATTTAATATTTTTTACAATAACACAATAGATTTATAAAATTTTGTTGAAATACCATGTTGAATTCAACATGAATGTGAAAACTATGAAGATTTGGAAGTACCATGTTGATAAAAAATGAAAAAAAATGGTGAATGTGATATCGTTTTGAAGATCTTATTCAAATGAATCTATAATGAAAAAAATGTGCAAAACAATAGTTATTTCAGATAATAGCACGATTTTGATTTAGTTTTAATTTAGTAACCACCCCTATTTTTTAGGAAGTTATATATATATTAGGTAAGTGGTCATCTATAAATTCAAGAACTTAAGAGCTGATACAAGGGAAAATTTGATCGAATCTTCACAAAAGAGAGAAATGTAACCCCCCAAAAATGGTTTATTTGGTAGTTTTGGCTACCTAATGGGAGCCTTAAGTAATCGCCCAATAAAAATATCTTATTTTTTAATTATATAGCATTTAATATTATATTACATGATGGGTTTAGTAAACCATAAAAAACTAAGCAGCTTCTAATAATCGTCTAATATTTCATGGTATCTCCACCCCGCTTTTTATTTTAACCAAAACCTAAATTTATTTTTAAAGAACAATTTCTGTCAAAAGTGACTTCAATTTGTTCTTGCCACAACAAACATTCACCATCATAAAAAAAAAACCACCACCACAACCACCATTAAAATCATGGTTGCCTCAAAAAAAATTTATCACCACAACAAAATTTGCAAAAAACAAAAAATAAAAAATAAAAACAATCAATGAAAAAAATAAAACTTCACAATTGCAAAATAATCACAACAAATCACACAGCAAAATATGATTCAAATTAAATAACAATTTTTTGAACAAATTGAAAAACAAAATAAAAATCAAATTCATAATTGTAGAAAAATCTCAGCAAATCACACAGCAAATATCGAGTATAAATTAAAAAACAATTTTTAGATAGATAGATTTAGAGAGAGAGAGAGAAGATAGAGAGAGAGAGAGAGAGAGAGAGGGATGAATTCAGGGGGGTTTTATTTTTTTTAATAAGGGTATATTTTTGGAACATCAATTTTAGTCAATGGGTTTTTCTAAATACCTTTTTTTATAAAAAATATTTTGACAAAGTTTTTTGAGATCTATGGTCCATGTGCATTTATTTCTTAAAAGTGGGGTTGTCTTCAATTAATCCTAGATTAAAATCTATATAAACATGTTACTTATGATAGACATGTGTAATTGAAATGTGAGTTTTAACCTTTTGAAATTAGGAGGCGCTTGAGAACATTGGACCTTATTTGGGTAACTTGTATGATCCAACACACCTAACCCTACTAACACCACTATACCTTACTGTCGAACAATTGGAGTCAACTCAGCAAGTGTTGTAACAAAAGTACATGACACTTCACCAAACAATGTCAATCAAGCACACTTTCTAGAGTTGTGTGCCTTTTACCTAGGCTCCCTACGCGTGTCTTGTTGAATGTGAATGACCTAAAACTGTTGATGACGCGGAGGTGTGCCGTGTGCCCTTGTGGACCTGGGGCCTAGGTGCATACCTAGTCATGCATTTAACAAATGTGTACATAACTAAATCATACAATCTTAATTTAATTATAATATATAGATAACATAATAAATTCCTAATAAAATAATTACTAACAAGGACATAAAATATCCCAGGTGTGTCGAGATTCCTAGTAGGTTAAAATCATGAATTTGGCAAATTTTCAAGAAAAATAGAATTACCTGGAACTCTATGTGCCTTGGATTTTGGATGTACTTTTCCAAATAAACACCATCGTTTCCAAATGCAGCTGCAGCCTCGCTCTTAGCTTGCTGCCACAACAAACAAATTAAACAAATTTTAGTTTTTTAACACAAAACACAATTCCATCCTCAAAAATATTAAGTAGGACTGATTTTCCTAATGTAGGTGGCCATTAGCTTGAAACATTTACAAAAAAACAAAATTGAGCATGATTTTTAAAAAAAAAAGGCAGCCCAGTGGACGAAGGCTCCCTCCATTGTAGAGTTTGGGGAAGGTTAGATGTACGCAGCCTTATCCCTGTTTACAGAGAAGTTGTTTCCAAGTTTTGAACACAGGACCTCCAGGTTACAATAGAGCAACCTTACCATTGTACCCAAGGATTGAGCATGACTTAAAAATAAGCCAATAATGCTGAGGCTATAAACCACATTTTCAAACACAAGCAATTAGAGTTACATGCAAAAATTTCACATCATTGTGAGTGCACACAATTGTATGAGAACAAATACTCGTTTATAGCATCTGTCATCCTTTAAAAAAGGGTGAAAGGTCAGCCAAAGTCAAGCTTGTAAAATCAGAAAATATGAATAAAATTTGCAGAAAAAGATTTAGACTAGCTTTGCCTTATTCTAAGTTCTAAAGTACAGCAATCTAGTTGTAAGAACTTGTCGCTTTCAACAAATTGAAAACCCAAAATCCACAAAAAATGGCAAAATAAATCAAGTAGTTAAAAGAAAACTATAATAGGTGCATTTTTAAAGAAAATACCTGTAACAACTTCACAAACTCATCAGGCTCTTTTGCAAGACGCATACCACGTCCTCCACCACCAGCAGTTGCCTTCAGTGCATACATGCAAGTTCACGTGTTAAATACAGGTTGCATTCTATGACCATATCGAATGGCTAGAAATTGGGAAAAAATATAATACATAAATTCATAACCAAATGGAACACTATGAAGTCAAACTAGACTACAATATGATGACACCTTCATATTACACCAAGCAGCTTTGACCATCCTACTGCTTTTTGTGTGACAACTGGAAAATTAATACCTCCAAAAAACTTCCACAAGGCAATTAAATTTTTAATTATAAACTATCCCATATTTGAATTGTAAAGAATGCTGAATTACATGATCTCTAATGTTGATCCATCTGATTGTACTTGAATGAATTGCTGACGAAGAAAATCAAGGAATTCAAATGCATTATAATTGTGGCAGATTGATATCTTAGGTATAACCGTATATTCGTTATGGCCTTTTGCTTTAGCATCCAATAATTTATTCTTTGCAACCAGGGAGTTCTATCTCTAGAACACTAAACAAGAACACAAAAAGAAAATGTGGTGCTCCAAGGAGTGAAGTTCAAGATTAGAATCCCATTAACGCAATTATCAACCAGTGAAAGACAAGAATGTGCTGGAGATATGCTGGAAACCTTCATCAGGAGGAAGGTAATCAACTAAAATAACTCAGTCTCTTACCTGAATGCAGCACCATAAAGTGTCACATTCTGATTGATAAGTACTTAGAACCAGTGTTACAAAAATAGTGAAATAATGCATGAGATTTAAACGTCCTATGCAATAATTTGAGAAAGGAAGAAATGGGTTGGTGTTACTTATCCTATTTAGTCAGGCAAGTAATGTTTCACTTGCTTTCTTAGATATATTACCTTGATCATAACAGGGTATCCAATTTGCACAGCAAGCTTCACAGCTTCTTCGGTACTCTATAAAGATAATAATGATACAATGGAAAAATGTCATGTGAACTAGAAATAGAACCGTAAAGAAACTTTGGCAGCCTGGATAAAAATATTGACCAAAGCTAATACCTGTAATAATCCGTCGCTTCCTGGTACAGTTGGCACACCGGCATTCTTCATTGTTTCCCTGGCAGTGGATTTGTCACCCATGACGCGGATACTGTTGGGCTGCAAAACAGTGAAATCAGAATAAGAACTTTTGCCAGGGATGGGAATCCCGGTTTAAAACATCCAGCAATTTCTGGAAATCTAGGGCACCAAAACATAGAAGACACAAGCTCGCTGGAAGATTATGTTATACACAAGCTTGTTGGAAGAGCTGCATCCCTACACAATCCCCACCACAACAAGGGATAGTATAGGGTTCAATTCCAAGCAAGAAGGTTAATTTATTGGTATGTCATTTACAAATAAAAAAGGAAAAGAATGAGATATGATTTGATTCAGCCAACGGTGTTCACTTCTTTTTTATGTCAATTAGCAGAAAAATCTATGATCCTGAATTCATGATAACGACGACTTCCCAAAAATATTGACTAATGGGGAAGTATGCATGTAAGAAGAATTTATCATCATAAATTCAATCACATAGTTTGATGAAAAGATCAGAGAAGTACAAAAAGCCCTTATCTGCATTACAAAGGAACCTACGGGTGGGGCATTTTCGGGAAGTAGCCCGCTTCCCATTCCTAAATAGGGCAATTCATTGCACAAGATTAAGGGAGCCATTGAAACCAAATCATATAAGAGCACAGAGGGACCAATATTTGGATCAGTAAAAGAAAATCAGATATGTGATGTTTTACAGGATATCATTAAATATTCAATAAATAAAATTTACGCATGACAAACCAAAAAATAAACAAAACGAAAATTATAAGGAAAGGAAAATGTTATTGCAGTAGTAAGGAAAAACTGACTTCTGGTAATAAGAATCTTAATCACAAGAACCTTTGGCCCAATAAAGTTGATTCCATGATCTGTGCACATCTCAACAAAAGAAGCATTCTCAGCTAGGAATCCATATCCAGGATGCAGCATCGTACACTTGTGGCCGATAGCAGCAGACAGGACATTGGACATTGATAAATACCTGTCCAAAAATGTGGGTTAAATAAAGATCCATTTACACATACAGAAGATGTCCAACAATCAAGTTGCAATTTCATCCAATGTAACTGAACTCTAAAATTTATATTGTTGGAAATGGTCTTGGTGGTTGCCTGGTTGGAAAAAAGAACACTGAAACAGCTCCAGAAGAAACGATAACAATGGAAAACACACCATAACTTGGAACATCTAATAAGGATTTGACCCTCAGTAAGAACACTGTACGTAGGATGATAATAATTTATCGAGACATACAGTCAAAAAAACAAGACCCATACAATCAATCCGAAAGTTATGTACAATTACAGTGAAAAAAATGAGTGAAGAAATATGTTTCTTCCACTAGTACTTTTATTCCATCTCAGTTGTATGCTCATCATCTTTAGGAAGCCAACAATGATGATGAGTTCATTTTAGGGTGGAAAATAAAAAATGACAATGATATAGATCAATAACAGGAATCAGTATGTTTGTAGAGCTCATGGTGACTTACGATTGATTGCTTGGTGCTTCGCCTATGCAAACTGAATCATCAGCAAGTTTAACATGAAGTGCGTCCTTATCAATGGTAGAGTAAACTGCAACACAAGGAATTCCCATCTCATGAGCAGTTCGGATCACTCGCACTGCAATTTCTCCCCTGTTTGCCACCAGAATTTTTTCATCACGACATGTAACACGTAGTGCTCCCACGTGTTTTCTAGATTTGTGACTGACATTAGCACCCTGGAATCTCTGCCGAGGGAATTGGACCTTACGTCCCACTGCAATACTACATTGGGGGCTCATGATCCCACTAGTCCTCCCAATGAATAAACCCTTGATCAAAACAAGCCCAGATACATCAAACTCAATGAAAATATGAAGAAACTTGGAGAAAGATATACAAAAGGACATCGTTCACTGTATGGAAGCCAGTCGTACAGTTCCAAAACATTCATTGCCCTCACACAATTGTCAACCCAACACAGCTTAGTGAGCAAAACCTTATAAATGATAGGCAAAGTTTATAAAACTGCCAAATTTCAAGTTCATAAGTAACTCCCCAGTAGCCAGTAGGTTTGCTATTCTGAGGGTTCTTGAGTTGGCTTCAGCCTTGAATAATAGATGGGGCGTGACAGAGACGGTGGGGCAGGGTGGGGTAGAATACTGATTAAAGCAGACCACACATTTCCTCCCAAACGTACCACTTCCCAGTCTGGCACTCTACCTTCAACTGCCAACCACCCCCAGACATTCATGTTCCATAAACCCATAGCAGATCTACCTCCTATGACTTCCCTACCCCTTGGAAGGTAAAAGATTAAAAAAAAGCACTCAATCTTCAAATAAGCGGTAATTAAGTATGCATAGGGGTTAATTAAGAACACAACCAGAAAAGAACTATCGTCTAATAATGGCATTCGCATACAAGGGTAAACCTAAAAAGTGAAAGTGAATTCGAGAATATAGTGCAGTAAGAAAACTAGAATGGAAAACAATAAATGAATTCGAAGAACTTCCAAATTTGTGATCAACGAAATACTTATCCGATTAAAATCAAGAGAACATTTAAGTACGAAATATATGAAGAGGGTTATAACTCACGGGAGGAGAGTAAACCGATTTACTACAGAAGTTAATGGCCGCCGCGGAGTCCATTCTCGAATCAACCCAACTGCTAACTAAATACAAAGCAGAAAACAAGGAATGAGAGGGCATTCGCTTTCAAAATTCATAGAAAAGATGGGGAGAAAATGGGGGAAAGCAAAATGACGAGGGTATACTACTACACAGTACTATATCTGATGCTGATAATGTAATGAGACCATATCTCCATACCTTCGAAAACGTCGATGGTTCAGGTGATCAGGGTTTCAGAGAGAGAGGGAGGAGGAGATATATACGGAGGAGAGAGGGAGAGAGGTTTGAAAGAAGGTGGTGTCGATGAAAACGAGGGGCTTTAGATCGAATCCTCCGCCAATGAGGTTGGCAACGTTTATGTTGTATAACGATGTTTTCTTGATTTGGGTAAACTACTTTTATTACCTCCTTAATCTTCTTGTGGATTTCTCTTATTACCCTTTGCTATTCAATTTAAAGTGCTAATGGAAATTGTCAAAATGGGAGTGGTGTCATTTTTTATTAAAATTTATTGTAGATTGACTAAATTTTTAATGACATGTGTAATCATTTAAAATTAATATAGTTGGAGGATTAAAAGGTCTAATTATTTACTAAATTGATTTCACCTAAACAACAAATTACAAAATAAACCAACAATCAAATAAAAAAATAAAAGCGAAAATCAACATTAAAATAAATTAAAACGACAGAACATAAACGCAAAATGTAATAAAATGACAAGAAACAAATTAGATCTGAAAAATGACGTTCCCGTGCTGACTATATAGCCCACAAAAGACTGATGACATGGTTTCATATGAGTTTTTCGCAAAAGTTAACATATGTGCGTTTCATAGGACATTAGGGGCTTGGTGGCTATCCAAAATCTAAAGACATATGTCATAGGGGAGGTTATGCGATCTTCTTTATTTTCTCAGGTCGACTTAATCATGCAGTCCTTGTGCATAATCCCCTAACAAGAACGTCTAATAAACTCCTTGTGGCATGTTATCAGTGGCTATATCCTAACATAAGATTTTAATCTTCCTGCCCATGCGCACCTATTTAAGAAAGAGAAGTAAACAGTGGAAGGGTAAACTCTATTATTAAAATTAGCAGCATTAAGTATTGTTTTTTTAAAAATCAAACACTCGTTCTCACGCCCGAGGTCATCTGTCAAGTAAAATCCACTTGGTGTGAAGATTTATACATGTAATTAGACAGTGAGCTAACGTAAGTGTGAATTTTTATTTCATTTATTGAAATCTCCTGTTTTGGTCATCATCTATATTGATGAGGGTATTTTTGAACACTTCTGAGTCAGCACTTAGGACCCAACCACGTGTCCGTCCTCTTATTGACAAAGACTCATTCCGTGATCCACAACGCCATGTTGGAGTATACGCCGACTACGGCTTTTCTCTGGAACCTCATTTGTATCTAAGGTGGAGTGAGGGGCCTGGCAGGAATGTGTCACTCTCAGTTCAAGCCCGCGCCCTGAGCGGACAATTTCAGAAACTCAATCGTTCACCTCGGCTGATTCTCCCTTCCAGCTTGTTTCTTCTCCAGAACTCCACGGATCTCCGCTCTCTTCCATTAGTTCACCACCCTAGGCTTGACAAAGGCTAGCAGGCTTCGCCAAATGGACCCAAAAGCCCAAGTCCAACGATTATCTCCTAAACGCCTCGAATTATCAACTAAACACAAGGTTTCGACTAATTAATCTTGTTTAGCCCCGACTAATCATCTTCAACTTCTATATATATCGGAGGTTGTGTAAACTCAAGGTATACTTGAATACGCTTTACATTACGCGCGAGTTCATTTGTTTAATTACTGCATTATTGTATCTTTTCTCTCTGGGCGCTGATTACCAAACTGGAGGGGTTTCACTAAGATAAATCCCGATCTAAGCTTTCTGCAAGTACACTTCCTGAGGAGCAGAACTCTGGACACAACAAGTCAATCCTCCCAGGACACAATACAACTCACTCGACGACTTTTCAACCGACGACTTTACCTTAGTAAGAGGACCACCTGTCATCCGATTGAACTACATTCGAGGTGTATATCAGTTTTACGCACCAACATATATTATACAAAGATAACGAGTATTAGCTCTAGTAGATATTGTATAAATTGTTTCAAAGTTAAAAAACAATATTGAATACAAAGAATATTGATTAGAAAATTTGTTTTCAAATAAATTATATAAAAATTATAAATTTAGAAAAAAAAATCATATATTATTGTAAAATTCATACAACAAATTTTTTATGTCTTATGTTATAAATCAATCAAACAAAACAAAAGAATATGGAACTGTGTTAGACAATAACACAAATAGGGGGGTGATTTCTGTAAAAAGGCGAAGAGTCCCAACTATCTCCATCACTTTCCTCAGGTTCGAATGCTCGGTCCAAATCGCGACTGTTTCTACATTCACAGAGGTGTTTTACTCACAGCTCAAGAGATCTCTATGTTGTAGATGAGATGGGCAAGGTCTCGGTGATCATCTACATCACAGTAGCTATACTTCTCCTCCTCCTGATATCTCACTCACCGAAGAAGCCTTCTCACCACCGCCGCCTCAAGCTCCGCTCCAATTTCAGCTTCTCACCCCCCGCCGTCCGCTCCCACCACCACGAAACCATCACATTCGATCCCATTGTCGCCGACATCGAGCGAAAGCGGGAAGACAAGGAATGGGAAAAGATGTATTTCGAGCACCACCACAAAGAGTTCGCTCACACCGAAGATGCGCCGGCGGCGGAATCGCAGCCGGAGTGGGAGGAGTATATGGATGCTGAAGACTACCTGAACGATGAGGAGAAGTTCAACGTGACAAACAGATTGGTACTTCTTTTCCCTCGGATCGATGTGAACCCACCCGATGGGTATGTGAGCGAGCTTGAGCTGACGGAGTGGAATTTGAAGCAGTCGGAAACTGAAGTTCTCCATAGGAGTCAAAGAGAGTTGGAGATTCATGACAAGAATCACGATGGGCTTGTCTCTTTCGCAGAGTACGAGCCTCCCAGCTGGGTTCGCAGTTCAGGTGATCCATTGACTTTCTTGATTTCTCTTGTTCACAATTTAGATTTATTATCTGCATATTCTGTATGCTCCATGAAAGGTTGTTTTTGTTGAAATTCTATTAGTTGGGTTAGCTTGATTGATCTGAACTTAGCAGCACATGATTTAGCCTCATAAGTATTGGTATTTTTCATGAAAGATGTTATTTTGTGTTTCTCATTCATGATTTTATTGAATCTTGGTTTCTACATACATTCATATATGTATTTTTGGAGCTGTTTCCATATAAAACATATGTCATTATGAAGTTGGCTTTTACACCATTCTTTCCGTATGTTGGCTGGATGGCTAGGGTAGTTATGTTCATTTGAATCCCCAACAAATGGCTCTTTCAAGCAGTTTCCTTATAAATTGATGATTTTTCTTCGGCTTCCACTCTTTGTCTTGATTGAGCCATGTCGATTCTCATGAATCGCACATTTGATATAGACTTGCAATGCGTGCCCTTGTCTTGTACTGTATCTTCAACTTGTTTTGCTTATGTATGTTATTGTTTCTCTCCGTTCTCACTTATTCTCTGCTTCCATCTTATGGATGGTCTCATTAACATAGCAAATGTTGTCATCATTTTTCTCCCATGACTAATATCGTTTTATTTAATGTTCCTTTTTATTCCCTTAGTCTCATTTGTAGCCGAGTTCTTCATCTAAAAACATCTCATTGGGAAATCAAAGGCAAATTGGGCTCTCTCACAGCTACAAGTGTTAGAGATACTCATGATTTTCTAAAATCAGACTAAATTAAAGCATGGATACTTCCCGCATTAACATTCATTGGGAAAAAATGAGAAAAAAACCGAAACAACAACAACAAGATTTTAGAGCGGATCCATTGTCCAAACCGCTCATGGATGTTTTTAATCACTGCTGTCCACATAAATCAGTTTATTTATTTCGTCTTCTTCATTTGCTTTTCAACTCACGGATGTGTTTTTTTTCCTTCACCAGATAATACTTCAATTGGGTATGACATGGGTTGGTGGAAAGAGGAGCATTTTAATGCATCGGATGCAGATGGAGACGGGTTTCTGAATATAACAGAGTACAATGAGTAAGCTCTTACTCGATAAGCAAGTGTTTCTTCACAAATTTTTGCCAGTAAAAGTATTCTTCCCATATTTATGCTTCTTTTTTGTGTGTTTTCTCTAGCTTTCTACACCCTTCTGACAGCAAAAACCCGAAGCTCATTCATTGGTTGTGCATGGAGGAAAGAAGGTGCCAGTTTAAATTCTATTGTCCTCCCTTTTTAATTAAGATCTTTAATTTTCCTCATATACAGCCTTTGTTGTTCTAAAGATGGAAGATCCGTGAAATATTTCTCTGACATGTCATACAAAGATGACATATTTATTAAATCTCTTGAAAAGTGCAGGCGTTTGATTGTTTTGGTTTATTTCACTATAGGGAAAGAGACACCGACAAAGACGGGAAACTCAACTTCAAAGAATTTTTTCACGGGCTCTTTGACTTGGTAAGAAACTACGATGAGGAGTCCCATAACTCTTCACACGAGTCTGATGATTCAGTGGATGCCCCAGCTAGACAGCTGTTCTCGCGGCTTGACAAAGATGGTGACGGGTACCATAAGCATATATTCTTTTTTCTATTATCGTTTTGAACCTCGATTCCCATTCTTTCTGCTAAATGTGTGGCTTTTCCTTCATAGTTACTTGTCTGATGAAGAACTTCTGCCTATAATTGGGAAACTTCATCCATCGGAGCATTACTATGCAAAACAACAGGCAGATTACATCATATCACAGGTATTCAAATTCAGAAAATTGGATTTATTTTATTGATATCTTGTCATTTTGGAGCTGCAAAACTGTGGAAGCCAATGCTATTATTGCTTTGCTAAAGCTTAGGCAAAATTTTCTGTGCGAGTAAAGGGCGGGCTAAAAACATAAGACTCCCTTCCTATGATTAGCAAGTTAGCAGCTTCATGAGATTTTTTGATTAGTGGATACTAAGGATATGATTTATTTTGTTGTCTAATAGCAGGTACATTAGTTATGTCTGAACAATGTACAATAGTCTTCCTATGTAATTTTAGGTACTTCGGTAAAGAGGGCTGCATTGCTGAATAATTTTGAGTACTTTTTTTGCAGGCGGATGCAGATAAAGATGGGCGTCTAACCTTGACAGAGATGATTGAAAGTCCATATGTATTCTATAGTGCTATTTTTAACGACGACGATGAAGATGATGAGTTCCATGATGAGTTTCGTTAGTCTCTGGGTGGGCAAGACAAGGATTGATGTTTTTATTTATTGACACAGCAATTCTATTTTTGTGATATTGAATATGGTGTAAAGATTTTTGCAGGATATTTAAGTCAGCATCAAGAATTCAAAATTCTTTTGCCTCATACTTCTTCTTATGATACATAAAAATTTAGATTATAGAGATGTTCTGCTTACCAAATTTGATGTAGAGACAACAACAACATTATTTTCTGGTGTAATTTTTCAGATTTTCTTTGTTTTGTTCTATGATCTGTAGTATGTGTGTGTGTGAAAATTGAGATGCTCATTCAGTATACATATACCAAAAGGCCCCATTCTTTCATTTTTCAGAAACCATTCACAAAAGCAAGAAGCAGAAATAAGACTTGGAGAGGAAAATGGGGAGAAGGTCTGCATTATTTTACAATTTAAACATGAAAGCAATTAACAAGAGAAAAAAGATACAACGTTACAGCATAGTATGACTTGATGGTGATCTTTATATCTATTTTTGAATATAAATCACGTTTTCATCCTTCTCTTCTATGTGCGGCCATGGACGATGGATGAATGCAAGTGAAGAAAAGCGAAATCGAGACGTACTTATCTGCTCATTTTGGGTTTTGGTCGACCCCTCTTTCTTCTGTTATTATCACCATCCTCCTCGTCTTCACTACAGTCATCATCATCATCATCATCATCATCATCTTCCTCCTGGTCGGTATCAGTATCGGAGGGGGGAGAAGGATCAAGGCGAGCAGCATCAATGGCCCACTTCATTAACTTCTCAACCTCATCCTCTTCGGACTCGTCTCTGATCTCGTCTTTTGGTTGCTGATAACTGTTATCATTATTAGTCGAAGAAGAAGAGGAGTGTGATGGGAAAGAGCCCTTGAGAGCAGCGAATCTAGCAAGCAGATCATCGGGATGATCATCGATGGTGTTCGAAACAATTGGCGACGGTAGCGGACGTGGCTTGGAAGGATTGTTCTTGACGAGACGAACTGAAGAAGTGGCCGGTCTGGATTTGAGAGCTTGGAAGCGTTGATCAAGATCTGGATCAATTATGCGGCTGGAGGAGCCTCGAGCCATGTGGGAATCGACGCTGATTTTGAGAAGCATGTCGTCCTCCGCCGCCCGCAGCAGCTCTTCTACCTCATCGACTTTCTCTGTCTTCTTCTTTCTGCTGTTACTCATTCTAGGGAGGTTGCGGTGTCCCTCCGCCGCCGTATGACAAAAAATATGCGCCCTTGCTGGTGGCGATACAGCAGCAGCAGAAATGTTAATCGTGAACTGAAGTAGACCACGTCAGAATTAGGATTAATTACACAAAGCCCCCCTAAACTTAATTCCTATACTATTTTAGTCCCCCAAGGTAACTTTTCCTACACTGTTGGAACCTTGTTTTAGTCTATATTAATCTAATTACAACTCTACCCACCCTTTTGTTTTCTCTTCTTTTTCTCCCTGAGCTCAGTTGAGTGATCGAGTCTGTGTGTCGGCGTTTTGGGAAATGTTCAGGCCGGCGAACGACGAATATAGCAACGGCTATCACCACCTTCAGCCTCATCAACAGAATGGTGGTACGAGCCATCGATTTCGTAAGGGCGGTCGAAGCGTCAGCAGGTCCCGTGAACTCAGGGACGGAGCTGGATCTAGGGCTTCTTCGGGTCTCCAGCAAGAGAGAGAGACGCCTCCTTGTACGAACTTCGACATGGCCTATTTTCAATCTTACTCTCACGTTGGTATCCACGAAGAGATGATCAAGGTTACACGAACAACTACGATTTAATTTTTTGTTCAGTCTTGTTTATGCACACGCTGTCATACCCACTGCATTTTCTCCTGTTTATGCATTTGCTTGGATATTAGCCTATTATACGATGGATTCTGTTTGGAGTTTGAGTGTACCTTTGCATTTGAGCTTTATGGGTCAAATGAGGCAGGAAAAAGCACTTTCAGATTGTTTGGGCTTTCGATTGTGAATTATTGTAATGAGTCCAATGGTGCTTGAATCACTAGGCGCAGTAAACAAGAGAATAAAAGGGAAAAAAAACAGAGTAGGTTTTAAGGCCATGGAAAAGACATGATTATTGGGAAACTCGGGGTGTTACCCTAAATGCCTAAGCCAAAGTGCACAAGGTAGAATGGATCCTTGTAGAAGAGTTTGAGGATATTTTGTTTATCTCTTACTATTTTTCACCTGGATATTTATTTGAGTTCTTTTGGTGGGGTTGTTGATATATGTGCTTCCTTTGCTTGCATTTATGGTAATATTTTTCTTTATTCTTCGAGACATGCTGAGTTTCTAGTAACTTGTGCAGGATCGTGTCCGAACTGAAACTTATAGGAATGCTATCTTTCAACATCAGAAGTATATTGAAGGCAAAGTAAGTGTACAGTTGGAAATGGTTGATGGTTATTTATATTTTTTTCCACATACTAGGTTAATGTGCTATTGAAGAACATGTAGCATATAGGCTAGGATTTCTCTCATATGTGTGATCCATTGATGGAAAAGAAGAAGGAGCAGATGACACACACAAATCAATGATCTTGAAAAATAACATCTCAATGATAATTGCTGGAAGAACTCAATGCTAATTGACATGAAATCACTCAAAACACTCACTAGATATTATGAAGAAAATGTATGTCCTAACAAGCAAGATTAGTACAGCAAATTTTGGGCTATAAGTGGCCACATTACAGGATAATGTTTTTTGATAATAGTATAGTCAAGTTTTTAAAGAGTAAGTGCTAGAGCCTCTAAAGACTTGCTCAAAAATATATGGCATCATGCTACTTGCTTTAATTATTCAAAGAAAAGCTCAAACATATTTTTACACTTTTATTAATTACAGAGTTTTGTGGGCTTTAGATGGGACATTCTAATATATGATGTCCATGTTATCTGGCTACGGCTATGTCATTTATGCTTTGATTGTTGAGCAATATGGTGATGTCATGCTGAATGAAGAATGCGCCACCACCAAAAGATCTCGGTTCTCCTTCTGCTGGACATGCATGACTTGGTCACAATAATATTTTGTCTTAATTCATTGCTCCAATTTATAACTTTGTGTTTGTATTAACACTTTCAGGTTGTCGTGGATGTTGGCTGCGGTACAGGCATTTTGTCTATTTTTTGTGCTCAGGCTGGTGCGAAACGAGTAAGATGCATTGATGGCTCAATTAATTTGCATTCTGGAGTATTGGGTTTATCCTGTTGACTGCAGTATCTTTTTGCTGTCCTCCTTTGGAAACAATCCCCACCCCTGCCAAAAAAAGAAAAATAAAAGAAAAAACCCGATCGGAAAAAGAAAAAGAAACGAAAAAAACAATGACGCTGTACATTGTTTGAAATCAATGTTTCCAATATGCAATTCATTGGGTTATTTATTCTTTTCATTGTGTCCATGTGGGGTTTGTTGGTATAGTTGTCTGGATTTTTTGTAGAAGACAATTTTGGTTACCCCGGACTGTTGGTGTTTTCCATTCGTACTTTACCCTCTGGCTTATTTAAAGAAAAAAACTTTTATCTTCTGGGCTTTTTCTCAATTTTGTAACTCTTTACTAGCTATAATGTCATAGTAGATGCGTGAGATGCATATAGGCATGAGATCCCTCTCTTTAAGGCAAAGTATTTCTTTGTTATGTTTGATGATGTTCAATTTGTTTTTTGTTTTTTTAATTTGAAACCCGTGTCAGTAACATATGATTCTGACAATTTGCTTTACCAGGTATATGCTGTGGATGCAAGTGACATTGCTGTGCAGGTACTTCTTTCATTAACCTTTAATACGTGGGCTAAAATTTGTGTCTAGTATTGGAATTTGTACGCGCAAATGGATTATGTATCTGATCTATAAATGAGACAAACACTTCGTTGCTGTAATAGTTTTGAAATTTTTGACATTTGTTTTTGTGTTCTCCTAATCAATGTTTTTCCTAAACTTATCATGAATTATTTGATCCGCTAGCCATACCATGCATGTGGTTGGACTTGAGAAATGCCCCCAACGGTTCTACTGATGGAAAATTTCAGTTATAATAATTTATATGGCAAAGAAGTAATCCTTTTCCTAAAAAATGGTCTTTAATCAATTCTTCTGTCCAAATTCGATGTTAGAGCTAAAGATATATATTTGCCTTAGGATTTGTCTAAATATGATGGTTGGGCTTTTCAATAGAAAATCGTCTGATTCATCCTAGTGTTATGTTAGGCTCAAGGTTCATATGCATACTAATCTTGCTCATTTAAATGTTTAACCAGGCAAGTGAAGTTGTGAAGGCAAATAACCTTTCTGATACAGTCATTGTTTTGCATGGACGCGTTGAGGTAGGCTTTGCTTGAGGAGCTAATGTTCCCTTCATTGGGTCATTTGTGGCTTATTGATAAATCAGATTATGATACTATATGTGAAGACCGGCCTCATTAATCTGGATGTTATTGGTACCATATGGTACAAATGTCTAGAACTAATAGCAAGTAGATGTATTTGTTTTCAAAGTTTTTTTCCCCCCCTTTTTCCTTCTTTGGTAAATGATGCTACCCTTAACTAGCTAGTGATATTGCTGATTATCATAGCCATCAAGCATAATAACCTTATAAAAATATCAAAGTGAGTAAGAAGATTATCAATAAATAATGCATTTACGCCGTAAAAATAAGATTACTATACTAGTTTTCAAAGCTTAAATTGTTCATGATCTGAAGATGGGTTCATCATTAACTGAACAAATACATGTAGTTAAATATTATGTTAGGTGTTAACCATATAATTAGTGCAGTTTAGTGAGAAGCTTACTCCTTTTACTAAAATTGCTAGATTGTTTTAACATAGAAGAAATTTCACTAATTGCCATTGAACAATTGTATTTTTCGGTGGTGGATGGAGGAATGCCCTAGTATTAGGTAGCTATAGTAATATTGAAGCACTTCTAAGGTGTATGTTACTTGTACTTTTTCGGGCAAGTTAAACTAAATGCTGCTGATATAGTGTATTTGGTTGCATTTGCTGTATTTGCTAAAAATGAATTTGTGCCAAATAGTTTGTATAATTGTTCCGCTTACTCGTTTATTTTAGGGAAGATACTTTTTTCTTGTTTTCAATTGGTGTTCGTAGTATTAGTCACTCTTGTTCTGGATGATGCAGGATGTGGAAATTGATGAAGAGGTAGATGTTATAATCTCAGAGTGGATGGGTTACATGCTTCTCTATGAGGTGATTTTCTTCTTAATTTTCTGTTTGGAGCTTTGGAAATGCTATTTGCACTCTCAAAAACACTTGATGCATTTCAACTTCATTATTCTTGTAAGATAGGCGAATTGTGAAATTGGAGTGAAGTGGGTGCTTTTTGGAGTGAAAATATCACTCTGATTTATTTTTAAATGTTAATTGGATTATGTATACCTCGCTTTTCCTTGCAGAGTATGCTGGGGAGTGTCATTACTGCAAGAGAACGCTGGCTGAAACCTGGAGGGCTTATTCTGCCGTCACATGCTACAGTATTGCTTCTCCCTTTGTCTTTCATGTATTACTCAAAAATGTGCTATGTTATAGCACAAGAGGCATTCAATTAGTTGTGCTGAGTAGCATGAAAAGAACATGTTTGAGTTGGTTTGGGATATATATAAGTAGCTAAGGTTTAATCAGGAATGGTGTTCTATTTTTTTGGGCACTTTTGCAGTTATACATGGCACCTGTCTCACATCCTGACAGATATGCGGAAAGCATTGATTTCTGGCGTAATGTTTATGGAATTGACAGTGAGTATACATGCATATACATATACATATACATATACATATACATATACATATATATATATATAGTTACATTTCCAGATGCAGATTTAATATCATTTTGTTTTTAATTGATTGATGAATGTCGCTTATGGGAGAAAACCCTTTTTCTGATGCTTGTTGATTACTTGTTCCTGTATGAAAGATGTCGTAAAGTGACAATGTCTAAAAATCTTAATTCTTACAGTTGGTTTTATTTATTTGTTCATTGCAGTGTCTGCTATGTTGCCATTAGCTAAGCAGTGTGCGTTTGAAGAGCCATCAGTGGAGACAATCAGTGGTGAAAATGTTTTGACGTGGCCACACGTGGTGAGTCTTCTCAATACTTGAGGATTGTTTTTGGCCATCTTGAATAAATACATTCTAGATGAGCATTTTTTAGCTTCTTAAATTTGAACCGAGTGGATTGAGCTTTTTTTCTTTAAATTGATGGGTGGTGGTGGCAGGTGAAGCATTTGGACTGCTATACGATTACAATTCAAGAGCTGGAGTCTGTCACAACAAGATATAATTTCAAGTCAATGATGCGAGGTGAATAATATATAAATCTGCGTTTCTTTTTGACATTGCAAGGATGGGTGGGAGTTTTTTTTTTTTAATCCATTTTTATTGGAATTTTTGGCAGCACCATTTCATGGGTTTGCTTTCTGGTTTGATGTGGAATTTAGTGGGCCTGCAATATTCCCTGTGCACAACGATGCACCACCGTCACTTCCCAACCCTGATAATGAAACAGACATTATTCAAAGGAAGAAACGTCCGAATCCCAATGAAGCTCTTGTGCTCTCAACAGCACCCGAGGATCCTCCTACACATTGGCAGCAGGTATTTGAATTTTGTTTCTTCTTTCTTTTAAATTTTGTGTGATTACTGTTGTTGTTTGTTTGGTGCAGACATTGATATACTTCTATGAACCCATAGAGGTGGAGCAAGACCAAGTGATTGAAGGGTGTGTCACATTATCCCAAAGCAAAGAGAACCCGCGATTCATGAACATTCATCTCGAATATGCGTCAGTCTCTCTCTCTCTCTCTCACACACACACACTGAACATGCTATCTTGTGAAGAACATTCGAGTTATGCTTATTTGTGGTAGCAGAGATTTTACGTTGAATTGTTGATGTTGCAGTTCGGGGGGTCGGGCCTTCATAAAAGAGTCAGTAATGCGATGATAAAGCTGCAATGCTATCAACTTTCTCATCATAATAACTACTTCATCAAACGATTTCCAGCACGTTGATGTCCGCTTTGCTGAAGAAGATACAGAGAGAGAGAGAGAGAGAGAGACATGACACAGTTGTGGAGATCGGAAAATGGTTGGATAATTACAGGAGAGTGTTTTAGGATAGAGAGAGAGAGAGGGAGGGTGTAAAAGTAGAAGAGAGGCAATTGGCAAGAAACTGAAGTTCCAGCTTTGAATCATTCACTCTCCCACGCACGCTGCAAACATTGTATACATTTGTTCTTTCTTTCTTTCTCAGTTATGAATGTTGTTGAAGTTCCAAATGTTAATAACAAAACGTTAATTCCAAATCAGATCTCAAGGAAGATAATGGCAAGCGTCAGTTCATAAACAGATGGGGGCTCCCAATCCACAATTAAAGAAAATTAAACATGAGATGAAGACGAAATCTAGAAAGGAAATGAAATCAAATGAAATGGTGGGACTAGGAGGTCTTCTAACCAAAGACCTGGCACGCCCCACCACTGTTCCATTCCATTCCAAACAGCTACTGCACGTACTCACCAAATTATCATAAATGATTGTATTATTTGTATGAAAAATCTCAGTTTCCAACCCCTTTTTTTAAAGCAAATATTATATATATAAATATATATATATATGATAAGGAAAAAGTCTCTCTTACTGCACAATAATTTTAATAAGCAAATATTATATATATGATAAAAGGAAAGGTCTCCCTTACTATATGATAATGTATTGTTGTGTAATTTGCGAGACCCCAATTTGACAAAATACAAAAGTGAAGGATCTGAGATCACGACAAGCAATCCCCAACGGGTAAATCCATTCAGTGCCTACATCCTAGCACCGAACATTTCTTAAGCCCAAACTAACCACCCAAACTAAACAAGCTACACACCGAGGCTATATACAATAGCTATACGTCATATCTGACACACTACGATATATCAATACAAAAAAGAAACAACGAACAAACACCCACATGAGTTTCGGCGTCTTTTCCACAAAGTGACCCGTAGAAGCCAAGAATGACCAAACCATCACCAGTACAGTAGCTCCGAATCGAAGATTCAGAAAGGGAGAAGCTTTCTCAAAATCTCCAATATTCCGAATTACAAGTTCTAAGCAAAAACCCTGTACAACAACTAAGTCTTTGTCTAATTTATATAGGGTCGGTTACATGAATCCATTTACACCATAGAGATCGATCAAGGGTCATCCACTCCGTCAGGTTTAATGTCGTCAAATAATTTCTAATAGTCTCGTCCAACGTTTTCTTATGTCTACCTCTCATTCTAGTAGTCCCGTGAACTTGAATTAAATCATATTTTCTCACTGATACTTCTATGAGTCTTCTATACACATGTTCAAATCATCGTAAACAATTTTCTTTAATTTTCTCTTTGATGAATGTTATTCCTAAATTTTCTCTAATAGTTTCATTCTTAATTTTATCCATTCTTGTCTTTTCACTCATCCACCGCAACATCCTCATTTCTGTTACCCCAATTTTCTAAACATGATTCGTTTTTAACGCCCAACATTATAAACCATAAAAAAACATTGGTCTTATAGCAGTTTTGTAGAATTTTCCTTTAAATTTCAACGGAATCCTACGATCACAAATTACTTCAACTGCACTTTTCCACTTTAACCAACCTGCCTTGATTCTATACGTAATATCTTCCTCGATTTCGCTATTACTCTGAATCATTGAACCTAAATATCTAAAACGATCAACCTTCGGCATCTCCTCGTTTCCAATTTTGACCGCACCACCATCTCTCCGGGCATTACTAAAATTGCAATGAATGTATTCCGTCTTGCTTCAGCTAACATTCAAACCTTTAGACTCCAACGCTTCTCTCTATCTTTCTAACTTAGTATTAAGACATAATCTAATTTCGTCCACTAATACGATGTTATCCGCAAACAACATACTCTAAGGTATTCTATCTTGAATATGTTTTGTGAGCTCATCCATCACCAGAACGAAGAGATAAGGACTTAAAGATGATCCTTGATGTAAGCCTATACTAATAGAAAATGCACAAGTATCGTCTCCTCCTGTTCGAACAATAGTGACTATACCTTCATACATATCCTTAATTATCTCGATATACATATTGATACCTATTTCTTTTCTAGCACCCACTACAAAATTTCTTTGGGTACCCTATTATATGTTCTTCTAGGTCCATAAATATCATATATAAATCTCTCTTCTTTTCTCTATATTTTTCCATTAATCTCCTAAGTAAATAGATAACTTCAATGGTTAATCGGCTGGGCATAAATCCAAATTGATTATCTTCTATGTTCGTTTCATATCTTATTCTATATTCTATCACTCTTTTCTAAAGTTTCATAGTATAACTCATAAATTTTATACCCCGATAGTTCGTACAATTTTGAACATTCCTCTTATTTTTATAGATGGGCACTAAGATACTCCTCCTCCAGTAGTCAGACATTATCGTAGTCCTCAAAATGTCTAGTCAACCACTTTATCCCAACATCTCCCATACTTTTCTACATCTCTATAGGGATTTCATCTAGCCCTACTGTTTTTCCAATTCGCATCTTCCGTAGTGCTATTCTAACTTTTGAAACGCTAATTATTCTATGAAACTTATAAATCTTATCTGAATATAAACTAGCCAACTCTAGTTTAGATTCCCCGACGTCATTCTCATTAAATAAATTATAAAAATAACTTCTTCATCGTTCCATAATCTCTTCATCTGTCATCTGTACCTTTCCATCAATGTCTTTGATGCATCTGACACTTCCAATATCTCTAGTTTTTTGTTCACGTCGCCTAACTAGTTTAAATATATCCCTCTCTCCCTCTTTTGTTTCTAACTTTTGATATAGATTATCATACGCCCTAAATTTTTATTCCTTAGTTACTTTTCTCTATCCGTTTTTACATGTTTATACTTCTCCAAACTCTCTCGACTTGGATATTTTTGCCATTTTTTATAAGTTATTTTCTTGTCCCGAATGGCTTTTTGGATCTCCTCATTCCACCACCAACTTTCTTTATATCGTGGTCCTCATCTTCTACAAACTCCTCAAACTTCTTTTCTTATCTCTCTAATACGACTCGCCATATCAATTCATATTTTGTTCACATCCTCAAGTCTCTTCCATAACTCATCATTGCTAATTTTATCCTTAAACAATTCTATCTTTTCACCTTTTAAATCTCTCCAACGTATCCTTGCATGCCTATTTATCTTAGACTCCCATTTTCACCCCTGAAACTTGATATCAGTTACCGTTAGTCTATGTTGGGTAGCAATTGTCACACCCCACCCCGGACTCCTGTCACCCTGGGGCCGGCGTGACGTCGACATGACATTACCTAACTGATTAGACAACCACAATAATAATAAAAATACAAACAAATGATATGTACAACATATACAATTCCCATTGATAGGGACACACTGTCCGAACTATAAGAATAACCAAAATTCGAATCACTTAGATTCATCTCTGACACTTCGCCTCAAAATTCCTCTCAAATGACTCCATCGCATGACCCGCATAACTCTATCTAGCGCCAGTAGGGGACCGACTGACTCCTAACTATTTTACCTGCGAGTGTATTGCATTCTTAGTAAAAATATTTTGTAATAATAAATTATGCTACAACATCTAAATAGATCAAGCGCAAGTATGTAAACAACGCGTAACTAGTAAAATTCTCCATAATATAAGCAGTGGAACTAAACCCATAAGTATAAGTTTCATCCAAATCCATCTAATATAAAATCATACCAATAACCAGAGTAAATAATAAATTACCCAATATAAGTAAAACACCACATCTCAAACACACACGCTGGCCAGCCCCAGTGATCGTTTTAACCTCACGATCAGGAGTTTGCAACGGTACCGTACCATCCGTAGGATATGCCTTCCTACGAATACCCATCACTTCGCCGAAGCGGATAACATCACTCCGCCGAAGCAGATAACCTCACTCTACCGAAACAGATAAATACTATGGTATCGTCAAATCAAATACAATATCATCGAATCACAACTCAATAAATATCGTCTACTCAACATCGTCAAATCACCACGTCTATCTCTTTTTCTCAAAACCAACTTTTAAATCCAAAAAATCATATTTCACACTTTCTTTTAAAGAAAACGTCTGATTTTATTAAAACCACTTTTCCACCCTTTAATTTTTAGAAAACCATGCATTTCTAGAAAACAGATGTTTTCTATTCTCTTTTAAAAATACCGTCTGATTTCACCAAATCCAACAAAAATTCATTTTCAACTTCATTTCGAAAACCACCGAAATCTTCCGAAAATCCAGTTTACCAACTCACCCACATCCTGCTTGATCCATATAATTTATAAAATTGTACGGTTTAAGTAAACCAACATTTTATCATATATATATACAAAAATAATTTGGCAAGAAGACAATACACTCACCTCGTTATCCGCTCTCCCAAACCTTCCCTGACCATACTCTATCGGGACACTGGTGCCTGCGAACCTAATAGTAACAGAGCCTAAATTAATATCTTATATAAAACATCCTAATCATGTAATGCAGACCCTATATTTCGAATCGTTACGATTTTATGCACTACGTAATTAAAAGTAATTAATCGTTACGAAATTATTACGATTTTAGGATTTGTAATGCTAGATAAAATTTAATTTCATAAAAATTATTCATCGATTGAAATTTCACCTGTTTCCAAGTCGTTTGGCGATCACGTGATCGGTTTTAGATTTTCCTGGGGTGGTTTCTGCAAATTCCCTATTTTTTTTTCCTCTTTTTTTTTTTTTTCCTTTTCTTTTCTTTTCTTTCCTGTTTCCTGCTTCTGCTTTTCGTTTCTGTTTGCTGTTCCCTGAAGCCGCTGGCCTCTTCCATTCCTCTCGGCCACCGTCCGCCGGCCAACCCACAATCGACCACCTGCCTACAATCGCAGCAGCACACACACAACACTCATACCGAGACAACCACACACACATACCCACTTCCTCTCTCTCTAACTCTCCAGCGACAACTCCGGCGATCCACACACACACCGCCGAACGGCAACACCACCGGACCAAATACACCCTCTCACGTACAGCACACACACAACACACACGGATGCCCAGACCTACACACGGCCAACGGAAAACTTACCCATTTCTATCTCTCAGCTTATCGCCGGCGAACATCCGGCAACACCCACACAACCACCGCCGTCCACGCCACACCCACAAGACACGATCACCCACACACGCATCAGACTACACACACAAGCCGATTGCAAATCACACCTAGACACACACAAACACGAACGTCCGAAACACACCCACCCACACACTCGTCGGACAAAACTGTACCTCCGACCAAACTAAACCGACGAACTCCACCTCCTCACAGCGTTGGGGGTCACCTTCAATCGATCAGGAAACGCACACGCACACACACTGTCCCAAACAGAAGAGCCGAATGGCACACCCGCGTATACCCACAAAAATCGCCGGAGGAGCAAATGACGATTCCACCCATTCTCTCGCAACGTCGACCTGCACAGAACACACAAGCAACACACACACCCCTACTCACCAATGACGACCGACAAACCCACGCTAGAACAGCGCCGTTGCTCCGAACCCATCACCGCCAGCCAAGCTTCTTCTTCTCTCTCTCTCTAGAATGTTGTGTTTTCAGATTTCCTTACCTCGTTTTTGATCATGATCCCTGCACAGATGCATTTATATGCATGAATTGAGTGGTATTTGTTGATCATATATATATATATATGTGTTTATTAATTCATTTGCCAAAATTACATTATCCCCCCCTCAGTTTTTATTAGATCTTTAGTGGAACCCAAATTCAAATTTAATATTTTGAAAATTGCAAATTGACCCCTACACTTTTGAATTTTAATTTTTTTTTTTTACTAACAAAAAATTATCCCAAATTTTCCAACACTTTAAAATACAACTATTAATGACGTACTTATTATGATTTGGGCCTTACAGCAATACTCTCTCTGGGTATGACTTTACAGTCCTTCATATTAAACGGTCACTCGCCCTAGTAAGGACAAAATCTATCTGATTATTTCTCCAACCACTCTTAAATGTGATAAGGTATTCATCTATTTTCCTGAAGCGTGTATTTAGAAGAACTCAATTATACGCCATAGCAAAATCTAAAATCATCTCACCTGTTACATTCCTCTTCCCAAATCCATAACCACCATATACTTTCTCGAAATTCTCCCTTTCCTCTCGACATGTTTATTCAAGTCTCCCCCAATAAATATTTTTTCTTGGTTAGGTATACTTTGAACGACTTCGTCCATCTTTTCCCAAAATTCTCGTCTAACATTTTTTTACAGTTTAACTTGGGGAACGTATGTTGGGGTTGTTAAAGTCATAGTTGAAGTTGTCAAAAGTTCATTTAGTTAATAAATCCTATTATTTAGGACATGTAGGTAGAGTCTAACCATTTCCTTAGCCATTTACCACGTTATTAGGATTTGTAAAACGTGGGTTGTTTGTTTCCTTTTATCTCTTTGTAAGGCTTATATAAGCCAACAGCTTACTTTGAATTACATGACATTCATTCAGATATTTTTCTGAATTGCTTTGTGCTTAGAGTTTATAACAATCTAGTATCGGAGCTCCATCACGGGGCTTGATTGTGAGAGAAAAGAAACTGCAGTTTCTTAAGAAAAGAAAGAGTGAGAAGAGAGAGAATCGAAGTATGACAGCTGAAAATAATTTCGTTCAACCTGCAATTCCTAAGTTTGATGGCCATTATGATCATTGGTCCATGCTTATGGAAAAATTTCTTTGTTCAAAGGAGTATTGGAGTTTGGTGGAGACAGGAATCCCTGCTGCAGCAGAAGGAGTAGAGCTTACTGAAGCACAACAAAAATCAATTGCAGACCAGAAGCTGAAAGACTTGAAGGTCAAGAATTATCTGTTCCAAGCCATTGATCGAACCATTATGGAGACGATCCTCAACAAAGACACTGCCAAGCACATCTGGGACTCTATGAAGCAGAAGTACCAGGGTTCCACAAGAGTCAAAAGAGCACAACTCCAAGCTCTTCGGAAGGAGTTTGAGGTTCTACAGATGAAAGAGGGTGAGAGTATTGATGCGTACTTCGCTCGAACACTCATTATAGCAAACAAGATGAAGATTCATGGTGAAAACATGCAGCAAGTGGTGATCATTGAAAAGATCTTGAGATCAATGACCTCAAGGTTCGACTATGTTGTGTGTTTAGTTGAAGAGTCTAATAACTTAGACACCTTAACCATTGATGAGTTGCAAAGCAGCTTACTGGTACATGAGCAGAGGATGAACGGGCATGGAGGAGATGAGCAGGCATTAAAGGTGACCTACGATGATAGAATTGGTGGAAGAGGAGGCGGTCGAGCTCGTGGAGCTTTTCGAGGAAGAGGAAGAAATAGACAAGCATTCAACAAAGCTATTGATAGGTGTAAAATACCTATCTAATTCTAAACCGAATTTTCCAGTTTTCGAGTACTTTATTTAAGTTTGAATATCGTTTTAGCTGTTTTTATTAGTCAGGAGCAGAGAAGTAAACAATCGGCAAACCGAGCGAAATGGTGCAAAAAGGGTAGCCAAAAAGATGAAAAGAGGAGGTTTCAAATAACAGAGCAATTCCTCCTAGGCAAAGTTTCCACCGCCTAGGCAGAAATTCAACAGAAAGATGCAAAAACTGAAGATTTGAAATCCGCCTAGGCGAAGTTTGCACCGCCTAAGCGGAAATCCGTCAGAAGGTTGCAAGGGCTGAAGTATGGAATCCGCCTAGGCGAAGTTTCCACCGCCTAGGCAGAAATCCATCAGAATGCTGGATTGATTGAACTACTGGATTGAGCTGCACTGCTGTAAATTCGCCTAGGCGAAGTAGCTACCGCCTGGCGGAATTCCGTCAGAAAGATAAGGATCCAAGAAGTTAGTCCTCCGCCTAAGCGAAGATTATACCGCTTAGGCGGAATTCTAACCGACTTAAGCACTGCCTAAGCGAAGTTTCTACCGCTTAGGCGGAAATCGCAGAACAGGTCAAAATATCTGTTTAGATATTTTTGAACCCCTGAGCCTATAAATACCCCTTGGCCACGTCTGAAACTTGTGGTTGAAGAACCCTAACCCTAGTAAAGAGCTCTTAAGCTATATTTTGAAGATCAAGAAGGAGGTTCATCATTTGGATAAAGAAGGATAACTTGCAGATCGATCATTAGCGACAGTGAACCGTTTCACTTCCAGATTTGATCGTTTCTCTTTTGTTTTATTCTTTGTAATCACTTTTTCATATCTAAGAATGTCGAATCCCTCTTATTTTGCATAGTATATGGCTAAGATCTTGTAGTAGTAGTTAAATGTTACTTAGGAGTAGTCGAAATCATGTAATCGTTTAGTTGAGTAAATTTATGTTACTTTAACGTGTTGTTTGTCTAATTCCGATTGTGTTTATCGTTATTCTTGATTTTATGCTTGTATTGATAAACCGAGAATACGGGGTTTGACACTCGGGAGAGGTAACCTCGGATTCAGACTAGGATAAATACAACGTAACGTTCTAACGACCCAGAAGGGCGTTAGAACGTATGCAGCCCATGACGTTGGCTCAAAACTCACACGACTTAGGGTCATTTAGGCTTTGAAGGGGACTTTTTCATTGACACGAGGTCGTGTAATCCCTCGTTTTACACTTGGAAGAGGTAGCGGATGAGTTATTGA